>JABCJZ010000064.1:0-145770 GCA_013184445.1 Fusarium sp. NRRL 53497 | reverse complement strand
CCTCCTCAGGGATATAACCCTGGCGTGCCACTGGGTCCCGACCAAAGTGCATACCATCAGTCACTGATCGACCCTTATCCGCAGCCTCCACTTCAACCACCTCAGTATAACCCTTATTGGAATCAGTCTCCTCCACCGCCCAATCCCAAGCCAAACCAAACTCACTATACCATCTCTGAGGATGCCATAGGATCCAGCAACAGGAACAAGCTCGCTGCAATTGACAACAGTTCCGGTGCAGTAGGTCCAAGAGATGATGCTCTCGTCGTGCCACCACCACCGCCACCAGTGCCGCTAGTGCAGCACTCAGGATATAACCTCGATAGACCAATAACCAGAGGTTATCGAATTCCAACTTTCAACAAGCTTACAAAAGACAATACCGATACCAAGCCAAAGTCACCGGGTCCAGGCATCAGCCCTTTTGATCTTCCTGCCTACCTCCTGGCGCCTGGGCAATCTCAGCTTCATGTCGAAACTCCTCCTATCGAAAAGGCAGCCGGAGCATCTATACTTTCTGACATTCAGGAGGAAAAGCCTGGAGACTTCGCCAGTGCAGTTAAAGAAGAGAACAATCCAGCCCAGGTCCTTATCGATGCTAGTCTCCTGCAGACGCTGATGGAGCGCGTTGGGGAGTTAGAAGAGGAAAATAGCACGCTACGCCAGGAAGGAGACGCTGTTTCGACTACCAGTATGGAATTACCTGTCAAGGTGCAGCTCTTTTATTGCTTGGAAAGGATCGAGCCAGATGACGACAGTTTAAATGAGACAAGTCGAACAGTCTATCTCTCTCCTCCTGAGTGGGTGGTCTTTGGAGACGACGTGGATCTAAGGGGTCGATTTCCTATCGCAAACCCAGAGGATTACGCCGAAGAATACGGTGCCTCCCTCATTGTTTACAAGTACTATTCCGTGGACCATCAATACGACGCGATCAATGCAGCCAGAAGAGCCAAACAACCACTTCCGGAACCAGAGCCGGCGAGTCAGGATGTGGTTCTAGTGTCAGAAGAAATGGTTGAAGCAGTCGAGGCCTTGTTTGCTCTGTTTCCCTCTTTCAGCGACGACTTCCCCTATGTTTACGAGATGGAGAGTTTGAAAGACCCTCATCTGTGGTGGTATCACTGCCGAACCACCTTCAAAATCGAGGAGCTGTCAGACAGGCATGCACAATTGGTCGTGGTGTTGATCGAGTGGATCGAGAGCAACTTTGCACCTCTGTATGACCAGATCGACGACCAGTTCAGTAGAGGGAAAGTCTCGAGTGAATCTATCGAGTTTCTCATGCGACCAGGAGATACGCTTGTTGCAGAGAAGAATGGAAAGTATAGCGGGCGTATCGCGGTAACTCGACCAGCGCCTTACAGGGCGAAAAAGAAGACAGATGAATCAGACAAGGACCAAGAAAGACAGGGTCAACATTCATGGACGGTCCAGACACGTTCATATGGCTACGCTGGAAAGTTCTTTTCAGTTGAAAAAGAACTTGTTATTGACTTTCCCTTGAAGTACAGAGGCGGAGAGATTGACATTACGGATCTCACTGTGGTACCCTTGTCGTACGCAAAGCCAGAAGTCAAAGAACTATTACTGCAAAGAGGGAAGAGATTTTGGAATCTGCGCGATAAAAAGCTCATATCTTATGAAGGGAGTTCTTCAGACAGAATTCAGGCGGTTAGTACCTCTTCCTCCAGCTGGCATACCATACTAACGGCTAGCAGGGACAAAGATTCATGGTAGACTTTGACACATATAAAGAACTTCACCCAGGGAGCAGCTATATGAGACAAGACGGTTACATATCAGGTCGAAAGACAAATCTACCTAAAGATGGCAGTGAGCCGCCGGAACCTGAGATTTACCTGTTCCCAAAATTGGTCCCGGGTTTTGATTTGAGGCGGAAGAAATGGGGTAAGTAGCGTTCCCAAAGCCATTTGAACCTCGCGTACTCATTAATGTGTAGTCGATCTCGAAGTTGATCGGATTCGAGATGTCATGTGGAACGAAGAGGCTTTTAGAAGTCTCGTCGCCGACGAAGCCATGAAGGAGCTGGTCCTTGCTCTAGTAACCAACCAACTCGATGCCGAGAAGAACACAGATCTTATCGAGAGCAAAGGCAGTGGTCTCATAATGCTCCTGCACGGATCTCCAGGAACAGGCAAGACCTTCACCGCTGAATCTGTGGCCGAAATTGCCAAGAAGCCTTTATATCCAGTGACCTGCGGAGATATTGGTACTGAGCCTGCTGACGTGGAGAAATATCTTGAATCCGTGTTCCATCTAGGTAAGATTTGGGACTGTGTTGTTCTTCTCGATGAAGCCGAAGTCTTTCTTGAACAGCGCACTTTACAAGATCTTAAGCGGAATGCGTTAGTGTCTGTATTCCTTCGTGCCTTAGAGTACTACGAGGGTATTCTAATCTTGACGACCAACCGCGTTGGTACATTTGACGAAGCGTTCAAGTCACGCATTCAACTAGCACTACGTTACGAAAAGTTGAAGGACTACCAGCGGAAGCAAATCTGGAAGAACTTCCTCGTCAGGTTAAAAAGCCTGGGTGAAGAAGAGAGCATCGACTTTGATGACATTGAGTTGTATGTGGAAGAGTTGGCGCAATACCCTATGAATGGACGACAAATTCGTAACTCGATCACGACGGGACGACAACTGGCAAAGTATAAAAGGAAGAAGATGACATTTGCGCATTTGAAGAGGGCGATTGATGTGGCGGATAAATTTGATAGATATCTGGCTAATGTTCAGGAGGGAGATATGGAGGAGTTTAATGGAAGGGGAGAGAATGGTCGGTATTCGCCCGAGTATCTTGCGAGAGCTGATCAGATTCGATGATATCGGGATAGACGGAGAGAACACAATCCATTATCCTAGGCTTGGATCTTGGATACGAGATACCATATTTTTCTGCACATACTTGACCGTAGACTCGCAAATGATCGAGTCCGTTTTGTGGATTTATTAAACAGGCTGGATTATACATGCAGCCAGGCATGGTCGATAAACATAGGCTGCGAGAATATACTATCCAAAGAATACTGTTCCAAGCCTTCATAGAGATCACCAGCAATAGGATCAGCCATAGTATTTTGTCGCTGGTCCATCCGCCTCTCACCAACTGGCTGAACGAAAGTTGTCTGTACACTAATGGTAGTTTTGGATGCATCTGACTGACCGCCAAGTGTATCATCAGTCGTTGGCTGAGGTGCCACTGCATCCATAATATCTGAGTCGATGAGCTGCCAGATCTTCGAAGGCTGGAAACTAATCATGTTGTTATCGTGGGCTTGGCTTGACATGGTTTGTAACTGACGTAGAAGTTCTCGCTTATACTGTTAGCCTGGCCAAGCAAAGGGTCTTATTTCGTACCTTTTGTATACTCCTTGGTGAGGGGTCTGGCATTGATTCTAAAAACTCAACACATTTTCTGTAGTTCTCCTTGGACGTCTCTGAGACTTTCGCATCTCTCGCATATTGGAAAAGCCACGGTATCGTAGCCGTCGCAGCGACCATATCGCCAATCAACGGATCATACACCATCAACCCACGATCCATGCATGTCTGAACCAATCGCGCAACCCAAGCTGAGTGAAACATGGCCTGGTCAACAGTTTGCTGAAGAAACAATCTTGGTTGCGATGGCCTATTAGCTCTTCGCAAGGTAACAAGATGAATAAACGGGTGGTTTAACAACCCCTGCGTTGCATGAGCTGTAATCTGGAATAATAACCATGGCGCCCAATACTCTCTATGTCTTTCAAACTCCTCTGGTGTTCGTTCTGAAAACCCCACGTTGCGAACAAAGTGTATATGACCTAGGCGAGACTCCAGGTCATAGAGAGTATTCGTCAATTGATAGAAGTTGGAGTTAGTATCCGCAGGATTATCTGCTTTTCCAATATGAAGCGCATGAAGGTACGAGATTACATCGCCACAGAAAGATACCGCGCGTACAGCATGCGATGTAATCCCTGGGTCTGTTCTCAAGTCATCACGGATGGTTACCAAGTCTGGCGCGTATTCTTCATCGCCTAGGTAAGCTGGTGGCGAGGGCTCGCGCGCACTTCGAGGGTATTCCGGTGTGGCGTGTGTTTGAGATAAGAGTGTAAAGCGTGGAGCGAAGCCTTTCTCGAGGATGAAGACACTCCAATAGCATCTGAGACTGGCGTCTCCTTGAGGATTATGTGGTGACTCTGAGTAGCCTACTCCTCGGACGAGTTCGAGTCTGCTGGCGGCACCAATTGTCATCAATGCCAGTGCTGGTCTTCCTTCTGCAAATGTAGAGTTAGTGGTGTACTAACACGAGGTGTGGGGTGAGTACCTAGTATGTCACCCAAAGCAAGTAAGCATAGTGCCTGGGAGATCTCCAACTGGGCAGTTCCTCTCATTGCGAGTTCCAGTACCATATCACGAGCAGATCTTGCGTGAGAATGAATCAAGTCGGCTTCCGTAGCACTACTTGAATCATATGGTAGGTTTGATAGTGCAAGTGCCAGGAAGATCCATTGAAGAAACATGGGGAATCTTTCTATGCGATCTCGCAGCCCTTCTGGATTGAAGAGAGGCAGTGGTTGGAAGTATAACCGTCTTCGGTACTCTTCTACCGCATGATCAAGTGAATCTGGTGAAGGGGTTGCTTCTGTTGCTGAAGAGGCCCTGACGATTGTGAGTTTTCAGGTGTATAGTCATGACCAAGGGGAATACTGACCAAGGCGCAGACACTTGATCATTGATGCTCACCCGGTTCATACGCCTAGAAGCACTGTCAACAATAGAAGCTGTCCTATTTGACTGCCTTGGCAAAGAATCGGGGGTCAACGCCGAGCCATTACTAGATGAAGCAGCTGGAGGATGACTTCACATATATGTCAGTTGCTTGCATGTATGGGTATTTCCTGGTGTTTCTCACTCAAGAAGATCATATATCTCCCCAACTTGACTCTCAAGACTCGGAACTCGGTCTTGGGGCCCCGCGGTGCTAAGACTTATAAGATAAGCCATTGAGTATGAAACATTATGACTCACGCTCTAGATGCTCTCCTCCTTCGTTTCACCGTCTCACGATTCCGGGGCAAATAATCACAAGGTTGATTCAATCGTTCACAGAAAGAACACACAGGTCGTTCCCCGGTACATTTTGTCTTTTTCCGTCTACGGTGAGATTAGAAGTGGCTTTAGTCAAGGAATCATGCGACTTACCGGCAACTCTCACAGGCACGCCGGACGGAAGATTCGGGATTTCCGGTCATTGCCAAGTTGACGGTGGGGCTTCAAAGTGAACATATACACGATTGATGGAAATGGAGATGGATGAAAAGGACGGGACATTCTCCGTGCCCGCCTTTGCCCAATTACCCGGCGGAAGGTCCACGTGACCCTTGACTTGGAGACGTAATCGGAGTAATCATGGGCTTTTAAGTACTAAAACGATATCGAATTCCTAGACTTTCCATGCTCGTTTCTTAGTATTTGGGAAGATAGCCCGACAATAGGATTATTAGCGACTCGTAGGCCGGAGAATTGTCGCGGTAGTTTTCCGTGCCCGTTGACCATCAATACCGTGAAACACGATTGGTCAATGGCTCTCGACACGGAGTTTTATCCCAATTCTCCGTCCTAGTTCTCGACTTATACAAGTCGACTGTTTTCTATAAGACCAGCAGAATGTTTCTTTCTTTTTGTTCCCCGATTAATCTTCAGATCATTACACCTCTTTGCCATTTCTATCCCTTATCTTGACCCTCGACATGACATCCCGAAAACCCGTATCGAAGAATGAGTCCATCGTCATCGTCGGCGCTGGTGTCTTTGGACTTTCAACAGCCCTCGAACTCAAGAAGAGAGGTTATCGGCATGTCACAGTTATAGATCGTTATCTACCACCCGTAGTCGACGGAAGCAGCGTGGACATCTCCCGTGTGATTCGCGTGGAATATGCCGATCCTTTCTATGGCAAAATGGCTACTGAAGCCCTTGACGGCTGGGTTGGCCAATATTCAGACCACTACCACCAATCAGGCTTTGTCATGCTCACTAACTCTTCCGGAAATTCTTTTGTTGAGAAGAGTAAGGATTCTAATAAGTCCCTTGGAGGGACATTGGAGGAGTATGAGAATGCACATGATATTCGCAAACAGTTCCCTGCGGTTCAAGCTAAGCTTGATGGTATGAAGGCATATTATAACAAGACTGGTGGATGGGCGGATGCAGAGTCAGCTATACGACAACTGGCTACTGAGTGTTCTCTTGCTGGTGTATCCTTCATCACTGGTGCAAGGGGCAGGGCTGTGTCTTTACGATACAGCGGACATAAGGTCACTGGCGTCAATGTTGCCGAAGGTGATCCTATCCCAGCCGCGCAAGTCATTCTAGCTACTGGAGCATGGTCCAACAGACTCCTTCCCATCAGCCACGCCTCATCTGCCTCCGGACAACCAGTTGGCTTTATCCGACTCACCCCCGAAGAGGCAGAGAAACTCGCTGAGATGCCAGTTATCATCAACCTCAGCACTGGAGTCTTCATCTTCCCTCCCACGCCCAAAACCCACATCCTCAAGATTGCTCGCCACGGCTATGGATGGGCGACTGAGGTCGAGGTTTCAGATCCGTTAGGACAGACTCGAACTGTATCATCTCCCAAGCGTGACGATAGCAACGCTTCTGCTAATTATCTTCCCGATGACGCGCGAGAAGCTCTTCGCGAGGGTTTACAGCAACTTGTGCCTGAGATTAGAGATCGTGAGTGGTTACGAACACGGCTGTGTTGGTACTCTGATACTCCTGAGGGCGATTTCATCGTGGATTATCATCCTGCTCGTGAGGGGCTCTTCTTGGCTACTGGTGGTGCTGGGCAGTAAGTACTTCAACAAGACCTATTATGAAGTTATACTGACAAAACATACAGCGGCTTCAAGTTCCTACCTGTTCTTGGAAAGTACATTGCCGATTGTTTTGAGGATAAAGCTTCCAAAGAGCTTCGACATAAGTGGAGGCTAAGAGCACCAACGGGACAGGATATGGTTAAGCAGGGTGACGGTAGTCGAGGTGGTCCTCCTCTCCGAAAGTTGACGAGGGTTGAGCAGTCTAAGCTTTGAAGAAACAGATATGTATATTGATCTCATATAGAGTACACAGAAGTTATGTAATAAAACCTACACCAATCTGCTCCAAGCCATATGCCTGCTTGGTTAATGGCATACCATATAGCGACGCGCCCCAGATAAGTTTGCCAAACTACGGGAAGCACAGTGTTTGCATTGTAAAGTACATGTCACGTCTACGTTTACGCATGGCCCCTACGATGGTGTTTTGGTGCTGTATTATATGGGATATGGACATATGTGTGACATGGAGTATCCCATCGCTTGACGACTCGGATTGAGCCAGTCACCAACCTGTGCGTCCGTAGACCACTCACCACTTGTAGCTATCTTAACCAAGAAGATGGCAGGTGAAAGCACTCTTGACAGTTCCATGGTCGTACTGGTCGATCTGAAAACTATGTTAGTCGGTGTTGCGTAATACGCTTGTATGAATTGACTTACAATATCGACAACAGCGGAGTAAGTTCCAGCAACTAAAAAGACAAGGCCCATCACGAATATGATGCCATTGACAATGCTATAGAAGATGTTTTTCTTGCTATACCACTTTCCCTCTCTTAGCAACATGAACCACATGACAGCGGGCCAGTACAAAGTGAAGCCAGAGTTCAACAAACTCGATGTGATGGCAATCAGATCGCTGAAGAAGGGAATAGCCTCTGCAATGACGAAGCCAATCCAGGTGAAGATGCTGATGAGAAGGAGCCAAGTGATCCAACCCTTGGGGGTGTTGATGTACTTTGCGATGGAATTTTCATGGACACGACCATGGATGTAGCGCACAGCAACGGTTGTGTTGATCGAGCCGCTGATGAAAATAACTGGCAAAGCGACGCCGAAGGCAACCTTGGCAACGGTAGGGCCTGCAGACAAAAGCGCTGGAGACTTGACATCTACACCAACGAAGGAGTAGATCAGGGCGCCGGTGAGGGTATAGATGACGATTTCAAGACCGCCGAGTGTCCAGATAGCCTTCATATAATCGGTGGGCGTGTGCATCTCATCCATGAAGCTGAACTGGGAGATGGAGAAGCTGTAGGCGAAGAAAATGTTGCAAAGCGCGATAAAGGCCTGAGCAAAGGTAACGTCCGGCTTAGGCCAGGCAGACCAATTGGCAGGCTCAGGCGCATCGGATGCTCGAAGACCGGTTGCAATGATGGTGATTCCAATGGCCGCGATAATAGACCCAAAGTCAATGTAGCCCAGAATAGCCACCTCAGCGAAACTAGGAGGCACAGCCAGAAGCAGCAACAGGATGGCGGAGATGACACCCCAGACAAGACTGCAGATGTTGCTTTCAGTAATAGTCGAAAAGGCAATAGTCCCCGTCAAGCAATGCGAGGCCGTGAGGAGGAGCAACTGGAAGGTGACCATGGCACCAAAGGCCTCTGCTCCCCAACGACCAAACATCAGTCCTCCTGCGGCAGGATAGTGCTCTACGTGCGGGTACTTGACCTTGACCTGGCCGACAATGTAGGACGTGTAGATGGCGATGAGTCCAATGCCGATAGAGCAGATTACGCCAGCGACCATGCCCAGGGTGGCAAATGCGCCGGGAATGGACAGTGAACCGAGGGCGACGGCCTGGACGATGAGGACGATGGTGAGGCGCTTCCAGCCGAGACGGCTGAACTTTGCCTTTCCGTCGAGGATCTTGCGCTTCTCGAATTCGGTGACTTCGCCGATCATCTTCTCGCTGGTAGAATCGTCATCTTGGGCGATGGGGCCCGAGAGGATGTTGTTATCCTGAGGAACCTCGGGCTTGTCCTTGTTGGTCTTGTTGGCAGCTTCGGCCGCAGGAGTAGTTGTGGGGATCATTGTTTTTGTTGTTTGTAAATTAGTCTCCCATTGTCACACAGACAGTATTTGCTTGAACAGAACTCTTTGAGAGGTTCAGACAGATGAAAAATGATGAGGATAAAGGTTGTGAGAAAGTTGGAGTGGAGCGGGACCATGGCAGGCTTTGTAGGGCCACGGTATATATGACTCCCCTTTAGACCGACGTCGGACGTGGAGCTTAGATTGGCCATCTCCATATGAAAAAAGAGGCGAGAGCGAAAAAGTTTGTCAGTCCATGGTCCATGGCATGTCATATGTTTAGCAGGGACCGGGCCATTCCACGATCCATGATGGAGAAGAGTGGATCTTTCCGTTGGTGTTTCTAGAAAGATTTCAAGTAAAGCTTCTTTTAAAAGCCTCTGATTGGTTCAGCTTATGGGGCTCAAGTGATGGGCGAATCAGCTAACGTCAGTAGGCCCAAAACAGCCCATCTATCAGACTTTTTACAAGACTTTTCTTGATAGTTTTCAAGTATTCCTACTCATGTTACTCACACAAAGATGACAATTGCAGAGCATTGACTTGTCAACCCTCGTAATTCTTAGTAAAAAGAAACACTCCTTTTGCTGGGGAAGCCTGCAAAGGTCCCTGAGAGAGAGAAAAAAGCTGATCGTCTTTTGTGGATTCTGTTACTCAAAAGTCGGTCCATTTTACCTAATCATCCTGGATTTGAGCGGAGGTACCGAGTCAGAAGATGGGCTGTCGCCCCTTGAATTTGATACACGAAGACGCGGAGCCGAGCCGAGGGAAGAGGAGGCGGAGAAGATTGAGATTGAAAAGTCTAAACTTTATATGCTGAAGAGGCATGGAGTGCATCTTGAGTTGGGGTTGTGGTGTTGATCGACAGTGCAGCATCACGGTTATAGGCGGCACTATCTATGGCAAGTTTCCAAGGCTTTACCCTTTGCCCTGTCTGTCTTGTTTGGCTTCAGTTCGGCAACGCCGTTTATGCCGGTGCAACGGCTATACGTAATCAGAATCACATCTCATCTCGTATGCTTCATTTCCCCAAGTTTTCTCCAGAATGATCTGCCAACTCAATCATTTCCCCCTCCCCCACGTTGAGTTCATTTGCTTGCATGACCCGCTATGTGTAAAAGTTCAACTTAAAAAGGCAGTTGTTTGTTTCGACTTCATTTATTACGTATTGACGACTTCCATGGTGCTACTACGATGATGTGAGGAAGAAGAAGGGATTCGGTATTAGCCCCGTATCAGTTTAAACGATAGAACCCAGATTATAAAGACTCGGAATTATTGGAGCATTAACTGAGAGAATCCTACTATGATAAAAGACAATTCATTATCATACAGGAAGCCTAAATTTCTATCCTAACCTTTTCTTCCCCTCTAGTCGCTCTTCCCTTTTCCTAATTCCACGTGCCTTGCATTCTTATCTTCAGTTGCCATGATTTTTAACATAGTAGACAGTAGGAGCCACCACCTAAAGGCTTCTACCTTCATCCCTAGCATGGTATCCATTGCCGTTCGTGAACCTCTCCTCCTGGCTCACAATGGCCTTGGGAAGTCCAAAGCCCACACCAAAGAAGACAAAGATAGCCCACTTCCATCGGAAAGGGTTAACAACCACACAAAAGAAGAACCACCAGACAAGCTCCAAGTAAGTAAAAAAGTCGAAAGCGCCGGTTGGGCTGGTCAGTTTGAGAGTCTTGGTCATGTCGATCCAACGCTCCATCCAGAATGGACTGGGGCGAGAGAAGGGATCCATGATGAACATGAGGAGGATTCGAGTGTAGATGCCAATGTGCCAATTACCAACGGATCCAATGGCGTTGACGTATGTGCAGTTGATGGCTGAGACTGAAGGATGGCTGGGTGGGAAAGTCTGGAGGTACCAGTTTGGTGCTGAATAAGGCTCTTCGAAGCAATCCTTGGGGAGGAAAGAAAGAGAAGGTCTCTTGAAACCGGTAGCCATGACGACGATATCAGCATCGATGACTTCTTCATGGCCAGGACCACCCTGTGGTACACCCTTCGCTCGACGATTGACTTGGACTCCGCTATCGACGAACTCATCGATATCACAGCGAACCCATTCCGCCTTGCCTTCGCGCAGTTTATCCATGATATCAGAGTTAACCATAGGCGTTTCCATGAAAAGGCCATGGCTCTTATCAGGAGCGATATCCTCAAGATCTCGGTAGAAGAATTTGCGGAGGAAGAACTCTGGGATAAACGAGAAGAGTGTCTCTTGGCCAAAGATGTTGAAGCTGAGAAGAGTGTCGACGAGGATGTTGCGTGGAATAATCCACTTCTCTGAACGGGATAGGATAGTTGCTTTGGCGGCATCTTCTGCGAAGGCGAATTCGAGGGCTTCAACTGCTGAGGCGCCTCCTCCGATGATGACCATTTTCTTACCCTTGACGTCCTTTCTACAGAAATGTCAGTGAGTTTCGGTATAAATACAAAGCATGCGACTTACCCAGTCAGTTCACTAGAGTGATAAATAGGACCTTTAAAATTATCCATGCCAGAGATCTTGGGCATCTTAGGTGCGCCGCAAGTGCCAACAGCCGCAATGACACCACCGAAGCGTCCGAGAGAAGGATCATTAACGATCCATCTTCCCTGCTCGTCTTGATAAACACGATCAATCTTGGTACCAAAGCGAGTTCTCTCTTTCAGCCCATAGCGCTCCCAGAGCTGTCGGACCTGGCTCAGAATCTGCTGACGGTCTGGATACCCACGACTCCATTGAACAGAAGGATGAAAGCGATACATCAACGAATGGATCTGAAGTCCAGACGTCTCATTGACCCTCTGAAATAAAATTAGCTTTGACAAAATATCGGATTGGGGGGTGGCTTACACTCCAAATGCCGCCGACATTATCCTTGGAGCCAGCTTCAAAAATAACAACATCAAAGCCATGTCCGATACAATGAGCAGCCGAAGTAACGCCCGTGATTCCCGCACCGATGACCGCAATCTTAGGGCGATTGCGCCCAAGCCTTGCGTTTTCGCTGGGTGGCTTTGGCGAGAGGAGCTTGTCCGTGAGCCATTGGAAGATCTGGTAGAGGAAGAGGAAGGGGTGAAAGAGGGGATTGAGGAGGCCCGGATTAGAAGTCATGATTGCGGTGACAGCAATAGACAGACAATTGATAAGATGAGGAATGAGTTTGCAATTCCAGGCTGAGATTCTTCATAAATCTTGTCTTCGGATAGACGGCTCTTGGTGAGATCTTTCATGTGAAGTTCAATTGCAATGACGTCAATTCACATGCTAAAATAAAAAGTCGACTATGACGAGTTAATGATTCAAAGAACAGGATGGAGATTAACCCACAGACAGGGACACAGACATGGCTGAAACAAGAATAAATCACTTCATTCCAACCTCGTCTCGTTGCTTTGTTTACTTCAGACCTATTGTCTTTATCTTTTGCTCATATATCCGCCGCCTAGCGCAGACAACTCAAAGCATCATCCACAAAATATCATCCACTTCAACACTCTACAGCATTTCAGAACAATCTAATTGATCAATTGAACAACAAGACTAAAATGGAGCATCCTGGTAAGAACAACTCCTCCGCTCAACCTCAATTCAAGTATACTGACAAAAGATATAGTCAAAGAAATCAGTGGTGTCATAAAGTCACTTACTTCAGGCGCCCCAGATGTCCAAGAGTCTACCCTAAGGGAATACTTCCTCCCCAATGCCTCATTCTCACACCCATACTGCCGTGTTCCGTCCATATCCAAAGGACAAATCCCGTTGGCAGGAAATCTCGAGTCTATCCAATTGATCCTGGCCATCTATCGGTGGTATCGCACTTTAAGCCCCCATATTGACCTCAAGGTCGATTCAGCAGGTAAACACCCAATTTCTCCAAATTCGTTTCCTTAGTACTAACAAATCACAGCATTTGATCAGAAGAGCGGTCTTCTATACGTCTCCATCCGCCAAACATTCGCAGTCTGGTTCATCCCTCTCTACAAAGCACCCGTGAAACTCGTCTCAGTTCTCCAGCTCACCCAACTATCGCCCGACTCATCATCAGAGGATGAAGCACCAGATAGGAGCAAATCGCGTCAACAGAGCGCTAAGTACTACATTGCGAGCCAAGAGGATCTGTACCCCGTCAACGACTGCATCCAGTTCCTGTGTCCTGGCCTCGGTCCATTTTTGTGGACGATTTGGCAGCTCTACAGTACCTGGCTATGCGTCGTAGGATCTTTCTTGTTCTTGCCTGTGTACTTTCTTCTCAATGGGACTCCATCGAAGACAAAGAAGAAGATGCCCAGGTTTTAGTTTGGACTGCTGATGGTGTTTTGAGGAGAGATTGGAACACGAGGGATATAATGGAATATGCCTTATGACACGACTAATGACGGCGTCTTGAGGTATCGTAGTGGATCTGAATCTTTGGGAAAACATAGGCGTTATATATAGTATGGGATTACATTCGTACAGGCCAGCGGGCCTTGAGAGGCTCTATCGGCTCTGGGTAATTTGTTAGATGAGCTATTTGACATGAGGCATTTCTTGGAAACTGCATGAAACTTTTGATACGTGAATTAATAGAGGCGACTGGGTAACTTCATTCAAGACAAGCGAGCTGTCACAAATAGCTTTTACCCAGCGCTTCAGAGAGGCTCGCTAAATTGTCCATAAAGTTTTGTCTTCTGGGATGTCATGATGTCGTCTCAGGTGCTATTGTGTGCACATTTGCTTGCAGCCTACCAAGAGCGAGTACATATTGTCACAACTCACAATACCACTCATTCCAAGTTTCATCACCTGCATCTCACATGCCTTTCACATGTATTTATAACAGCCATACACGAACCGAGTTTGCAGCTGAAATTGAAGTTCTTGATGAATGTATCTCAGTCATACCGAGGCTGATGTTGGTTCGGTAAGAGAAGACTGGATATCACCATGGCAATAACGGAGCATCAGCCACCATTGTGAATCAAAATACGTCTCGACAAGCGCATATGAGACCTTTTTAGCGAATTGGACAATGTTGGAACTGTTCTGGTTCCCGTGTCTCTGACATAGTATCCGCTTGCATTCCAATAAAATGACATCCCGACAAACCACCTAAGGGCTTTGGCATAGGCACGGGGATGATATGAGGCCGAACAATGGGTTTTGAAACCATCAGGAAGTGTTATTCAAGAGCCAGAATGTCTATGGCATGTGTAGAGGCATGCTCAGGCATGCAGAGTCCTCCTCATTACGTCTCATACACCCAAAGTCCAAACCTGTCAATACAGCAACCTCAATTAATTCAACTTCAAGCACCCGAATTAAGAAGCCCATCGCTGCACAAACTCATCCTTCTTAACACTCTTCGCCAAAGCCTTCTTAGCCACAACACCCTCCAACTTCTCCTTAACCATATCCACCTCTTGGCTCAACACCTGTATCGACTCTTCAAACTCCGGATCAACAAGCTTAATCTCTCCATACGGACTTTCAGCGAGCACACTATCGCGTAGAAGTTGAATGGCCAAACGAGCGTCATCTAGACGAGATGTAATGCTTCTCTCAAAACTGTCCTGCGCACCGTACACCACATCCGTCGTCTTACTTGATCTTTCGGTAAAAGCTTTGTTGAGCGCAGAGACTTGATCTTGGATTGATGCTTCTTCTGCGTCTGGAAGTGAGAGAGCGAGGTCACGGAGAAGAGCTTCTATAGCGGGTTCATCGAGAATGCCGGATGAGCGGCGTCTGTTGTTATTTCCGCGGCGGGCGCCATCGGTGTTGGCGCGCATGCGGATGGGCGAGGGATTGCGGATAGGAGATGCTGGCATAGCAGCTCTAAGAGCCTTCTTCTTTTCGGGTGATAGTGAGATAGAGACTTCGGCTTTTGCTGTAGCCATGATGGATGATGCTGCCGTGTTGTGAGACTTAAGAGTCTCTACACGATCTGTAAGAAGAGTTATCCTTTCTACGAGATAGTCGAGACACTCGTTGACCTGAATGGGTTAGCACACTACAAGACGCATCGAGGGTATAAGGCATACATAAGAAACTGCCACAGCCGAGCGGTGTAAGCTTTGCCCGCTTTGAGCATCTGTGGACTTTAAGGCTGGTTCCAAATGCTGCTGCTCAGCGGACATCTGCGCAACAGGCAGGATCTCCGAGTAAAGCGACTCAAGCTCTTCCTCGAGGGCCCTCACATCATCTTGAGTAGCAGACTTGACATCTCCCGAGCGCTCAGCAGCAAGGATAGCCTCGAGATAGATTCTGTCCAACCTCGTGCGAAGAGTCTCAACTGTTGTCTTGATCAGCCTACAAAAGTTAGCGCTGCGCAGATCAAACATGAGAGTGAAAACTTACCTCATGCAGGTTTCTCGCAACTTCTCAATGGTCTTCTCCTCCTCGGGATCTTGCTGATCAAGTTCCCATCCGAGCTTCTGAAGACTAGATAACAACTTGTCATCGGATTGAAAGACAGTATCAACCGTCTTCTTGAGGTTGGATCGTGAGTCTTTGACAATTTGCTCCAGATCTGCAACACGATACTCGAGACTCTGTGCCTCACCATCAACCTAAGTCACCACGTTAGATACTACATCTCAAATGACAGTAGTCTGTGTTACCTCAAAGACCAGCTTCTTCAAATCATGCCTCGTCTTATTGAGACGCGCCTCCTCAAGATCCCTCCGCTGATTCTCCGCCTCATCACGTTTCTTAACCAACCGCGCAAGCGCATCGCGCTGCTGTCGTAACGTCTCAGTCTGCTTCGAGATGGTAGCCGTAGACCTATTCAGCTCCTCAATGGCAGCACGAATATCATCTTCATTCACCGCCTGCACCTCGCCCAGATCATGCAGATCCGCCAGCCGATCGACCTGTCCGCTCTTGTCAAGCGCGGTATACCTATGGGCCTTGTCAGCCGAGATAGAAACACGAAGGGTAACGACTCACAGTGCCAGCTCATCACCCGTGAGGAGATGATCTGTCGCGAGATGCAGATTCGCCCACTCGACAAAGGCCGTGTCGGCTAGGGCCTTGTGCACGTCGTCCTTGGCCGCGGGGACGCCGTACACACGGGCGGCCTTGAGCAGCAGGGCCTCTGCGCGATCCCTGGGGCTGAGATCCATTTTGGGCCTGTGAAATAGCGAAGTGGCGTTTTTCAAGTAACCTTTGTGGTGGTACAGCTAACGTTCGTTTCCAGGTGTTGATTGTGAGAAAGTGTCTGATGTTGTTGATGGTACAGATGGACCCGAGAGAAGCTGAAGATGTTGTGAGAAAGATCCGGTGTTGCTGAGTGACGATGAATAGAGATTGGTGTTGTGAAAGACTCAGTCAGACGGTGTACTGATGAGGCTCAATGGTGAATCCGTACACCCAAACAAATAAATCCCAACTGAAAAGAAAACGCGCAAAAAAGGAAGTCGAGCCAGCAGTCCTCAAAAATCTGTTCAATTATGCGTCAATGCCGTGTTGTGTCGTGACAAGTCGATGATGATGCTCAAGATAACCTCACCTCCAAACAAAACAAATGCTCGACTAAAAAGACGTTAGACGTCCGGCCCAAGATCCGAGACATTGGGCGGTCAAACACCCCTGAGCCCTGCGCGGCACTTTTTTCCAGCGGACGCACAGCCTAAAAGCCAGTGGATGCGGGGCTTGTGTCCCACAGCATTGGCAACATCTACAGTACAGCACATCTTGCATAAGCTTGGATATCTTGATGGTTTTACTTGAAGTTGATGATTGGCGAGGAGTAGAGATTTGGGATCGTAACGGTTGTGCATGCATTCAGGTGCTTAATGCAGGGGAGATGGATGTCCTGTTCATGGTTATAGTCATTGCTCAAGACGTTGCTATCATTAATATCTTGGAAGAGTCTATCAATCAAATATGCAGTCTGCTTGGTTATGATAGCAAATTCAGAAAAAGAAAATAAAGCAAACAACTCAACAGCCATCATAGCCCGTCATCTGCATATATGATACGTCCCCCTCCTCATCCGTTTGAACACCGTCCCACGTCCCCCAACATGGTCCTCCCTGCTGTGACCAAGGGGCGTCACCATCAAAATAAACCCTACAATTCCATGTCTTTTATCAAGTCTCTCTTCCAAGTATCTCTGTACATCGGCTCCCCACGGGGATTAATCATGTCTCGACCTATTTCTGTCCTTATCATGACGTCCCCTGTCAAACAATCCTCGTGCCGGGGAAGCCTAAGAGAAGATGGTACAAGATCGGAGTATACCTTCAAACGGGATATCTCGACAAGGTCTCGATACGGGTTGGCTTCAAAAGCCTGTTCCCGTCTTCCCATCAGCATTGGACAAACAGACACAAACAAAATGCTATACTCAGCCAGTGTCATAGACCCCATATGTCCAAAGATGCTCGGTACCAGTCCGATCTAGATCGTACATTGGCCTGATACGTCTGATACCCCGGGTCCCTACATCATCTTTCCCAAAAAGAGCTGCACACATTAACAGATAGAGAGTTATCCCGCTGTGAACAGTGCTCTAGCTGTGGATATGGTGCCATTTGCTGTAGAATGCTCTCTGCCAGTGCAAACCTCTGCCGAAGCTATCCACATCGGTCCTTGTCACTGCCAACGCTTTGCCCCCATTCGCCGTTTTTTAACGCCATTCTCTTGGCCCTCGAATCCTTTTTAAACATCCTCACCCTTCCGCAAGTTGCGAAAGGGGTGTGTTCATGTGTAACGCCTCCCAAACCGACGACCTTGTGCTTCGCCCTCACCAAGCTGGCTGTGCACATCACGAAGTCGTTGCAGTTGCAGTTGCACCATGACTACCTTTAGAAACAACGTTTCTGAAATCCTCCGCTGTCTCAGACACTCAAATGAAGCTCGCAATCCGCTCCCCTCGAGGCCATCATGGATTCCTTCCCTCAGATCACTGTTTCAATCCACCCGAGACATGTCGCTATCAGATCTTTGGAGGAGGCGCTTGATCACCGTCGCCAGCAGCGTGCTGGAGTTTGGCTGGGTGGTTGTCATCTATCTCACGAGCGAGCTGATCATATGGGGCTTGAGTAGGGCTTTGGCTCCTGTGAACCTCGAGTTCTTCTCCTCCATTTTTGGCATGATCCTGACCTTTTGCTTCATGGCTGCGGCCTACTTCTGCTTTGCTGGTGTCGACGGTGTGTATCAGAAACACATCAAGTCCAAGGTACCATAACCATGATCTCCTCAGCCGACAACAGCACTAACTGTTATCGCAGGTAGATTTCATCAATGTCCATCTGGGCTTGGGCTTTCCCATTCCTCTCGTGATGCTCAACCAAAGCGATATTCTTGGCGGCCACGACATAGCACACATTATCGGCAACTTTGGTGTGTTTTTTTGGCAAGTCCGAGCCAAATTCTTTGCTGATCCCCACTCCAGTGATAACGAACCTTGCTTCATGGCTCATGGTCTTTGCCCTCTCGCTCCTCGTCATGAGCTTTGTGGCGAGAATGACTGCTCAAGTCCCCGACGACTTTTGCCTCCCTCAGCCTATATCAGACACTCCTCCACGAATCGAAACCAGCTGGCTCTCCGACTCAACTCTGGACCAAGCACCACAGCCCATGTTTGGCCGTCGTAAAAAGGCAACAAACCAAGAGGCACCTGGGCGGGATGAAGCGCCTTCACCAACAGCCAGCCAAAGATCGTCGATTGATTCCAAAGATCCGGTCAAAGTGTCACAGGCGTGGCACTTTTGGACCTTCAACTTCCCTCTGCTCGCCTCATTTCTCGCCATCTTTGTGATCGGAGCTCCTGTAGCTGCTGCCGCCGACGATGACCGCGTCCTCGATGGTTGTGTTCTCTGGTTCATATGGGCTCTAACACTGCGAATTCAACGCGCCCTCAAGACGTCCACAGTGTGTGCCAGCATGCCAAAGCTCAAGAACACGATCGTCACGCTTATTAATCCTGTCCTCTTCACGACCCTTCTCATGACGGCATACACCAGAGCAAAAGCTGGTGCATATGGCTTTGAAAGCTTGACGAAGGTTCTGCACGACTTCAGCAGCGGCACGCCCCTCTATGTCCTTTGGACATCCGTGGCAACCGGAACACCCCTTTCCGATGGACGTAGCCCGTGGTTTGGCGCCGGCGATGCCGCGCTTTCAATACTCGAATGCGGTATCTTGATCTGGGGGTTTAAACTATACGAATGCCAACGACAGCTCTTCAGCCTCGCTGGCTTTCTCACTATCCTTCTGGCAATAGCTGCGGCAGCCGGCAACGTCTTTTTGTCGGTCCTCATGGGGAGCCTCGTCGGTCTGGAGGCAACCCAAGCATTGGCATTCGCTGCACGAAGCACAACTTTGGCACTTGCCAAGCCGGCCATGGCTGCACTGGGTGGAAATCTCGGTGTAAACGCTGCCCTCGTGGTAAGCAACGGAATCCTTGGTCAACTATTCTATCCATTCGTGCTAGACAAACTGGGCGTCAAACGAGAAAACAGTCTCACGCGTCCCAGTGCCAGTCTTCCTGAATCTGAAAGCAAAGGCTCGCGCCTGAGCCTCAAGCCCCTTCTCAGAACAGCTCATGAAGATTTGGCAAGTGGCGATGACCCCTTTACAATTGCTGCGGGTATCACTGTTGGCATCAATGGCGCAGCCATGGGCGTGTCGTATCTGTACGAGACTAGAAGTCGCGCAGCTCCGTACGCTGCTCTTGCTATGACAGTATCCGGTGTCATGACGGTGGTTTTCACAACTGTTGAACCTTTCAAAGGTGTTGTGTTGGGTTTGGCCAACTAAAGAGAGATGGCTTTAGAATTTCGACAGGATAGACGTGGCAGCGTTCGTAATGCTTAGTGTTTAGAGTTATATACTTGCTTAGGGAGACGGATAGACAGACGAAAAGAGCAAGCCTGGTAGAAACCAGTTATGGATGGGTACTGTAAAAATTTAGACCTGGCAGAATAATGTAGACAATCAAGATTTAATGATACCCAATCTCACTGAAGTGTGTGAATCTGATGCGCCGAAATCAACCACATACGTATGTGTCACGGGTTCAAACGAGGTTAACCTCAGAAGGGTCGGCGAAGTATTGTGCGAGGACGTCAACGATACGCTCTGTTTTGTCAATTTACATCATTGAAACAATTATATACTTTTTTCAGCTTATTCCAGGCTGGAAGCAAGTCAGTAAGAAGCCCAAACCTCAAGAGAATGACTTACCGCTCAATCAAGTGAAGGCCGCTGGCTGTCTCCACAATTCCGCTCATCTGGCCAGGTTGAAGGCCGAAGGAAGCATCCTCAAATTCTTTCTGCATATCTCCCTTGCCGAAGTATCCAAGATCTCCTCGCTTGCGGGCGGATGAACAGTCGGATTCGGTAAGAGCGAGCTCACCAAGTGTGACACTACCAGACTGGATCTTTTGCTCGTGTTCCTGGATAATTTGGCGGGCCTCCTCCTTGGAACGAGTGATCTCGGCCTGTAGCAATTGTGTTAGCCATCCGTCAAATGGACTGTTGGGGATCGTGGTTCGGGATTCGTACCTCTCGCCAGCTGCTAGGTCGTCGACTGTCACGGTGCTTGACTAGCAGATGAGCAGCGCGAATCTTGCCCTCAGGGACACCAGCGACGGCGCCAGGACGAGAGCCAGCACTGTGGTTGGTAGCCATATAATGCTTGAGCTTCTCGGTGTCGGTGCCGGCGGGAGGCTCCCATCGTGAGAGCTTCTCAGCAGAGTTGAAGTAGTAGGGGAGGTTCTTGGAGTTGGAGTGTCGGACTTCCCAGCCCGGAGGAAGACCAGTGTCAGCCTGAAGTATAGATGTTAGTTGATGGACTGCAGAGTTTGTGTCGATTGATTAAAGCCAAGGGAGGTAAGCAATGGGCAATGGGAGATCTTGGAAGAATCTGCGATGGCAGTTAAGCCTTGGTGTTGAGCTGCTTACCATGTTTACGTTGTTATTGACTTTAAAGTGGGTATAAGTGAGAACAAAAATGAGCTGGGTTCAGCGTAGTCGTGATGGTATCAATAGTCGTAACTGTCGTTTTTGAGCGAAGTAAAAGTTGCAGCTTGAGAGATGTGCGACGGGGAGCGATGGGATGGATGAGCTACCAGTTAAGGAATGGTAAGCTGGAGCTGATGGAGCTGGACTCAACTGGAACAATGACGTGCCGTACAACAGAACTAGGAGCAGGAGCAGTGAGGCCCCCGCGCGCGGTTGCCATGCGGCGTTGCTGTGGCGGGCGGGGTTTGACGCGGGGTGTCCCTTCCTTTTTTCAGTGGGTGGGTTAGCAACCGTCAGCTGTGATAGGCTCCAAGTCTCCAGCGTTGCAGCGACTCAACCTCTAACAAGCGCCTCAACAACCCTTATTGTCTCTTAGCGAGGGATATATCCAACTCACTTGGTAAAGAAGCATGCTTACTGGCTTTAGATCATGGGGTCAGTCTTAGTGCATGCTTAAACAAGGGTTACTTGTCACCAGACTCTCGGGAGCTGAAGGCACTTTGCTGCTCAGAGGTTCTATTGAGCCAATAAGTTCTCGAGATATGTCGATCCGGGAGAGAGAGAGTTGGCAACGGGAACCGGCACTTCGGATCGTTTCTACCAAAATGGAATTGTAGTTTGTCAATCTTCTTCGGGAGGTTTGTCATTGGGATCAGTGGACAACTACAGTACCAGTTTGGCCGCTATTCCTCCCTCGTCGTAGCAGCACCGTAGGAAAATGCGGAGGTGCATTTCAATCAATTCGGAATAAGATGCAGATCTGTCAGTTGTCACTAACCCTGGACCTGGTTTAGACGTTGAATGCAACCCAGTGATGCAGCCGCCCGTATGAATCGGTGCAAGTTACTCCGTAGCTGATATACATCTATAGCTGCGAGACATGGCTCGGCTATTTGAGTTTGCACCACGGACATTCGCAAGACTATCCTAGAGAAATAAAGGGATTTGTAGTTTAAACAAGACGGGATGAACACATTGGGGAGTTTGGCAAATCGCTTGCAGGCCGTGAGGCAAACAATATTGAACTGTGAGTGAGTGATACATCAGCATCAACAACCATAGCTCGAGATGGCCAAGTTTGTAACACAACCAGCATTTGAACATAAACCAGTTTGCGAAAGATGGAATCACAATGCGGTGATATCTCAAGGCACTTAGGGTAAGTATTCCAGTCAGGGAAACTCTAGAGCACAGATCCGAAATTCTCGTTAGGGTAATGATTCTGCTGAGAAATATTTCACCAAGCGCCTGAATCATTTACTGTCTCGGGGGTCAAAGAAAAACACGGAATCGGCTTGTCTACCTAGGTAGGTATGGTATGCCTAAAGTCATCCTAAACTTATGATGATATCTCTATAAGGTAAAAATTAGACTGTCTGTGTTCTCGCAGTGATAAAGCATGCGGTTGCATTCATAGACTTGCAAATATGACAGGTTTGAAAGCGAGTGTGGTTGGTGGGCTACGACGAATGATGGTGTGTGTTGTTGGAAGTGTGATTTGTTTGCTGGCTGAGAAAACAATGGTTAGATTAGATTGATCAACGCGAGAGGCTTGTAATTGGAGTCTTTTAATTAACATACCTTCGGGTTTATGATTCACCCCGTGCTGATTGATAGTCGACATGTATGATTCAGCCCAGATCCCTCCAAGCTTCGGCAACCAAGGCTTACAACAAAACCTCTCGGTCGCCAACACAGTCTCCCTCAGCAGCCAATTACGAATTCCGCATATACATATAATCCGTAATTCTACACGTGTACGTGTCTGAGGGCTTTTCGTGTTGATCGTGTCTCAAGTTCCGCTTCCGTGCGATCGTGATGGTCTCGTGGACCTCACCTAGCCCTCCATGTGCCACTTATTGATCACTTGTCGACGCCTTACCCGGCACACGCTGTTTGAAGTGGCCGGAAAGCATGTTCCTGCGTCTTCTTTCTAGTTCCTTATTCGAGAGACTCATTTTCACGCATATTTCTTGCATACACTTCACTCTAGTTTACTCACTATTTTGAGGGATGTTACATTGTGCCTGATTAACGCACCAGTGATGATGTGAACATACCAGCCGTGTTTCGGTCAAGCCTCTGTATCCGTTCAGCTAGATCCAATCACAGCTCCTTTCAAAACCCTCACCGTGATGTTATTTCATGCACGCGTAGGTATCAAGTATTTCTGGCTGCCTCATGATTAGATGACTCTAAGGCATCACCGCCTCAATACAAGAGTTGAAGCTGAAGTCGTGAGTCACCGCAAATAACCCCTGTAAGAAATGAATTGTCCCCAGTGTTTTGCCTTGCCACTTGCATGAAACGCAGCATCAGACCGTGAAATAGAGAGAAATAGTCAGCAATAACAAGGCGCTGCAAAGGTGATATCCTCGCGTTTGGATATGGCCCACATGTGACCGCTCACACGAGGCCACTGCCACTGAAGGATAACGCGCTGAACAACTGTTGTGCCTTGGTTTGTCCAAGTCATTCCTCCATACAAAACTCCCTAGCCGCCAACTTTGAAGCTTTGTTCTTCTTTCTTTTCTTCTGTAATTTTGTTTTCGTCTATGTTCATATAAACTAAGCCTGAGATCTGAACAACACTCACAAACTTAAACTCTATTTATTACTCTTCCAAACTGTGGCTGGCTGCCTATAAACTCAACCCAACACTGCCCAAACTCAGGCACCAAACCAAAGCTCAAAATCACAGAGAAAAGTGGGACAGGAAACAACTGGACGCAAGCCCCCCCTCCCACTTCAACTATTTTCCAACGCTCGCCGCCTTTCACCAATTCTCCTTTCTTTCTTTCTCCTTCATCAACATCACGACCTCTTCTTTAGAGCGACAAACGGCATCTCACATTCACCTCCCTTACTCGTAGCTTGAAATATTTGATATTTCAGCTTTCAAGTCCGCTTCTTGCATCTACATTAAGCAACTAAACATTCTGTTCAATTTGAACCACTCATACACCCCAAACTCAACCGATCAAATGGCGACTCCCCAGTCTACCACCTCATACGAGGGCGCCGATAGTGACAAGAAGCTCGAGCAGATTACTTTCCGATTCTGTTCCGAATGCTCCAATATGCTTTATCCCAAGGAGGATGAGGATGCTCACAAACTGCAGTTTACCTGCCGAACTTGCCAGTACACCGAGGACGCCAAGTCTACCTGCGTCTTCCGCAATGTCCTCAACACCTCGGCCGGTGAGACCGCCGGTGTCACCCAGGATGTTGGCTCCGATCCAACGGTTAGTCATCTTCCACCTGTTCTCTGTTACGGCTGTGGCGGAGTCATCTACTGCACCTCTTGCGGCCAGCCCGATTGCCATATGGTCGTCTCCAACGACAAAGTCAGTACGCCCATCACGGGCATGTGCCAGTTCACCTTGCCATGGGAGGATCCTTTTGCCGAGTACGATGAGGAGATGATGGACGAGGACTCCGAAGACGCCAGGACCGAGTCTGATGACTTCCTCTCCGACGTGAGCGAAGACTTCCTTGACGAAATCTCCATGAACTGTGAATCGTGAGCGCATTACGACAACCATCACCTGTATAACGACGATTACGACATGACGACACGACTGGCATGAATATTCTCGGGCTGGCTGGCACATGCTCTGGGCTTCTCGTATCATTACTCGGCGGCGAGCAGTTGGCGGCCGACCGATCTATGACAAAGTATAAGTTGGAAACAGCAGTTGGAGCACGGGTGCCTCGCGTCTTCTTTGGAACCCGCTTGTCATCGCTTAAAGACTGCTGGCTGACTTTATTTCTTTTGCGCGCTGCAGCTCCCGCGATCTACAAAGACCTGCCCTAGTTGCCAGCACACCGAAGCTGTCTTCTTCCAGTCCCAGCAGCGAAGCGCCGAAACTGGCATGGTAAGTTCAGCCCTGCCGCGTTTTCAAGTCAGGTTTTAACTTGGTATCAGAAACTCTTCTACGTTTGCTGCGAATGTGGTCACATTTTCACTTAAGCGAAACCTTGTATCGATACCCAGGCACCCACACGTCGATGCCTAAGATGTGGAGGATATTCGCATTATCATTTGTATTTGGCAAGGCGTTTAGAGATGGTTGTGGCAAGGTTCTGTCACAGGCGCCAGGGGTTTTTAAGAAGGAACTGGAAATTGTATTATATCAATGGTCCTGTATATGGCTGCTTCGGGCAGCAAATGTGATTCGGAGGAGGGCTAGATTATGACAAGATGCAACTGGCAGTCTTGTAATATGAATTTGTTTACAACATGAAATGTCTCCAAACTATAGTGATCCTGTGAATGCTGAGAGCTGGAAGGTGTCTTTATTTCGCATCAACGCCTCGCAAATGTCTTAATGTAGTATTCGTAATTGTACAGTATTCCACTCGTACACGGCTGTATACAGCCAACCTTATTCCCCTGATCTATCCTGTATCTTTTACACATAACCACTCATCCTCTCACTCCCCTAACCGCACACTGCAATTCTTTATGCCTGCATGGGTGCCATTGACAGAATCTTGCTCCACTTCTTGCGCTTCAGCTCTGCGCCAACAGCACCGTTGATACGTGAGCCAACGGGGTCTCCAGACTTGTTCAGTAACACACAAGCGTTGTCGTCGAACTTGACGACGGATCCGTCTCGGCGCTGCGTGGGATATCGAGTTCGGACGACGACAGCGTGACGAATGTCACCTCGCTTGACCTTGTTGGCGGCAGAGATACCGGCCATGCCACCGGAGGAGCTACCACGCTGCTCCTGAACAACGACGACGACACGGTCACCTAGATAGAGTTAGTTGTCTGTTGGACTAGTTCGGGGAGATCGATTGAGGTGTAGGTTCGTATCGGAGGAGGGATGTCGTACCGATTCGGGCATGTCGTTTTTGGCCGACGACCAAGACGCATTCGACAAGGGCAGCGCCCGAGTTGTCGATGCAGTTGAGCATTGTCTGTTACTGTAAGTATATGGTTGGAAGGAAAAGAAGAATTGAAGTACCTTTAATTGAATCATATTGGCTGTGTTCCGCGCGCGGAGGTTCAATACTCGACTCACCACGATCTGAATCGGGATATCGTCAAGTCGCCCAACTGGTCGTTGAACTTTTCGAACTAGCATCACGTGCTCCCAGCCACAGCTGAAGCCACACCTGATCACCCCAATCCTGGTTAGAGTTTAAGAAATCTGGAGAAGAGGTGTCTTTATGTTTACCATAACATTCATTGAATATCTCTATAATTGATTAATTGAATGACGCTGTGCCTTCGTTATTCATATCATAAGATCTATATAATTCGCTGATAACTACTCTATTATCATCATCAGATTACATGAACCTTGACTTTCCCCTTTGAGAGCGATTTATCGATTCCTCTAAGCCAACACAGCCCCACCCGTCGCCTGGCCAATGCCCCAAACCGGCTTCGATCCAGGGAAGGAGGAACAAAGCAAGCCCCCCTAACCTCGAAAGCAGGCGAGCGAGCTACGACCATGTCATTCCACCTTAAACAACACTTCCCTCCTTCAAGTCCGATCCTTGAGAGGCACCCGCTCTACGATCATTTACTCACTCAAGTCTCAGCCTCGTCTGTCTTTGTTCCATCGATTATCGTTCCTTACCTGACTCAATAGACTCAACCCCCACTGCTTTGCTATGACGTTGCGGCACTGGTTTAGCTGAAATTGAACAACAACGATTGACTCCGGCTCTCATCTTTGCACCTTCGGCCACTTGCTCAGCTACGAGGCTTCGATTTTGGTTTGGAAAGACTCTGTGATTCAGAGCCAGGGATCGACATCTCCGCTCTTTCTCGCTCGGACTTTTACAGCTAGTCTCAAGGGACACGTACTCTCTTTTCATTCTTGGACGACAGCTTCACACAGCAAGACTGTTTTCAGGGAATCTTCGGAATAGGCAAAATGCCTCCATCACAGAATGCGGCCACCAAGAAGCCGCGCATGACGTTGGCCCAAGTGTCAGCATATGATGACATTCTCACCGACGCATTGGTTGATCATGTGAGTGGTTTGCGGCAGAGTGTCGCATCTGAGGCAATGTGATTCTAACACAAGCAGGTATTTTACTGGACGACAGTTCCCAAGAACCGCACATCTTATCACCCCTCTAGAGGTGTAAGGGAGGAGGAGATTACCAAGATCCTACAGGAAGAGGCGGTTTTGAAGAAGGATTTGGATGGTGCTGAGAAGCGATTGCTACAAACAAACGGACTTAAGAGGTTTCATAATGGATTGAAAACCGACAAAGAGAAGGAGGACTTCCGACGACATCTCAGACGATATGTGCAAATCTATCTTCCCGATTGTCCATGGGAGGTCAGCTCGACAAACCGATACACGATTGTTACTCACGAAGCCGCTGTAACAGCCAGACGACCTATCCGGCGCAACGAGGCCATCAAATACCTATCCGGCGTCCAGGTTATTATCACGCCAGAGGAGGAGAAGGCCATTTCATCCCAGAAGAAGGATTTCAGCATTGTTGTCAGCTCTCGAAGCAAGTGCACTAGTCTGTTTATGGGACCTGCGCGATTTGCGAATCACGATTGCGATGCCAACGCCAAACTTATGAGGACGAGCCATGCAGGGATCGAGATTATCGCAACAAGACCGATTGAAGCAGGAGAGGAGATCACAGTTACATACGGAGACAGCTATTTCGGCGAGAACAACTGCGAGTGTCTGTGCAAGACGTGCGAGGATCTATTGAGGAATGCTTGGGAGCCGGAAGAGGGAACAGCACCTGTGAAAACCAGTGCTGAGCAGGAAAAGCCAGATGGTTACTCACTACGCCGACGACGTAGAGATGATAGCATTTCTGGCTCTTCACGGACACCATCAGTTACCCCCGATATGCGACCACGGATTACGAAAGCAACTTCGAGAGGATCAAGGCTGGCCCGTGATTCATCATCTGCCAGGTCTCCGCCCGCCGAGCAAACCAACAGTCGTAAGCGACAGCATGACACTCTAGCAACACCACCCAAGACACCAGCGAAACGACAAAAGGTTTCAGCTGGGAAGGCTTCAGCTATTGTGGATTCATCATCATCACGCAGCACATCTGTCACTGCCAGTGAATCGTCAAGTGGTGTTGTTGAGACGGATGTGACTTCGCCTGAGAAGGAGACTCCAGAGCCTCTGGGGCATACACCGTTGAAGGGCACAGCGAAACAGAGCAGCGAGCAGAGCAGGGTCGCCCCAGTCTCGCCGCAGAGCACCGAAGGCTCGCGATCACCACAGCAAAAAGCAGAGACGACAAGACAGAGGAACGGTCGAAGCGGTCTGGATAGTATGTCTATCCAGGCCATACTCAACGCTCCCCTGGAATCTGAGGGCGAAAGTGAACCTGAGCCCGAGAAGATGAAGAAGGCTACAATTGTACCTCCACCAGTACAACCAATTGCAACCAGTATCGAGACTGTCGAGGAGGGTCAAGCAGCTGTCGAGGAGGATCAGCCAAAGCGAAAGAAATATGAACGTCGCGTCTACAAGCAAGACACGCCTCCATCTCGAGTGCGACTTCCTGGAGATTACCTCCTTACACCACTACTTTTATCAGAACCTGAGATGGCCTGGATTCAGTGCACCATCTGCGACGAATACTTTGTACAACAGAACGCATACTTTACACGAGCTTCATGCCCTCGCTGCGAACGGCACTCAAAGCTTTACGGGTACATCTGGCCCAAGACCGATAAGGCTGGACCCCACGACAAGGAAGAGAGAATCCTCGACCATCGCACAATCCATCGATTCTTGGATCCCTATGATGAACGGAAAGTGAGAGGCCGCAAGAGTTTTGGAGCTCTCAAGACAGATTCGGAAGAGGCCGAAGATGTTGAACGGGGTCGAAAGCGACATAGCACAACAGGCAGGATGGCCTTTTCAACAGAGCAAGATTCGGGCCACCGAAGAAGCGGGAGGCTGCGAAGGGTGAGCAGCAGGTTCCTTGACCCATGAACCCATGATGAACATGGATAATTGCTGTAGAAGAGTTGAACCAACAAACATGTAGACTATATTTTTTTTTTTTTGGGAGGCGAGCGGATTTATAATTATACATTTATTCAACGACATGCCTTTACTAAGACTCGGCGAATTCTTGATAACGTTATCCAGCTTTTGATAGACATTTGACCCACTATCCGAATAACGTTATGCACCTCACCCCTCGACTTAGTCATGTTGGTGTCCACCAAAGAGGACTTTTTGCAGATATGGTATGGGATCCTCTCATGGTTTCAGCAGTTATGCATATTGCCCAGACCGAAATTAATGCCGATGCTTTGAGATTCGTGCTATTTTGGCTTAGACATGGAGTCCTCAATCCGGACCTATGACGTTCATGATTCCAAAGCAGAACATCATTGACCCATAGGAGTTCGATGTATAAATTCCTATCCCCCAGACTTCAGAGATTATCTGGTATACCATCTTGATCCAATAATAAATACTTATTATCACAATGGCCGCCTATCTCACCAAGCGAATCTGTCATCCTCACCACGGCGTTCCCGTGTCAAGGCCCGAAACTCCAGCTCCGGTCAAAAACGGAACAGACGACAAGCTTCTCCACAACAAGGCCGCTGAGGGCGTTCCCTTCTACTCTCCCGAGCAAGATCCCCCGGCTGGTCTGGCCATCAAGCCTAGCAATGGCAGACCTGTTCCCAGACTATTCACACCCATCAAGATTCGAAATGTCACCATGCAAAATAGAATCTGGGTCAGCCCCATGTGTCAGTACTCAAGCCATGAGGGTTTCATGACACCTTGGCATCTTGCACACTATGGTGCTATGGCTCAGCGCGGTGTAAGTGGCGTTATTGTTAATGTTGGAGATGAGACTAATGAATTGTTAAGCCTGGACTCATGATGCTTGAGGCTACCGCCGTGCAGGCCAATGGTCGTATTACACCTGAGTAAGTCTAAACCCACGAACTTTGGGGTTGTGGATAATAGCTAACGAGCCAAGGGATGCTGGAATTTGGCTTGATGCTCATGTCGACACTCTTCGCAAGAACGTCGACTTTGCACACAGCCAGAACTCAAAGATCGCTATCCAACTCGCCCATGCAGGTCGCAAGGCTAGTTGTGTTGCTCCCTGGCTCAGCGCCGGTGCAACTGCCGTTGAAGCAGCTGGCGGCTGGCCCGATGATGTCGTAGGACCCAGCGACGAGCCCTTCAACGAGAACATGCCTACACCGCGCAGCATGACCATCCAGGAAATCAACCAGGTCAAGAAAGACTTCGTGAAAGCTGCCAACCGCGCCGTCATCGCTGGTTTCGACGTGATCGAGCTACACTTTGCCCACGGGTATCTCGTATCTTCGTTCCTGACACCCGCTGTTAACAAGCGAACGGATCAGTATGGCGGTAGCTTTGAGAACCGCACTCGTCTTGCACTAGAGCTTGTTGAGGAAGTCCGCGCTGTCATTCCCGAGACGATGCCTTTGTTTGTGCGCGTCAGTGCGACAGATTGGCTAGATACCAACCCCGACTACACCGGTGAGAGCTGGACAGTCGACCAAGCCGCCAAACTCGCCTCTCTCTTCTCTCAGCGTGGCGTCGACGTAATCGACGTATCAAGCGGCGGAAACCACGCTCTGCAAAAAGTCCACGGCGGTCCAGGCTACCAAGCCAAATTCGCCAAGCACATCAAGAAAGCCGTCGGCTCGTCTCTGCTCGTCAGTTCCGTGGGCAGCATCAAGACCGGCACTTTAGCAGAGGAGATAATTTCTGGTGGAAAGGATGATGATGATGTGCAGCTTGATCTCATTGCGGCGGGAAGGATGTTCCAGAAGAACCCTGGTCTTGTGTGGGCGTGGGCGGAGGATTTGGATATTGAGATTCAGATTGCGCATCAGATTAGATGGGGATTTGGAGGGCGGGCGATGGAGAAGAAGGATTATGTTGAGATGGCGAATTTGTAGAGTGTTGATGGCGTTTGGAGTGGAAAAGTGATATAGAGCATAGATGGTGATTGTATGAAGGGAAGACCGATGTGTTGGTGAACAACATATAACAGTCGAATGCTATGACGAGGCGACTCTTTGAACTCCTCATTGATACACACCTTATTCTACATCCGGCTATTTCTTCTCCATCCATTCCTTTGATACCCTTCGCCCTTCCTCCACCTGCTTCTCGGCAATCATTGGTCTCTTCTCATCAACCTGCAATTTCACTGTCAGCACACATACTTCAATTCTCTCACTAAGGGTTACCTGATACTGTGCATTGGGTGGTGTATTGAACGCTTGGCTAACCGTAGCGTACATATCGTTCTTCCACTCCGACACACGAGCCTCGAGGCCGATATATAACGTATAAGCAGGATGCATTGTGACGATATTAATGACTTTAGCTTGAGATGAAGAGAGAACGAATTTTGTACTTGGGTTGAGTTCACTTTAACTGCTTATTCTGGGCAAACACGTCAGCGTCAGCGGTCGCACCATGTAAGCACTGTATCTATTCTGGCTCGCTCGCTGAGTGAGCTGACAGCATCTTCACAGTCCAAATACGTGATTACATATGGAAACAAGCCAGTACTGAGCTCGGGTCTAGTATTAGTATATAGGCCGTGATGCTAATCTTGCTCCAGTGACTAAACCCTTTCATATAGTGATGGATATTGTAGGAGTTCTCAACGAAGAACGAAGGACAGGGAGAGTCACAAAAGGGAGTGTGGTTTATTAGACAAACAGAAAGCTAAAGCTGAGGTTGATGACTTACTCAAATTTGAGAAGAACACCGAATTTTCGGGCCAGTAGAGGTAACAAAGGCAGCAATTCAGAGAAAGGGGCGTCAGCTCATCAACGCTGCATGGCTTAGACCGATATCAGACACACTGTAGCGGCCGTTGATGGAAAGACCGCTTGAATTCTGATTGTAGTGATGGACCCAAGCCTACTCTGGTCTCCTACACATACATCCGAACGTGAGCCACTGCCTCTGCTGCTTTCCATGGCAGCTTTTGTTGGGCCATGGCGGTCAGCCGTTTGCGCTCAGTTTCAGAAACAGCCATGAGCTAATGCACAACGGAAACCATAGATGCAACGTTCTTTCAGCAGTCAAATTTTTAGCCAGCCTGAGACCCAGACGGATAATACCATGTAGTCTCCCTTGGTAAGCTAAAGGCCTAAGTCGTTGTCATGCAGAGACCCGTCGGCACGGCAAGGGAATTACGCACCGACACAGTAAGAGTTCTTTGAGTTGAGGAACAAGCGTTACTAGACAGTGTATAGAATTTCAGCTAAGAAGCAATATGGAATTATTTCTTTTTTCCTGCCTGTAGTATTAGCTTTTAGTGTGGACTATAGGAACAAATGAAGTTGCATGGACAAACGCCTGAACACATCAGTCACATTTCCTCATTGCTAGCTGTACCATTAGCATGAAAACTCGACTCTTTCTTTGAGTGATAGCCTTTTGAGTGGAAGACATGGAACTTTTTGTATGAGTTACTGCATGCTGTCGGCAACCTAGCAGCTTCCCCCTTTCCTAAGTAACGCAATAGCCTAGCTCAGGCTATATGGTAACACAAGAAGGCTAATGAGATAGATAATACCCATTCCTATCATAATAGATATATTTTATTATAGAGTATTCTTCCAACTTGTCTTCTTTTATCCTCCCTACACAGCCCCATTCTTCAACTCATCTATCTCCTAAGTCATAACCTTGCCTCTCTCATCATCCCGAATCTCTCTGCAGCATCATCGTCAAAATTGATAAACCCCCCACTAGAGACATACTTGACGTCCAGAGAGCCCGAGCAATAGCTATGAGTGGTACCAAGGCACTCTCCGATGCTCAGCGGGTGTCCATCGTCCAAGCTATCTGCAAAATCGAGTCTCACTTGCCCACCTCTGTTCTAACTTTTGCAGAGCTCGACGTCCTCCAATTCTACTTCCGCCACGTTAAAGATCCGCAGAGGCACGAGTTCATGACTGGTCTTGCCAGAGATATTCTGAAGAGACAGAAGCACAGTGCTGCAGACCTGGACTTTCTGGGCACCGTCTTGGACTTGATCTGGGCATCGGAGAAGAGCAGAGGGGGTATGACCAGAAAGGATGGGGATATCATCAGGGCTTATTATCGTCTCATGTCAGATTCAGCGAATTATTCCACGCCTGCCGCTACTTCACCTCCTGCTAGAGCTCCGTCATGCCAGAGAAACCCGGCTCTGTCAACCCGGGCTGAGGCAGACTCATCGCGCGGAAGCCAACAAGACTTCCTCAACTCCTACTCCAGCTTTAGCTCAATCATCAAAATATACGACAGTTTCAATCCAGCGAGTTTCTTCCTTGACGCAGAATATGGTACACCTTCGTTAATGTTCCTGCCAGATAATCATCGATTCTTTGCCCCGCCCCGCGACAACGGACGGAGAGTGTTTTCACGCTCAGCAACTTCAATCCCACGGCTATCAGAGAGTATGTCACTTCTCCCGAGACCCGATAACAAAACTGGCACCCAACTGCCCAAGACTCTGGAGGAGATTGATGAGGAGTATCACCAAAGACTTCGCGACAATGAGTTCTTGTGGAAGCAGGTGAACAACAATGATTGGCTGATGACGAAGCTGAGAAACGCCAAGACGAGTCTTATTGGTGGTCAAAATCAGTGAGGACTGACGATGTACCTTTTGTTTCTTCTATTCAGTTTAAGATTGGGATTTGCCAATGTAGATTGGTATCACAGAAGCGAGGACAAGAGATGATCTTTTTCTTTATGTTCAGATTTGTTAGATCAGGAATTGGGACACAGACCAGATTGATATCGCAAAAGCAAGAAGGATAATAGCGCAGAGCATGTAAAGGGATTACTAGACAATACTTTCGATACTAGAGTAAGAAAGACGAAATAAGTCATCAAAAAGCCGGAGCACAACCCGAGTTAAAGCATGCTCCGTATTGCAATATGGAGGCTGATATTCCATTGCTCGTTTCGATTGATGATATCAACATCAAGTAGATGTAGGTTGGACATAATATATAATGCAGTAAAGCTTAAGATGAAGCTACTGCAAAACAGCGAATATCATCGCTTTCAATATTAAAGTATCATTTCTTCTTCACTTTGCTTCGCAATTACAACTCATCTCGTGAACCATGCCCATATGAGATGGTTCAAGGGGCTAAGGACGAAGAGTTCTTGCGGAACGACTGTGTATGTGATATCATTATCAAAGACGTGAGATATCACACTCACCAAGGCTAATCTATACGTAGCTGAACAAGACATCTATATCACACCAAAGAACTCTCACCGCTCAGCATACGAACACGGCACTCTACAGTATCCCCTCCCAAACACTCATTTTCTTCAACATTAGTCTTCACTGAGGCTTATGCAGGCCCTTTGTTCCTGTCTACGCAACTTGTTGAATCATATGACACGTCAACCCATTTGTCCGTTTGCTCGCATATATGCACGCTCTTTAACCAAATGATTTCTGTTAAAGCGCTGGCAGGGGGATTCTTTAGTGTAGCTGCATATGCGTCTGTAGGTACGGAATGTCCGGGCAAATCAAGATTCATTACTGTCTGGTTTGACAGCAAGGCTTTGAAGATGTAGCTGGTCAAATGGGCAAATGCTGCAGATGAAGATACCAAAGCCCATTAGAACTTCAAAGAAGGCCACCGCAAATATTGATCATATAAAACACTACTAGGTCCGCCTGTATTCATCATGGACTCTCCACTGTCATAAGTCTTCGACCTATTACTTCTCTGAAGCCATTATCACCATTATCGCCACTCTTTCGACACCATCGCCCTCCAATATCTCTTCTTCACAGCTGAAACCCAACCCTACCTTCAGGATGTGCTCCGGCAATGACCACGAGACCATCTGTGGCCAATCTTACTACCATCTACTCAACGGCTCACGTTTCATCTTCGGCCCGGAGTGTCGTACCGTAATTCAAGACTTCATTATACGAAACCGTCTCACCAGTGCACCTCGAGGAGAAGGCCTCAACGAGTTGATGGAGAATATGTATCTCACCCAGTATGGCAAGGGTATCGAAAGCCTTATGAGACGCAAAGTGGAAGATTGCGTCAAAGTTCGGATCAAGGACATGATCAAAGGCGGACTTATCCGGTCACCTATCAAGAGCGGCATGGTGGCACATATCTGGCGGTCAGATGCTGATAGCTTCCTTGGCCAGCCAGGCTGGATCAATGATAACAGCGTCAAGCATGGCATACAACTTGTCAAGAAGAAGAAGCTCAATGCCACGCGACCTCCTCCACGATCCGTCAGTGACTCTTACTCGGCCGCTCAACCTTCCAGCCAGACTTTCTATGTCGAGGCCAACACCATATTTAACGGCAGTATCATCCAGAACTCGAGCGGTATTTTCGGCGGGATCAACTCATCTAAGCTGATGGGTATCATGGGGACTCAGAGTCAAGGATATCAGGAAGCGGATAAGTCTTCTTCGTTCGGGGGAGCTCCTCTCGTCAGCAATGCTAGGGGTCGAGGTCGAAACAGCAGCTGATTGGGTTGTCGACAATGATTTCGATGTTGTCATGACGGGTATGTAGTCTATGAAGGACTTTTGTGTTACAGTAGATTTTCTCGGGAGAGGAACCGCAGGTTATTTATGCCTCTGGGACATTTCTTGTAACATAACCTGAAGTAGCTATGATGCAGTATAAGGTTTAATTATTCACTGTTAAAGTATTGGAATATGCTTAAACTGTGGGAAAATATGATGTTCTTTGTTAAAGTCTTGATATGGCCTGTGGCTTGTATCTTCTCCTATAGTTATCATGACGGATGCGCTTTATGAGGATGAGGTTCACATGTGCAGGATTCAGTACGAGTATCACCATACGCACAACTATGTTCATAAACACGACCATCAGTGGAGTTACAGTCTTTGGTCTCCAGACAACTATCAAGGTCTGTTGCGACGAGCAAAGGCATAAGCATGGCGTCCAGTTCGGGACGGTCAATAGAACTGTACCAGTTGGTAAGTCGAATGAACCAGCTAGCCAAAGGGTGGCTGGCAAAGTTTCAGGAGCTCAGATATATTGATGGGGGAGAGCGCACTTCTTTGGAGTCGTTTCTACTGCCGTTATCTTCTCAGCCAATGCAGGCACCCGACACATAATTTCACATATAGCCAAGTATCACTGCTTAATAGAGTTATGAGATTGCACCATCGACAGTTTACATATACGATCTCTGGCGAATTTATCATCATAGAGTGCCCCTGTTTACTACGTATTAAGGACTAAGTCACTAAGAATAAGCAACTCCCTCTCTATTCTTGTTTTTTATCTTGCTACTATTTTAATCTCCCTCTCCTAATCCTCTTAGAGATAGTCTCGGGGGTTAGAGAAAAACACGGAGTCGACTTACCTAAGGTACCTACTTGCGTGTATGCATAAAGTCCTCCCTAAAATTAGAATAATATCTCCATTAGGCTCATATGATCTTATAGTATAGTACTCTAATAGTTGGTATTTTCTTATATACTTTATTATCATCACCTCCCTCTACCATAAGAGAATTTCTAAAGGGGTTTTTGTCTTTTTTCTTTTACCTCGAGAACTAAGCACCTCAACAACGTCCTGCATACGGTGCTTTCGCCTAAAATCCAACGACCCATCCCTCTCTTCAATAGCCAGGTCCAACAGTGTTTGGCCATCAGCATCCCTCCAGTTGATATCCACCCCATCTGTTGCGATCAAGATTTCAACGACATCTCCATAGCCGCCCAGTGCCGCGTGTGCGAGTAGTGTTCGACCTTCGTTATCTTTGGAATTGACGTCTATGTCTGCATCCTCTCTTGCCAACAACCTTCGCACTTGATCTGCAGCTTTCCAATTGTTGGTTGCAGCATGTGAGAGAGCACTTCTGCCATTCTTGTCCTTTGTATCTCCTTTGACAACGGCCAGCAAACTCGATATTACCGCATCGTGCTGGCTGGCCACCGAATATGATGTAGCCCAAAAAAGCGGCGTTCGGCCATTGCTATCCTCTGAGTTTGGATCAGCACCTGCTTCTAACAACGTAGCAACAGCAGTCTCATCCCCGCGTTCTGCTGCGATTGAAAGGGGGGTCCGACTTTTTTGGTCCCTTGCATCGACCTCAACCTCCGAATTTTGAAGAAGGGCTGTCATAACCTCCACCTCTGCCTTTTCCGCGGCCAGCCAGAGTGGGGTATGCCTTTCCCTGTCTTTGGCGTTGATATCTATGTTACTCCTCGTGACTAGCAACTCGACAATAGCGAGATGTCCACACTCTGCAGCATGGTGTAGAGGCGTTTTACCACTGAGATCTGGCGAGTTTGGCTTATGGACTTTGGCGAGTAACAATTCGGCGATGCCATAAAATTCGCCCTGGCATGCAGCAGAAAGAGGTGTTTGGCCCCTACGGTTCTTGAGTTCTGGCTGGATTGTGTTCTGTTCCAGCAGAATCTCACATATCGCCCGGTAACCTAACCTTGCAGCTTCCAAAATTGGTGTATTTCCCCTGGCATCCTGACAGTTGATATTGATGTTGTGTTGGTTTGATAGAAGCTTGACGGCTGCTGTGTGCTTATTCACTACTGCCCACCACAACGGTGTTCGACTGTTATTGTCTTTGGGTTCTCGATTGATACCATGACAACCTAGTAGGGTCTTCAAGATGTTCTCATACCCAACAGATGCAGCTAGCATGAGCGGTGTCTGACCGATGAGGTCTCTGTCATTCGGATCGGCGCCACGTGAAAGCAGAAGCGCTGCTACTCTTTCTTGGCCACGGAAGGCGGCTTGGCAAATTGGTGTCATTCCATCCTCATCTCTGCACATCAAATCCGCGTGCCCGTGATCAAGAAGCAACTCTGCCACAGAACGGTGACCTCCAGCCCAAGCGAATAACAGGGGCGTCCACCCTCCCTTGCCACGAGATGTAGAACTTGCGCCTTTTTCTAGAAGCAGTTTTACAATTTCATAATGGCCTACTGCGGCAGCAATAGATAATGGGGTATCTTCGTTCTCGTCTTTTGATTCGAGGTTAATACCTGTCTTGAGAAGGAGTGTCTTGACAAGCATCAGATATCCGTTTTGCGCTGCCAGCCACAACGGTGTTCGACCTAAGCTATCAGGCTCATTCAAACCAAAGCCTTGCTGTAGCAAGCCAAATAATTCATCTTGAAGGCCAAAATAGGCTGCAAGATGTGTCGCAGCAAAATGAGTGGGCACATCTCCGAAGAATGGAGCGTTTCTTATCCAGGCTGTGAACAGTGCTTGGTTGGAAGCAGATCGTTTCTTGTTGTTGCTGAGAAAGTCTAGGATCATTCGGTACAAGGCCCCTATGCCTTTTGAATCTTGTGACTCTTCAGAGCAGCAACCCTCCATCGCAGCCATGCGAGCATGATGTCCCCAGTTACGTGCTGAGTAGTCATATAGAGGATAAGATTGCAATCGCTCCTCGAAATCCTCTTCTTTGGTGGGCCCGAACTCGAAGACTTCAAACGAAAGGTATTTGACACAGGTCCGGGCAATCTCGATCTGGGCATAGGGAAGCCATTCTTTCTGCTTTGTGGCGAAGAACTCTTGCGCTGTGTAGTGAATGAGTCTGATAACGTGGCTCTCGCTGTCGATAGTTACCATTCCAGAACAGAGGGAAACGATATAATCGATTTCTGACAAGTTCTCATCATCCATTTCAAGTTCTTCCATTTCAACGGCAAGCGCGTGTTGAAGTTCAATTGCAGTAACAGGTCGTTGTGCGCAGACAATCCACGAGAGAGCTTGCTTAGCCAGTTCCACTTGATCAGCAAATTGTGCTTCGATTCGCTTCAATGCCTCCTCATATGTCTTGGGATATACATTCGAGCCAGAAGGTAGGCTTTTCAAAGTACTTCGAAGGGCTTTAGTCGACTTTTTGCCAATTAACGAGTCGAGGTGCAGTTGGGCTAAAAGAAACCTATGTGAGACGGTCAAAACGTGACAACTTATTTAGAATAGGGATAGACGAACATGCCATCCACTACTTGCACAATTCTTTCTTTGATTTCCGCCTGAAGACTTGTGTTCTTTTGCACAAAAGATGGCAGCCTGTGGATGCGGCTGCCCATGTACTTCCGGACATCTTCAGGCTGGGCACGGATTTCAAGTGACGGGCAATTTGCAAATATCTCAACAATTCCCGGAAGAGGCCTCGACGTTGCAAAAATATTAATCTCATGTTGTGCCTGAAGAGAAAATATCTTATCAAAGAATGTTGATCGGTGAATGTCGGTCATTTCATCGATCCCGTCCACGACAATGAACATTTGAGCGTACTGCCCACAAACTAACTGAAGCGTTGAAAATATCTCATCAGAAGATGGAAGGCGTTCTCCGTATCTCTTGCATTGGTCATAGAGACTTTTGGCACAATTCGGGATTGAGGGCAGGCGATGCAATAGCTGTTTTAGAAGATCCGGGAGTAGATACTCAGGAGTCTGAACGCTGTATCGTTTGAAGTCGCAATACAGATAGGCGACACCGATTACCCCATTATCCTGAAATCGTTTCTCCAATGTATCGATAACAATCGAGGTGAGGATAGTCTTTCCAGCGCCGGGTATCCCAGGACAAAACAGTGTTCTCTTTGACGTCTCAACTCAGGTAGTGAACTCCGTCGATGTTAAAAGCCAGCGTCCAGTTTCCGGTTCTTGTCGGGCGACATAGTCACGATGTAGAGCCATGTAGTCGACTCGAGCCAGCCACTTGAGTATTTCTTCGCGGCGGCGAGCAGCTTTGTCATTGTTCTGGTCCATGCGAATACCTTCTATGTTGTCTTTCAGCCCTATGAACCCGCTGTTCATTTGATCCGAGTGAAGATGTACTGCCGCAACCAAATTTTCGAGGATGCGTCTATTCTCGCTGGCCGTCTTGCTGATCTCTGGAACAAGCTTTCGAGAGTTGTTCTGTAGAGCAAGCCCCAGTAGTGCCTTTTCACGTTCGATCGACATGAACATCTTGTCGACGTCTTTTTCACTGAACGGCCACTTTAAGCTAGCAAGACTTTTCTGAATCCCCCCCTTGGGACGTAATCGAGGCTTGAGGGCTTAGAAGGCAATCTGTAGTCGACCAAGTGGCGCGTCTGAAGCCTCGAGGGCTTCAATTGTTTCCAGCCACGCCTGGCCTTGTTCGGAGTCATCGGCTTCATCTCTTAGCTGACGAATGATATATTGGCAGGACCGGATCTCGTCGCGGAGACGTCTTCGTTCCTTTGATGCCCCCACTGCCGCATTGATGTATTTAACGACTGAGGCAGAGAGCTGTAGCACAGCGACAATGTTCGCCGTAGTGCTGAGTGGGTCACCCATTGTGATGATCTTGATATGAGATCAGCCGAATTGTCAAAAGAGGCGTGTTTATTGAATTCAAACTGGCTGACCGTACGACCTGTTGAGAAGCAATGCCAAAATAGTTTCTGCTGTAGCTCCGCGATATAGTAGCCATTTTGGAGTCAGTCTTGGGTTGAAAAGATGCGTTGTCATGGCTTCTCTTGGCGACTCTATTGGTGATTCTGGACAGGGAATTCTAGGCAGGCGTACCTCCAGGCCAATTGGAGTCAATGTATTAAGGGCAGGTATCACTAAATATGTGATTTCCAATCAAAATTACAATGGCATCTCCAGGTTGTAATTCTCAGAACAAAAGGTAAAGGAGGATATGAATGGGTAGTTAGGTATGCCTTGCAATTTGGCTCACAATTCGTGCTTTCTCTTTTGAGTCGATGAATTCATTGTGCATCTCCTGCCCTCTCTGCGGCGATAGAATCCTGAATTTGATGCAAGAGGTCGAAGCATGTAATGAATACTTGTCTTGATTCAAGACGCCCGTAATGCTCTAGTCGCATTAAAGGTTGTGCATGTTCATCATCAGGAGCAGGAGTCAGTGGTCTTGCTAGGTATGTTCATCGATGTGTACCGCGTTGAAAGTGCTTTTGCGGTTGTGGCTTGTGTACAAGATCAATCTCAGAGGCTCAAGGAGATTGTATTCATGCTTGGCTACTTGTCCTAGAGTTCGTTGTTAGTCGCAGCGTTCTTACGTTAGCTCAACGGGCTATTGCCTGGATCTCATATATACCAACGATGATAGCGGAAAGGAGTTGAAGAATGGGGATAGAACGAGTTAAGCGAAGGTCAATAAAATGTGGCTAGTATTTTATCTTCAAGATTCATCTTGAGGGCTTTGGGCATGCAAACCGTCGCTTGTGCAATCTCATGACAGCGATACTTGGCTATCCGTGAAACCATAAGTCGGGTACCTGCTTTGGCTTCAATAGGCCGATGAGGAGAGAAGATAACGGCAATTAATGCTAGCATTGACGAAGTGCCGAGAATGAGTTTCTGTGTACTAGAATAAAGATTATCAATTGACAAATATGTTATTCTAATAGACTGCAACTCAGAGACGACATGAAAGACCAGGGTAAGTAAGCATCGCTGATAAACGCCAAGACCACCAGCTGAGACAAGGCGCGGGGAATCGAGACTACTACGTAGTAAGGCAAGATAAGCAGGGCCTCGGGTGCCTGGCAGGGCAACCAAGCTAAGCTACAGTGAGCTAGCTAAGAGCTCCAGCCTCCAGGTCCCGACACCATCACGTCACAAGCTCACAAGCTTGTATCACCTGGACCAGGGCGGCATAAACGAAACTCTCCCCTTCCAACTCCTCTCCCTCTCAACCTCCTGTCATCATCACAACATCTCCAAAAATGACAACAAAGGGTCTCTGTCTAGTCGCCGCCACGGCTGCCCTCCAGGGCGTATCAGCTCTTCAGATCCCTCTCAACCTCCAAGTCCCAAAGCTCTCATGGAGTCCTTGGGGCGGCCATGATCTTCCATTGATCGACACCAAGGAATTGCAGAAGAGCATCAAGCCTGAGAACCTCGAGGCTAGAGCTAAGGATCTGTATGAGATTGCGAAGAATGGCGAGGAGGAGTATGGTCATCCTACGCGTGTCATCGGCAGTGAAGGTGAGTCTTCTCCGAGATCGGAACTGTTTATCATGAATGGAATGACTGATTTGTTGCAAAAGGCCATCTTGGTACGCTGTCGTACATCCACGCTGAGCTGGCTAAGCTGGGCGGTTACTACTCCGTCTCGAACCAGCAATTCCCTGCTGTTTCGGGCAATGTTTTTGAATCACGACTCATCATCGGCGCTTCTGTGCCTAAGCAGGCATCTCCCATGGGTCTGACTCCTCCCACCAAGGACAAGGAGCCCGTTCACGGAACCCTCGTTCTCGTCGATAACGAAGGATGCGACGAGTCTGATTACCCCGAGTCCGTAAAGGGTAACATCGCTCTCATCCTCCGTGGTACATGTCCCTTCGGAACCAAGTCCGGCAACGCTGGCAAGGCGGGCGCCGTTGCTGCCGTTGTGTACAACTACGAGAAGGATGAGGTTCACGGAACTCTGGGAACACCTTCGCCTGATCATGTCGCTACGTTTGGTCTTGGTGGTGAGGAGGGTCAAGCTGTTGCTAAGAAGCTCAAGGATGGTGAGAAGGTCGATGCCATTGCGTACATTGACGCTGAGGTCAAGACCATTTCCACCACCAACATCATCGCTCAGACTCGTGGCGGCGATCCCGAGAACTGTGTCATGCTCGGCGGTCACAGTGACAGTGTCGCCGAAGGTCCTGGTATCAACGATGACGGCTCCGGCAGTATCTCTGTGCTCGAGGTCGCTGTCCAACTGACCAAGTACCGCGTCAACAACTGCGTTCGCTTCGCCTGGTGGGCCGCTGAGGAGGAAGGACTTCTCGGATCCGACCACTACGTCTCCGTCCTTCCTGAGGATGAGAACCGCAAGATCCGTCTCTTCATGGACTATGACATGATGGCTAGTCCCAACTTTGCCTACCAGATCTACAACGCCACCAACGCAGAGAACCCCAAGGGCTCGCAGGAGCTGCGCGATCTCTATGTTAACTGGTATGAGGAGCATGGTCTCAACTACACTTTTATTCCCTTTGATGGCCGAAGTGACTACGATGGCTTCATCCGTGGTGGTATTCCTGCTGGTGGTATTGCTACTGGTGCCGAAGGTGTCAAGACCGAGGAGGAGGTTGAGATGTTTGGCGGAGAAGCTGGTGTCTGGTATGATAAGAACTACCACCAGATCGGCGACGATCTGACCAACGTCAATTACACCGCGTGGGAGGTGAACACCAAGGTAAGTCACACTCATCTGTCTCGATCAGAAATCGTAACACTAACACACCACAGCTCATCGCCCACTCCGTCGCTACATACGCCAAGTCATTCAAGGGCTTCCCCGAGCGAACCATCGAGGCATCTGTCGAGTCTCAGAGCTACTCTGCCAAGACCAAGTACCACGGCAGCAAGCTCTACATTTAAGCAAGCATAGCGTAGCGTAGCGTAGCACACTGAGTAATGAATGGGATGAGTGATTAATTGATCTTGATGGATATCTCTACGTTAAAATTGCAAATGCCTAGCTAAATCAAATCGACTCCATGTGAAAACAAAACAAAAAAACATCATTACACATAAATAATAACCGTTTGAAAATGCCCGTCTAATCCCCCCCAACCGTCATGTTGCCAGACTTGGCTCAGAATGCCTCGCACTATTTCCCACCTAAACACCGACTTTGCATGTATATCATCTACTCCTGGTATGGTAGATAGATGACTTGATCCGCTAGGGATCTTTTGTGACTTGATATAGTAGTTACTGGGGGACACTCAATATCCCACCCCGTCTCATCGGGCTGATGCGACGTCAAACGGCACCAACACGCCGCCAGTCGGGAACTCACGGCTGCCCATCTGCGACGGAATCATTTCAGTGTAGTACTCAAAATCATCGCGCAGCTCTCTGAGCTCTATGGGCAGCATGATCTTGGATAGGGCCTTTGGCGTGGCGAGCTTTGAGAGTGTTCCGGAATAGGGCGAAGTCGAGGCGGGTCTGTGCCCCACATTGGCGGGGTTGATCTCGGGGCTATCGGGGGTCTGGGCTCCCGGGACCGTGGTCTTGGCGGCCGAGGATCCGGGGCGGCTTGAGATGTGTCGTAATCGAGCTGCGAGGCCGACGTTGAAGGTGAGAAGCCTTGTTACGCGATGCGCTAGTTCGTCGCGGCTGTTCTTTGCGTCTTTTTCTCCAGGGCTGTTATGCACTGTCAGTATTGAAATTGTTCGTCTAGCGGTCCGTGTGTTTGAGTTGGTGTCGTACCAGTTCACTATTGTCATCATCATCGCAAACGAAAGATTATGCCATCGCAACCTTGCGCATAGCGCCTTGATGCGCTTCTCAAAATGCTTGGCTGCTTCTTCAGGTGTTGACTGCGTTGCCTCTACATCGATAGCGCAGCATAGCGACGAAAGGCGAGAGAAAGCGAGGACGGTATCTGTGAGTGTCGCGACGAGAGTATCGAGGGAGATCCAAGCAGCGCGGGCGGGAAAAGGAATCTGGGCGTTCTCGATGAGGTTGAGGGTCTTGTAGAAGGCGTGGATGGAGGATCGACACTCCTTGACCTCGCGGAGGAGGATGTTGAAGACAACGGTGTCGTGCTGTGGTGAGATGTTGTAATCGCTGAGAATGTCGATGGCAGCGGCGCCGACGTCGAGAAGGCCAGTGATGGCGGTGGTGGTAGGGAGGCCGACAACGGCGGGATCCATGACCATGTCGGCCTGCAGAGCGGAAGGCATCTATCGCGGTATCATCCAATTATGTAAGAAATTGTTGTTTGCTTTTGAACAATTGAAATGAAGTTGATTTGAGGTTGATGAGGCTCTGGTGTGATGTGATTGATGTAGATGGGATGGGAATCTTGGCAGAGGCTTCTAGGCCCCCTTTGGCTTAAATGGAAGTTGAGCCAAGCCCCTGTGGTGGGGAACACAGAGAGACAAATACAGCGCGAAAGAGCGAGATAGGGTCTCAAAAAGCAGGAACCGAAAGAAGCGAGAGGTAAAAGAACGGAAAGGAATTGGGGGACTTGGGCCTGTAAGTGAGTGTAAGCCAGGTAAAGTGGTCGGGTCTATTCTTAGTCTAGGGGAAATGTAGCTAATGTACGTGACTAGTAGGTGGTAAGGTATCTGGAAGAGACGGCAGAGTTTCAATTCAATAGGCAAAAGATGAAGCCGTACTTCCGAGACAGCAACGGGCTTGTCCACTAGCGGATGAGGTTGAGTGGAGGGTGGACAGAGTAGGATTGGGTTTGATTGGGGAGGGGGAGGAATTTGTGGTGCCGAGAAGCGAGTTTGGTGACATGCATTATCACGACAAACGATAGGTAAATCAACTGTTTATAGAACAAGATATCTGGATATAACTGATGTTGACATGTATATATCACCATCCTTGGGTTTGTAGAGTATAATTCTTGATATGTTTATTGTATTTGTTGGCTCGCAAAGACCAAGCAAAACCACATCAGACTAAAAACTGGGCGTTTGAGCAAGGTGGATGTCGACGTGCCGACTTGCCGGGGTCGATTGGGCGCGATCGGATACCGGCACGGCGCGGTGAGATGATGCTATTTGTCCACTTTTCACTTCCATTGATTGAGCCATAGTGATACTCCTCGAATATATTCATTCACGGCATATCCGTATATGTTATTGAGTCATGATGATCATCTCTTCTGCCGATATCCGAATCTTGAATCTATCTCCAACTCTGTTTACGTGTAATTACGCGGCTGCACTGCACTAGTAGCCTCGCATACTTTTCTTCAATAGTCCACACATTCATTCCATGGCTTTACTTTAGCTGACGTACGATAGCATCACCGGCTATTACCTTTAAATTCCCCATCAACAGACTCGGTCACGAGTGGGATGAAATTCATCATCACACTAAAAAGATCGACCGACACAATAACTCAAACGGCTCTGACGGCACATCCGAACCCCTTGAAACCCTTTTTTTTATTTTAACTTTGCACTCAAACTATTTTGTTTATTCCCCGCTAGTTCCATATGTACAATACTGTAATCTATATCCCCGTACTTGAATCAAACTCCAAACTCCGTTTCACCGAAATAAAAAAAACACATCACCATCAAATGATACTCCGTATCCGTACTCCGGTCTACATGCCGTTTCCCGTGCCGTGCCGTCCTATCCATTTCCATTTCTCGGTCCAAGCGCCAAGATTACCCACGGCCCGGATCCATTCATATCATGCTTCGACTTACACGCGTCTGGCAGTGTGGATATTGAGATCCTCAACCCTCAGACTCACCCTGCTCTGCGTCTGCAACCTCGTTGGGTAGTGGTCGACTCAGAGCCTCTACGATGGATGCGAGCCGCGCATCGCTGGGCTGTCGTATTCCATCCATAGCGTCCACGAGATCTAGGAGCTGCGCATTGGTGAGCTGTGCATTATCGATCCGCAGTACTACACTCGGAGTGTCCAATATGAACTTGATCTGCGTAATGTAGGGCAGTCGAATTGTAGTATCTATGCGGAGTCGGGGCCTCGCACGTCCGGTCCTATTTCGACTCTGGCCCGATTGTCGTGACAGCGCAGCTGATGAACGATGTGCCAACTCATTGTTTAGATCCTCCTCTGTATTGAGATGATCAGGATTGGTCGATACAGTCTCGACGAACCAAGGACTCTGCTCCACATGAGGCATCGCTCCCAGCGCCGTAGCTGCCCATTGCTTAACCATCAAATTGGGATACTCCTCGTCAATGATAGTAGCAATGGCGTCCTTGATGGACTCCTTACTAACCTCACGGCTCTGCTGGTTGAGCTTGTCAACTATGTGGTAAAACAAATCCACAAAGCTAGACTCCACGTCAAGATCTGATGGTCGCTCACCATTCTCGAGGTTTTTGTAAACCTCGAACTTCTGATCAACGATGGCACAAATGGTGGCCTTGATAGATCTTCTGTTAGCCTCTCTGTTCTGCAGGTCAAACTTGTGAACTTCGTGGTAGAACAAGTTCACGAAGCCAGGTTCCATGTCATCAAGACCAGATGGCCACTTACCTCTCTGAATACTTTCGTGAAACTCCGTGTTAGATGTACAAAGGGGACAAGGGCCCGCATTTTCTAGACCTCCGGGCACAGTTGCAGGAATCATATCAGTTGAGCTCTCACCGTTCTTGGGAATAGAAAATGCTCTTGTTTTAAATCCACATCGGGAACAGCTCAGAGCCGCACGGCACACAGGGCATTTGCGCTCGTAGCCTTGAGCAGCCTCGTTGGCGCATCGACATGCCTGACAGAGGATATGACCACAGATCAAGACCTCAGCAAGCGTAGGGTCGCCCTCTCCATCCGTGGCCTCGCGGTTTGGGACGGGAGGAAAGGATGCCACGGAGGGATGTTCCAGACAGATGGGACATTGAGGTCTGATGTGCTCATTGCAAGATGTGGTGGTGCCGTTGTCGATGGCCTGCTTGATGGTTGGCCAGAAGCTCTCGTCTTGAGGCTGGGATTGAGACATGTTGAAGATGGGTACTTACTGGTGAGTTCCCTGAAGTGGGATCTGTAAAGTTGGGGTTGTTGTTTGGTAGATGTAGTTGCTGGTGTAGACTCACTGTCTCGTCTCGTTGATGATTACTTACCTATGAGAAGTGAGATGGTTGTGAGGAGAAAGCTGACTTGGAGAGTCGCCATAATGCTGTTTTATAGTTGAGATTGGCGCAGTCACTGAAAGTAAGCATTGTTCACCTGTGAAGCTGTCCCATAAGTGAATTCGGATCAAACATGAGTTTTTGTGGTGTTGTAAATCTCACTCGCTGCTCATCTTGAGACAAAGACACCTCAATCGTGTAAGCAACATGTTTCAGTTGAACACTAGTCTTGACTGAACAAAGTCACAAACAACAGCCAAGAAACTTTGCATTGTGAACAGCATGTTTCAGCTGAACACTATCCTGACCAAACAAAGTCACAAACAATAATCAAGGAACCTTCCGGGCACGAGAACTCGAGCCAATAGAACATCAGTTTAATCTATTCTCCAATATCAGAAAACCTCCACTGCAGATCGACCTACTTTTCAGCTGCCTGGACATCCTCCTCTCCCTTCCTTCTCTCAATCGCGATAATCTCTTCAACTGTCTTAGTGCTCACTCCATCACCAAAGTACCTTTCCGAAAGCTCCACACATCGGAGGTTGGCGGACAGCTTGTTCATCGTCTCCATCCATTCATCTGTAGGGTCACTGTCGTAGACGATACCACCACCAGCTTGCATGTATGCGACGCCGTCCTTGACGAGCATGGTACGGATGGCAATGCATGTATCCATAGGTCCCTCATCAACAAAGATCTTGTCCTCGGGCTTGCTGCTGTCATCTACGCGCACGACATCGTAACCGAACCATCCTGCCGCTCCAGCGTAGATTCCTCGCTTCTCCTGCTCCAGGTCGTAGATCAACTCCATAGCTCGAATCTTGGGGGCTCCAGAGACAGTTCCTGCGGGGAAGATGGATCGCAGAGCATCCCAGCGTGTGCACTCAGGGCGCAACACTCCTGAAACCTCTGAAGTTATGTGCTGAACATGAGAGAAGCGATCAATTCTCATAAGTCGGTCAACCTTGACAGTCGTGGGGTGGCAGACTCGGTTCACGTCGTTTCGAGCGAGATCGACCAACATGACGTGTTCAGCCCTATCCTTCTTAGAAGCTAAAAGCTCAGCCGCAAGCCTGTCATCCTCAGCGGCGTTCTTTCCACGGTGGATCGTGCCGGCAATAGCGTGGTTGACGATACGGGGCCTTGATCGAGCCTCGGCTGCTGAGTAGCCAAATCGTGAGTCAGAGGGTAATGGCGCATAACCGTCAGTCTTCATGAGGCACTCTGGCGAAGCACCGACAATGTGAAAGTCGGCGCATGAGAGGAAAAAGACATAAGGTGATGGGTTGAGTGTTCGGAGAGTTCTGTAGATGTTAAAGGGGTGAAGCTGTGTACTTCGTCGAAACCGTTGTGAAGGCACAGCCTGAATGATATCACCCGTGACAATGTACTTCTTGAGCTCTGTGACAAATGTCTCGTATCCCTTGCGACCAACGTTTGACGAATATTGTTGCTCTGATTCGGACTGCGAACCAAGAGTTTGAGTTGGCAGAGGAGTCTCGGGCTGGTAGACAATGTCGAGCGTCTTTCGGAGGGTCTCACAGGCTTCGTCGTAGGCAGGTTGAAGATCGTCAGAAGGGTTCTTTGGCAACTTCATGTGTGTGACAATAGTCAATGTTGAACGGAAGTGGTCTAAAGCGACAATGGTGTCGAATAGCATAAACAATGCCTCGGGAATCTGGAGGTTGTCTTTGAGTGGTCGATCCGTCTTGGGTTCAAAGTACTTGATACAGTCATATGAGACGTATCCAACCGCACCACCGGACAGTGCCGGAAGCCTTAGTGACGGGATGTCGAGAACGCGGTCATTGGAAAGCTCGTTTGCGAGGGTCTTAAGAGGGTCGCCGGTATGCTCGTAGCCATCGCCAGTGGCCAAGACTTTTCGAGGGTCTAGAATAGAGACTCAGAGGTAATCCAGCACATGAGTCTCGGGAAGCTTACTGGCACCAATAAAACTATATCGTCCAACAGTCTCTGTGCTGCCCGTCGCACTCTCGAGGAGAAACGAGTATTCGGCAGTTGCGCTGTGAAGGATGAGTCAGAGGATGATTCGGCGGTGGACGCATTGCAGTCTTTACCCCGATGATAGCTTAAGATAGATAGCTGAAGGAGTCAATAGATCGGCAGGGGCAGAGGCGCAAACGGGTAGAAGCGTGGGTTGAGTTGTGGAAGTCCATTCTTGGTTGAAGGCAGCTCGAGCTTCATCGGCAGTTGGCCGTATATCGAGCTGGCGTAGAAGTTTAGCATAATCCATTGCGGAGGTCTTGGTGATGGTGATTATGACAGTGAAATGTTCTTACCTGTGCTGCACACATCTTTATAGTATTTATCCTCGAATTTCAAGATAATTGGGTGGCTTGAGGACAAAGAAAGAGAACAACGGGATATTGTGGTGTTGGTGGATGGTGTTTGCTTGCAAGTTGGAGTCACTTTTTATCGATTGCCAAATCAAGACACCTCAGATGTAGTGGGGGCGGGGCACCGATAGCGGGCAGAGCGGCAGTTCCTGAATGCTGTAGGGTAGCCATGGTGATCATGCAATAATGCCTTGCGCACGAGGCATCACCCTAAGCCAAGCTCTCTTCCGCATACGGATTAGCGCACTTCTCTTACAGCTGAAGTCGCCCACCAAAGGTTGCATCTCATGTTGATGTGAACCCACACGCGCTTAGCTTCCATCATTTTAACCATTTTAATTGTCACCGATTTCGGCACCAATTCCGCTCGTTTTTGACACTAATCGAAGTAAACGCTCATTTCAAAAACGGTGTCGAAGTAATATTCGCAATCATGCCTACCGACCAGCACGAGGACTCGGTTGAGCCTACTGGCGATGTCGAGATGACTGAGACGCAGAACACCCAGGAGACTGCGCCCGAGAACACACAGGAGGGTGAGGAGAACGAGAATGCCAACAATACCGAGCTTCCTTTCGCTGATGCGGAAATCGTCGAGCCCAGAATCACCTTCGCAAACTACCTCATGAGCCCAATCGTTACTCTGCTCATCGGATCTGGCGACCAATCTATCCTCACAGCGCATCAGGGTCTTTTGACACAGAGCCCTTACTTCAAGGACATTTGCGACAGTTTCGTCGAAGACGGCAGCGTTAGTAACTTTACACTTTCGCGCCAGCGACCACTCGCACGCCGGACCTCTTCTAACCTCCCCGCAGCCACGTCAGATTGAGCTCCCCGACTACGATATTGATACTGTCGGTAGCTTCCTCGAGTTCCTCTACACCGGCGAATACTTCCCCAAGAAGCTTCCCGGACAGCGAGTCCTCGAGACCGACCCCGCAATCCCCTCGGTCGACAACACCGGCGACCAGCTCCTCAAGCACGCCCGCATCTACACACTCGCCGAGAAGTTCGGTGTCGCTGGTCTCAAGACCCTCTCGAGCTCCAAGATTCACTGCGTCAATTCTACCGCTAAGGGCGAGATCGCGTACGCTCGTTATGTCTATGCCTACACCTCCAACGACGACACCACCATCCGCGCCCCCGTCGCAAGCTTCTGGGCTACGCGCTCACACACCCTGCGTGCCGAGGCCGAGAAGGAGTTCAAGGCTCTGTGCTTGGAGCACCCCCAGTTCGGATACGATGTTCTCAGTATGTTCGCAGATTTGACGGTGGAAAATGTGTATGCTAACAAGGTTCAGCCCGTGTCTTGGACGACAAGCTCAAGCGAGAGCGCAACGACAAGATGCACCCTGCCACAGCCAGCGGCCGAAAGCGCGCCCGTCACAGCAGCGGCTCGCGTGTCGATTAAACAAAAACGCGCTGGAAGGATTAAATCGGCGGTATTTGAATCATTGGCGCGTATCGGACAGCGTTTCTTTTGTTTCCTGGGTTATTTAGGGGGGCGCATTTGTACTGTAACACTACACGGGATTTACTCGACTGCCAGCGGTGGTCACTTGCGAGATTTGATAATGGGGACAGAAATGGGCTCTCTTGGGCTCTTGTATTCTCTCATCTTAACTACTAAGATCATCTGTCCTAATTCTCTGTCTCTCTGCTTTTCTTGACCAGAGCCCGAGCCATTGTCAAAGTACGCTGCACCGCTTCCTGCACCGCCTCAACGCTGATGCCATTTTTGAGCTCACGGCTGAGTCTCATCCTCTGATCTGGGGATAGTGTTGATCCAATAAGGGATATATCATGGAGCTAGCATGGAATTAGAGATAACATGGCCTGGGAGGGGTCTGGCTGGGCTACTTACCAAATGCTCCCTCGTACGCAGATGATTCTCGATTTCCAGGCCAAAATCTTGGCCGTGACAAGATAGGCCTTCGACACGACATACTCCTCTCCCCCCTTCCATATCCTAGTTGATGGCGGAAAATGGGAGATGAGTGTAGAGGCGCTCAATACCGACGTCGGGCTCGTCGGGCTCGTCGGGCTCGTCGGGCTTTTCAGCTTTGGTCTTGCCGAGATCTTTATCTTTGGCCTTGTCAAGAGTTTCGACCTTGGGCTTGTCAGGCTTTTCGACTTCGGTCTTGGTGGCTTTGGCTTTGTCAAGTGATTCGGCCTTGTTTTTGGCATCCTTTCCAGCAACGTTGATATCGTCGCTCTTTTCGACCTTGACCTTGTCGGGCACCACGGGACCAAAGGCTCGGTCCACGAGTCGGACCTCTACTCCACGAGTTAGTAAGAGTATAGTGACACTTTCAGGCTGAAGACACTTGCTATCGTGAAGTTGAGACTCAGTTGTGAGCCCGGACTTGGCTTTAACCTTGCTGTTGGGATATCGCAGAATAGGAATAGGCGGGTTGTCATGCCAGTGGATCTTGCCGGTTCGATCTCGCCAGACGATATCCGGCCTGGGATTAGGGTCAGGGGGCTCAGGGTCGGACGTCTCTGGCGGACGGGCGACGATCTGGATACAGGGTTCACGCATGGTTGACCGCGATGATAAAGGTAGAGATAAAGGGAAGACAGCGTAAGGTTGGCGTTGAGAGGAAGCGGCGTGGGTAGGCATTATAGAAGACAGAAGACTGCCAGGCAGTCAACAAAGGATGAATCGCTTGGCTGGCTGTGGAGCATTGCCTGCCAGATGCTGCCACTGGCAAGTGTAAGTTGGTCTTGCAGTGTCACCCAGGCCTGTAGATACTATAGTTTTGTCGTGGAAGTGGTAGGGGTGAATGAGAAAATATAAAAGGAGACGTAGATGAGGAAGTGAGCAGTGGTGAAAACGTGGTAGCTGAGTTTGTCACTCCCTTATTGATGGTACTAGGTAACTTGACAAGAACACCGCATCCACACCACGACTTACCAGAGGAGGAATATGATATAATCGGTGATTCTGATATGATGAAAGATGGGGAGTTTCATGGCTTTTTCTTACAGAATCCTATACCTCCCAGGCATGGTTGATAGTGATGATGATGTACAAAGCCCAGATCTGGAGCAAAGTCGCCATTCCCATCAGACAATAACTTACAAAGGCCTTAGTGCTTCTCGGTGATTCCCAAGCCAGAGCCAATCTTTGGAGTTCTCCCAGATAGTGATAGAACCCTCCTTGTTCAAGTTTCACTCGAGTTCCTGAAGTGCATGAAAGCCAGCATATCACAGCTTATATCACAATCAATTTTATACAAGTGTTGGTCTAATATCCGTTTTATTGTTTAATTTTAACTACTAGGAGCCAGCCTGCAGTTTCTCTTTCTACCAATTTGTTGTCCATCCCAGTACCCAAAACATGCAAAACGCCAACCCAGAAAAACAAAACTCCAACACCAAAAGCAAATTCCCATCCTTAACCTCTAAAACCACCATCTTATGATCAATAGTTACTCGTGGCTCTAAAGACTTAAACTAGACATAATGAAGGCTCAACGGATCCAACCATGGGCCACTTGGGTTGTTTTGGCCCATCAGGGAGATGCCAATGTCAAGTGTCTCCAGATCATACAATGCCTTTCGATTGTGAGGACCAGAAAAGCCCCGAGTTTAACACCCGAGCCTGTTTTTAGTCTTCCGAATAGATACTAGATTTCATTCAGGGATGCCTTTCCCGTGTCATCAGGGGGGCCATGAGTGAGGACCTGAGAAGGCCCTGTCCCCAAATTGTTATCCGTGAAGACCATGACAAGCCCGTACACACAATTTCTACATTCCGCGTTGAGCCCACCACCCTCGGACAGAACAGGAGGAACATTTTGGTACTCAACCACTGTGTAGGGGATTTCTTTACCCAAGAACCCATGGCCGCACTTGCTGTGTACGAGTGAAACGCAGCAGATAGGGCACTTGTACTCTTTCCCATGCGATAGGCGTTCGAGACAAGAGTCTGCGACCATATGACCGCATTGGAGAAACCGAGCCTCATGACTTGGAATTTCAAACTCTTCATCGTCGTTTCCGGGGACAGTCATCAATTCTTTACAAACCACACAGGTTAGCTCGATGGGACGTACTTTGGCAGTATCTTTCTCGACTGCTCGTCTGAAAGCGGGCCAGTATGTATCGGTGATAGGTTTAACTACACCGGAACCTGACTTGAGGAGATGCGTGATAGGAGAATTCATGGTGGGACAAGTACCGGAGAGGAGCGCCTTGAGAGAGGTAAATACGGGGAGTAGGTAGGGTGTGTTGAACATAGCGAGTTGTGAAAGGTGACTGGTGAATGAGTTGAGATAGCGAACGATGTAGGATTGGTGAGTGTTGAGTAAAGTGAGCAAGTTGGTAGAGTGTAAATGTTGCACGTTGGCTGTCAGGAAAGATTCTAGAGGAGCAAATATCATCCGGATTATATACTGCGATTTGCTATACCCACTTCGAAGTTTTATCTGTTCTACATTCATCCGTTCCGACATGTTCATGTCGCAGTTCAGTCAGATCATTAGATACCAAGGGAGAAACTTTGGCTTGTGAGGTAATGTGCCAATGCGGCATCTGAAGCTGGCTGATGACCTTGCCAAATGTGCAGCTTTCTTTGGTTGCAGAACAGGTTAACAGCGAAACACCCAGTCCAAATAAAAGCCCCGAGTGTTCAGTGACGGCTCTTTGTTTCAGCATTAGATAATATTCACACAGAAACGAACAACAGTTTGTGAGGATTGTTCGACAGCATTGAAAGGAGGACGAACAATAAAGGTCTTTGTCATTGATTATGTTCACGAAACAAGAACTACAGGCATTCAAGATCAACGGCCTACGTGAATCAGAGGATATTACCATGATAATGTATTTAAACCCATTAAACCCATATCTGTCTTCAATTTACTATACCAGCCATCTTCTACTCAACCCATAAACACCACTGTTCAATATGTCTTCACCAACCGCCAACATGATGTCTATCAGTAGCCTTCTCAACCCAGAACCCCAACCAAACGAGCCCAAGTGGACCTCAACCTACTGGCCCTTCCTCAGAGATTATCTCATCGAGGATCCACGCCTCTTCAACCAACTTCATCTCGAGTGCGGAATCTGCTACGATGAGATGACCGTCTTTCCTCACGAACACACCTATGATCCCGACATGGGACACTTCTCGCACAGAGCTCGCATCTTACCTTGTGGTCATATGTTTGGAAGTAAATGTGTCCAAGCCATGGTTGATCAAGCCACTGAAAGTGATAGCAACATCGCCTGTCCGTCTTGTCGTCTTGACTTTTCTTGGCACAGAGCCTGCGACCACATTCATACAGGAATGCCGATGCCAACTAGCATTGGAGCCCTCTTGAAGTTTCCCCCTGTTTTCTCAGAGGGAGGCATGCGAGCGGATAAGTGCGGCGATTGTCAAGCCATTGAGATAATCATGGGCATCGCACATCTCACGCAGATGTTTCTCTTTCCCTTTGAACCGTCAGACAGAGAAGTTGTGACTGTCGAGGCGACAACGTTAGCCTGTCACTGGGGTACACAGCCTGAACGCTTTGGATATACGTGCGATAACTATATCGGGGAGGTTCCAATGGGGGAGCAATTGCAGCGGATCTGCGACGAGGTCAAGCAGCGTCTGAGGGAGAATGCAAAGCAGAGCTGGCAGTCTGTGGACCTCACGGAATTGGAGCTGAGTGTCAAAATGTTCAGGGATGATGAGCCGAGATTCGCTGACCTCCAGCAAGCTATCCAAATTATCCAAGATCTGGCCAGTCTGACCAGTATGGTTTAGAAGTGTGTCATGGAAGGAGGGGTTAGGGAATTGTAGAGTTTTTATTTTTTAGATACCCGAATAGAATGTCATCTGTCCATCTACTCGGTGTGTTCAAAGTCGAGAACCAATCCGGGGAGAAGCTCAATAGACTTGGGACTGTCCTTTGTGCCTAGTAGTGTCAACTTGAACTCTGCCTTGCTGTTTCCACCCTCTAGTGTCGACAAGACGACCTGGTTGCTTCCTAAATTGGGCCCAGCGGGAAGATCATAAGGCCATGAGTATCCATTTGTTCCCGAGGTAGCCTTTTGGTTGTGAATAGCATCGTAAACGGGCTTGTATGTCGAAATATCCTTCTCAGGAAGTAGAACAGTGACTCGTGATACACCCTTGGCTTGCGAAGGATGCTTCGTGTACTCATGTAGACCATCGCCGTTCTCAGCCTTGAAAGGTGACCGTAGATGGCGCTCCGTCTCATCAACACACCAAAAGGGAACCGTTCCCGGAAAGATTCGACCACCTTCTGGATTAAGTGCCACAGAAACAAGACACTTCATCAACACTCCATCAGGTCGATGTCTCTGAAGCGAAGTGAGGTTACCGTAAGTGACTCCATTCCCAGCATCAGCCACCCGCTTCTGCAACTTGGCGTAATCAGCTTCACTGTGTAGCGTATGAGCCCAATCCGCAATCTTCCCCTCTTCAAGATTTCCCCATCTATGAGCACGTCGCTTTTCAGGATCTACACCTTCGACAAAGGCGATAAACTCGAGATATGTCCCGTCGGCGAGATGAATGAGTTTGTTGACTGTGAGGCCGTCTGCGTGGGCGCCTCCGTCGATCACAGTGAGTGAGTCTTTGAGATTCTCGGTGACGGTTTGGAGGGTTTGGTACGAGACCAGAATGGCGAAGTGATCGAGAATTGGGAGTGACATTGCGGGTATGATTCTGAGTTGTTTGTTTTGTTGATGTTAAGAGGCTGGTCTAAGGTTGTTGGTGAACGTGATATTGCGGGGGTTCGGGGTTGGTTCGGAGGAGGGTGTGCATGACAAGCGCGGGTTGAGGAGCCGCGATTAACATCATGATGTCCAGTAGATATCTTTAACCTCACTCACTCACGATTTGCTTGAGCTCAAATTGTCAAACTGGTTTTTGGAATCGATTAATCCTTCCAAGTGCAATGTTGTGTGATAAGTGCATATCCGGACCATCGGCAAATGTCCCGAACAAGATGATGAACACTACCTACTAGGTAATTAAAATATCAAGTACTCTGGCTGATATAAGCCAGTAATTGATGCGGAAAAGTAAATTAGGTGCAATGGAATATTGAATTACTATTCGAGTTCTGGTATTCTCTCATGATGTGAATGAGATGGTCACTCCCGTAACAAGAAACACCTCTACGGTTTACAACATGAAGCCAAACTCTCAAAGAGTCGTTGGACGTTGAGATCGATGAATATTTCACCGTTGATGACAAATACAATATCTAATACGGTGTACGTAACCCAGATATAAAATTTATTCATCCTTCATCCTTCATCAGCTTACACGGCGCCTAAATTTCCAGTCAGCCGATTGGTATTTAGCGGCAAGCGGAAATCTCGGATACATCTCAACCGTCTTACAGGTGATGATCTTTTGTTGAAATAAGCGCTAGATACTACGCCTCAGTCCATCATGTTGTCAGCCTCGGGCTCCAGAAGCGAGAATGCAATGTGAGATGTCTCTGATTGGGGCGGGGTGAATTGAATGACAACTAGAGTTCAGAGGTCAGTATATAAAACGGCACCGCCGGCATCGTCAAGATGTTTTTCGAGTATTCCCATCCCATCTATTTTGCAATCCGAATAACAGTTAGTAACAATGACTACTACACTTTACCAACAGAGTATCCCCGTACTGGTCAAGTACCTCAAGAGCCTCTCATTCATGCTCCAGAAGGGAGCCAAGTTCTGTGAAGACAAGGACATAAAGCATGAAGAGCTTCTCACATATCGTTTGATATCCGACATGAGAGGGTAAGTCAAAAGAGCCTCGATAAGAACACCAACTAATACCACCAGACTTCCCTATCAGGTCCAGTCATGCTCTAACACAGCTAAATTCCTCGCCTCGCGCTTGGGTGCACCAAACATTCCCACATTCGAAGATGACGAACAGACTTTTGAGCAACTCCAAGCTCGCATCACACGCACAATTGAGGTTCTCGAGGGTGTAGATCCCGAAATCGTCAACGGCAAGGAGAATGAGGAGGTTCTCATGGAGACTAAGATGGGGACTTTCCGCTTCACGGGACAGCGATATGTGAGCGAATATGCTATCCCCAACTTTCACTTTCACCTCACGAGTGCCTATTGCATCATGCGCACGCAGGGTGTTCCTCTGGGTGCTTTTGATTACCTTAAGGATGTTTTTGAGAAGGTTTAGGACTAGTATGCGAGAAGAGAGGATATTCATCAAAGGGGGGCGGGAATTGCCCGATGAGGAAATTTCTGTTAAAGATCTCAAGTAGCTCGATAAACCATCTCAAGAACAAGTTTCATAAAAGTCCTGGACTACAAACATACTCAAAATTACTTCAAAATGTCTGAACCTCCTTCAACACGCGTGCAGACTCCGGATGTCACCTCATCTGAAGCCGAGAGAACCGCCCACGTTCAAAATCTTATGGACCGTCTCCGCACCAAAAGCCCCATCTACAACTTCATAATGTCCTCAGCGCAACTCATCAACACAACACGCGGCTCAGTCACAACACGACTCGTTCTAAATGAGAACCACCTCAACAGCAGTGGAAATCTACACGGCGCTGTATCAGCTACAATCATCGACTTCACGACTGGTTTGGCTATTGCAAGTTGGGATCTGAGGGATACGACGGGTGCGAGTGTGGATATGCATATTAGTTATTTGAGTGCGGCGAAGCTGGGGGATATGGTTGAGATTGTTTCGACGGCGGATAGAGTTGGTGGGAGTGTGGCGTTTTCGTCGATTCGGATCTCAAAGGTTGAGAGGGATGGGACGTTGAAGTTGGTTACCCTTGGGCAGCACACCAAGTATGTGAAGGGGTCAGAGCGTAAAGCTTCATGATAACTATAGACTTGAGGGGAAAGTGTCTAGATGGAGTTTAATGTATAGACTTTCTTCTGCCGAGAGAGGATTGCACCTTGCTTGGGGCTGATGCCAAACACTCGAGCATTGGCTGACACATTGGCCATGCTCATCGCCTCATCGACATACCAAAGAAAAGACACTGTGATATTAAGAAATAACATTTGGCTTAGATACATTAATTACATGCCTACTCATATTTTCAGCGGCTCTGCTCCGACCTTCTTTGCCTCGGCATTCAGCGCATCAATCTCTGCCTGCACAAGGGGAATACCCGTCCTCTCCCTCTCCTTCTGAGCCAGCTGCTCAATCTCTCCAGGGAAATAAATTCTCTCTACCCCAGCAGCCTTTTCTGACCCTACCACACGCTCATAGAGGTATTGCATCCTCTCCCTAAATTCATCCAAGTTCATGAACAGATCAGGCTTGATAGCTACCAAAAAATGGCCAACGTCTGCAGGCTTGGAAGGATCGTAAGGGCCAGTAACATGTCCGGCAAAAGCAGAACCTGATAGAACTCCTGAAAAGACATCCATCATGATCGACAGGGCAGAACCCTTGGGACCGCCCATGGGCAACATGACTCCGCCGAGAGCAGCTTCAGGATCATCCGTCGGACGTCCCTCAGAATCAAGCGCCCAATCCAAGGGAATCTTCTCCCCCCGTCTCTTCGCCTTATAAATCTTTCCCCTCGCAGCCACAGAAGGAGCCATGTCAAGGATAAAGTTCTCCATGGGTCCTTTACCAGGCGCACCACAAGCAATAGGCGACACACCCATGAGCTTACTCTTTCCACCATACGCAGGTAGAGCAGGGCTTGAGTTTGTAAAAACAAGACTCATCATATCAGCATCAAGAGCCTGCTGCACTATCCAAGCGCTCATGCCAAAATGGTTAGAGTGCTTGATGCTCGCCATTCCAATGCCAAAGACACGCGCAGACTCAATGGCAGCTGCCATACCCTTGTGAGCTGCTACAAAGCCGAAGCCGTTTTGGCCGTCGACTTGGGCTACGGCGGGTGTGACTTGGGTGAGGATGGGTTGGGCGCTGGCGTTGAGGACGCCTTGGCGGAGACGCTCCATGTAGGAAGGGATGCGGTTAATGCCATGGGTGTCTACGCCGCGGAGATCAGCTGCGATAAGACAGCGAGCGACAATTGAGGCGCTCTCGGAGGGGATGCCGTTGCCTTTCAGGACATCTTCGATGAAGCGTCGTGCTTCAGAGGCGGCGATGGGGATCTTTTGAAATGCGTCCTGATTTTCTGCCATGATGTAGATTTGAAGTTAAAGATGTGACGGATCTATAAGATAATTGTGATTTTTCTTATTTTTGAATCTTCTTGTGAGACTGATGTTGGAGTGCTCTTTTACAAGAGTTGGATCCTCAAGCTTTAATACAAGTTGCGCTTTAGAAAATATGAGCGGGGAAACCCCGTCTCTCTGGAGGCGTTAATAGCGGCATCTCCCCGCTCCACGGACTTTCGCCATTCTTCCACCTCACAACATTACGGCCTCAAGTCATCCCCGGCAGGACTGCGAAAATGCCCGATGATAATAATTCTGGCGCGAATGGAAGTGGAAGACGATCGCGTACGAGAAGTGGCCAACCAAGTCGAAAGAATCCTCGTCTTCGATTGGCCTGCCTTCGGTGCCAACGGCGAAAGATCAGAGTGCGTCTCACAAGAACATTTGGATATTTTGATTGGACTAACGATATCATAGTGTGATGGGGAATTACCTACGTGCAAGAACTGCCGTAATGCGGGTGCTGCATGCACAGATGGAGAATCCGCTCGTCTCAAAGACTTGCCTCGAGAGTGGGTTACCATGAACCATTCAAGTATCTATCCCCCATGCTAATTGGTCATATAGATATATCTCAACCTTGAAGAATCGAATATCTTGGTTAGAGTCGATTATTCGATCACGATGTCCTGATGTGGACCTATCTCAAGATCCTCCCACAGACATCAGAGAAGTCTTGAATGACAGCATTCTTGAAGATGCAACAGACTCAATGCCTCAGTCCCCGGTACCGGCACAAACGGACACTCATGCTCTATCCGAAACTGTACAGGAGGCATCGACCGTTGAAACTATTAACCAACCTGTGAGATCTGCTCCAGGACCTACAGGAGCCAGTGCCATTAGCCATGAAATTGGATTGGTCTCTCTCGGAACAAATCAAGATCCAAGATACATCGGTCCTTCCAGCGGCTACTTCCTAGCGCGGGTGATGCTAGATTCAGTCTCAAAGCAAAACGAAAGACTTGGTCGCGAGAATCGCAATGCTCCATTCCCAACTAAGCTGGTTGAGGCCATCCAGGGACCACTCCCGCTTCCACCAAGAGACATGGCGACACAACTATGCGACGCATATTTCAGCGCTATCAACCTGCAATACCCTATCTTACACCAGCATACTTTTACCAACATGCTAGATCGAGCTTATGAACGAGATAACCGGGATCCTGTTGTCAACTTTCAGGTATTCATGGTTCTGGCGATAGGATCTGCTGTCTTATCTGGTCGCATTCGAGCTCGCATTCCGTCAGAATCATACTGTCTCTCCGCCCTCCAGTACCTCGACGACCTCAATCTCGAAAACTCATTACAAGGTGTCCAATGTCTTCTCCTGCTTCTCATCTTTACTATCCATAGCCCGTTCGTTCGCCTCAACGTCTGGTATCTGAACTACCATTGCATTGCGGCTCTGCTTGATCTGGGTCTCCAAAGAAACATCAGCGCGGGCGCAGGAATTTCTCTCTTAGAACAGGAGATGCGAGCTCGGATCTTTTGGGTCATTTACTCTTTTGACCGTAGCATTGCCACTATGATGGGTCGTCCTATTGGGATACGAGACGAGGGGTGCGAACTTCGAGTGAGTGCACAAATATTTATTGGACCATGGTACAAACTAACAAAATAGATGCCGATAGGTCTGTCTGATGAGCAGCTCGCCAACCCATATCAACAGCAGACCGTCGAGACGTCGAGTGAAATGACATTTGCTGTTCATTTGTTCAAAGCAGCCAGGCTCAACTCGGAGATCAAATACATTGCGCAAAGCATAGTGAGAGATTCACCCAGATATGCGTATCCCAGAGTGGTCGACATCAATGAATGGCAAACCAGCATGCTGCGCCAACTAGATGAGTGGGCGAGTCAGATACCAGGTCATGATGATTCGTCCGTGCTCTACCTGCGATCAACTTGTCAGTTGAGATACCATGGTTTACGAATGCTTCTGTTGAGGCCGAGTCCCGCCATCCCTAAGCCTTCCAATGAAGCTTTGGTGCAGTGCCATCAGAGTGCTCGTGAGAGTATCCAACTGTTTGACCAGCTGTACAAGAAGAACCTTTTGGTACATAGTTGGACCACTTTTCACGGACTTGTCCTCAGTACCATAACTCTGTTCTACTGCATCAAAGTCGTGCCGGAAATAGCCCGCTCAACGGATGTCGATGCTTTGATGTCTGACCTGAGCATATCTCTGAGCGTCCTAAGCGCTACGGGTGAGCACTGGTCTGGCGCAAAGCGCAGTCGGGACATCTTGGATGAGCTTGGAAAATCAACAGTTCGATATCTTCGAGAGAATGGCACCCGATCAGAGGGTTCGGGGGGAAGATCTGTATCAGGAGTCAACGGACAAGGACTTGATACCACAACACTCTCGACAGAGATGTTGGATGGGTCTGCACTAGGGTTGGCCAACACTGATGTCGACACATCCTTGATGAACACAAGTGATAGCATGGGCTTCATGCAAAATCCGTTTGATGATTGTTTGTTCAACGATTCATTCGCCGGATACTTTGAAGAGACAGACTCGATGAACGTCGATAGCATTGTTCGCGACCTATTCCAAGACTTTATCCCAACATATCCCGGCTAATCAAAACACCTATCATCCTTCCAATCATTGCGGTCCTTCAGCTGTCAAAAAGTCAAAGTCGGCACCCAGCTCTGCCTGATTCACGCTCCTCATGTACAGTCCCCGATAACCTCTCATTCCTTCTCGCTTCACCCATGGTGCCGCAGCACCCTCGGTTTGCTGAAAACTCTTGAGTCTCTCTTGAATTCGTTGAAATATCTCCTCGTCAGAGAGATCAACCGAAAGTTGCCTCTTTTCAACATTCAATGTGATGAGATCTCCATTCCTGATGATACCGAGCGGGGATTTGGGATCTGCTGACTCTGGGGAGATGTGAAGTCCAATTGTTCCACCTGCTGTTCCACTCATTCGACCATCTGATAGTCGCAGCATGTCCAGCACACCCTGTGATGCTATTTTTCTCGGAATCGGAATCATTCCTGCCTCTGGCATTCCAGGGTTTCCAATTGGGCCAATGTTTTGAAGGACCAGGACGCTATCAGGGGTCACGTCAAGATCAGGGTTGTCTATCCTCTCCGCCATATCTGCAGAGTTTGCAAATACGACAGCTTTTCCAGTGTGCTGTAGCAGCTTCCTGTATTTGGAAGCACTTGCCTTCATCACAGCACCTCCTGGTGCAAGGTTACCCTTCAGTACTACTAAAGAAGATGCTGGGTACAAGGGTTTGTCAAAGGGCTGTATGACACTGAGCTCCCGTGGAACAGAGATAAGAGAGTTGTGGGCAATCTCTTCTCCGAGAGTTCGACCCGTTACCGTCAAGGCATCGAGATGGAGCAATTCTTTGATCTCATGGAACAACGCGAGCATACCACCTGAAAGTGTCAGTCAGTCATGATCCAGTAACAGAGTGAAGGGCATACCTGAGTTATGGAAGTCGGTCATGTAATTATCACCACTTGGCTTTAGATCAACCAGCAGCGGCGTCTTACGACCGATCTCATCAACAGTATCCAAGGTGATTGTCCCTGCAACCTTAGGGTGGCGTCCAATGATAGCCATAAGATGAACCACAGCATTGGTTGAACCTCCAATCGCCTGCAGGACCGTAATCGCATTCAGGAACGACTCTCGAGATAACAGAGCTTGTGGTCGAAGACGTTCAACATCCTTGCATGCGGCGACAGCAAGTCCTCCCGTGGCTTCTGCAATACGCAACCTTGTCGCTGAAACAGCTGGGGCAGTGGCACCAGCAAAAGGCATCATGCCAAGGCCAACAAGGATGGCAGCCATCGTCGACGCTGTGCCCATAACTCCGCAAGTTCCCCCCTTGGGATTGTTAGACCTGGGACTGTACGTTGAAGGGAGGGGAAGACTCACAGTCGGGGCTAGCTCATCATTGATAGCAGATATATCTTCAATATCAAGAGTTCCGGCTCTGTACTTGGCCCAGTTATTACGGCAATCTGTGCAAGCTCCAATGCGCACTCCGCGATGGCTGCCAGGCATCATGGGACCGGTAACCAGATGAAGAATAGGCTTGTTGGCCGAGATACCACCCATCAACTGAGCGGGTGTAGTCTTGTCGCATCCTAACCCAGTTAGCATAGACTTTTGTATGCTTGACAGGATGTAACGTACCGCCAATCAATACCACAGCATCACAAGGTTGAGCACTAATCATCTCCTCTGTATCCATACTCATGAGATTCCTCAAATACATACTCGTCGGCGACGAGAAAGACTCATGGATACTGATGGTTGGAAAGTCAATAGCCAGTCCTCCATTAAGTTGGACTCCTCTCTTGACAGCATCGATGAGTTGGGGTATGTTGGCATGGCAAGGATTGAAGCTGGAATATGTGTTGACGATTCCAATGATTGGTCTAGAAAGAGCATCTTCACTATATCCAAGAGCCTTGATGAAGACCTTGCGAAGGAATAGGGAGAAGTGAGGATCTCCATAGGATGCGAGGCCTTGGCGTAAACCAACTTTTGATGTGATGGGGTTGTCCAGGTCATAGTCTGGATTCACCTCAGTCTTGTTGTTGGAGTCGGCCATTTTGAATATTTTTTACTTGCGAATATTGAGAATTGAAGCAGTTACTGAAGATTAAATACTGGCCTATCAGTGTTTATGTATTACTGTCCCAAATGGCGATGATCGCATATCCCCGTGGGATGCTGCAGACGGGGTAACCCCGCGTCGGCCATCACGCAATATGGCCGACGAAGCACTTGTAGTCGAAACGGAGGAATCCCGCGAAGCATCAAGTCAAGCAAATAAATAAATAGATAGGTATAATAAATACAACGACTCAATGCCATGAGCAGATTCCTCTCTTTCAGCACCTCGTATTCTGTATCTCTTTAAACATCTGTTCACCATGCTCGATCTCTCACATAAAGTCGCCCTTGTCATCGGCCTCGGCCAAACAGGCACCGAAGGTTGGGGTATCGGTGCAGCATGCGCTGTAACCTTAGCACGACAAGGAGCCATCATCTTCGGCGGAAACAGAACAATCACATCAACTACAAAAACAAAAGAAACCATTGAAACAGAAGGCGGACAATGCGATATCCTCGCCGCAGACGCTACAGAGTCAGCTTCTGTAAAAGCCCTCGTCGACGCTTGCATGGCCAAACATGGACGTATTGATATCCTGTTAACAAGCGTTGGACAATCCCAACCCGGCGATCCAGCTTCTATGAATGAAGAGATCTGGGATTCTCAAATGGAGATCAACCTCAAGAGCGTGTATCTAGCAACCCACTACGTCCTCCCAATAATGACATCCCAAAACAGCGGATCCATAATCTGCATCTCCAGCATTGCCGGCCTACGATACATTGGCAAACCGCAAGTCGCTTACAACACGGCCAAAGCGGCGATTCTGCAGTTCGTTAAAGCTACGGGTGTTATCTACGCTGATAAAGACGTGCGGGTGAATGCTGTTGTCCCGGGACTCATGGATACGCCGTATACGAAGAGTTTGGCGGGGAGGTTTGGGAAGGGTGTTGAGGAGTTTTGTAAGAGTAGGGAGGGACAGGTTCCGATGGGGAGGATGGGGGATGCGTGGGATGTTGCGAGTGCGGTTGTGTTTTTGGCGGCGGATGAGGCGAGGTATATCACTGGGCAGAAGATTGTGGTCGATGGGGGGATAACTTCTTCTACTGGGAGGGCTTAGTAGAATATGCTGAGTTTAGAATGGGCTTGTTTTTGAATAGTACAAGTTCTGTTGTGTGAAATGATCTCCTTTGACTTGTGACACCATCCCTGGTGACGAGACAGACTCATAAATCGCAACTTTCTTATACTGCTCAAAAACCATTAGTAAACTTTAATTCACCAGAGCGCCAGCATATCCCTAATTTCCATTACAGTAATCATTCCCATCTGTTTCATTTCATAGTCTGGGATGAAAGCGCAAGTGTTCAACGTAGGAGAGCCTACGCAAATGTCCCCAATCAGGATGGAGAGACAGACCCGATGTCAAAAGATAAAGAATAACACGTACTAAGAGTATACCGGTATTTGTGAGGGTCTCCTGATGAGCGTGGATTTCATGAAACGGACGTGTTCGGGTAGAATGCACATACGGGTATTCCCCGTAATGCCAGCCAGCTAGCGGAAGAAGCCCGTCAAGTGCAAGCCAAACCCCCGATACATTTAAACCACCACATCTCCAACCTCCAGCATCACCAACCAATCCCTTAAACAACCGCCCCAAGTCACAATCATGACCGTCGTTCACATCGGTACGCCTCCTACTACCTTCCACAGCATCTCACTAACTCCCCAGTCCTCTTCAAGTTCCGCCAAGACGTCGACGAATCACATCGTCAGACCTTTGTCAAAGAACTCAAAACCCTCAAGAGATTATCATGCGTCAAGGATCAACGTCTTGTAGTAGGCGGACCGTCGATTACAGATCCCATTGCGCGGAGTAAAGGCTTTCAGATTTGCTTATTGAGTTTTCATCATGATCGTGCGGCGTTGGCGGAGTATCAGGCTAGTAGTGAACATCACAGGTATGTTCAATCTCCAAGAGTGACAAAGAGTGAGAACTAATGAGTTTATAGGGTTACGAGTCAATATCTTTGGCCCTTTGCAGAAGATGTCACACGGTTCGATTTTGAGGTTGCTGAAGAAGATGAGGATACATTTGAGAAGAGCTTTGGCTTGTCCAGCCAATCATGATAGAAGCCATCTTTAACTTTAAACCAATAGATGTTTCTAACCAACCAAATCCCGCATATTTTGAGTTCAATTACTCACAGAAGTGGTCACTTTAGACGCCGCAAGGCTTGCAGGGCACGGCAGATATTATAACAAGAACTACCTAAACTTTCTCCAAGTTTATGCATAATTTTAGGTGTTGCTTAACAGATTTGCGGTATTCAAGGATCAGGCCCATAAGCCTTACGGCATCTAAAGAGATAAGATAATCTACCCCCGCACCGAAGATAACCTTCGGCGGCCGGCGGCGCCAAGCCAGACCCACCCCGCACGGGAAGAGCCCGCCCGCCGGCTTATTGACTCCGACTTTCATGTGTTTGAACGACGTTGGAAGGTCTAGAATGTTTGTGGGGTAGTGAAAATGGAAAGCCCTGCTTCTTTTGATTCACAGAATCTTTGTTGTGCTGTGTTTGTTCCCTCATTGTCATTTGTGAGTGTCTGCGACAGGTCGTTCTGAAGTGAGCTGAAGACCATCACTGCTCATCACTGCGCTGCTCACCATGGCACGCTTCACCATTCCTCAACTCCAGGGCCTCTCCAAACCCAAGTTCCTCCATGGGATCCCCAACAACAGTATCTTCGCCATCGCAACGCTCATTGGAGTCAACGTCCTTGTCTGGATCTCTGTCGCCATAGTCCTCCATTTCCATCCACGCCTCATCTCCCCCGCCGCCCTCTCCTACGTCCTTGGTCTTCGCCATGCCCTTGACGCAGACCACATTGCTGCCATTGATCTCATGACCCGGCGCCTTATCGCATCAGGCCAACGCCCCGCAACTGTAGGAACATTCTTCTCCTTGGGCCACAGCACAATCGTGATAGTAACCTGCATCGTTGTCGCCGCCACAAGCGGTGCTCTGAGGGAAAGGTTCGATGGGTTTCAGCGAGTCGGCAACATCGTTGGCACAAGCGTCAGTGCCGCGTTTCTCATTATTCTCTGTGTCGGAAATGGTTGGGTGCTGTACAAACTTGTTCAGCGTCTGCAGGGAATTCTGCGAGAGCGTAGAAATCAGGTACAGCTGGAAGGGTTTGTTGAAGAGGAAACACAAATCCAGGATCATTTTGCCCTTGAGGGAGGTGGGTTTCTGACACGAGTCTTCAAGAGGTTGTTTCGTGTTATTGATCGGCCGTGGAAGATGTATCCCCTTGGTGTAGTCTTCGGTCTCGGCTTCGACACCAGTTCAGAAATCGCCATTCTGGGAATCGCTAGCATCCAGGCCGTGCAGGGAACGAGTATCTGGTTGATTCTGGTATTTCCTATTCTTTTCACAGGTAAGTGGAGGCGTTTATACAAGATGAATGTTTGCTGACACGGTTTAGCTGGCATGTGCATGCTTGACACCACAGACGGGGCCCTCATGATGGCGCTTTACACATCAAAAGCATTCTCGAGAGATGTGGTGGCGATTCTGTATTATTCTATCGTTCTCACAGGAATTACTGTCATCGTATCCGCATTCATCGGCATTATACAGGTTCTCTCCCTCGTGCAGAATGTTGCAGACCCTCAAGGACGTTTCTGGGATGGAGTCTCAGACATTGGCGATCACTTTGACATCGTCGGAGGTAGCATCTGCGGTGTCTTTCTCGTCGTGGGCTTGGGCTCGATACTCGTGTACAAGCCCTGGCGAAGGCGGGTGGAAAGGAAGCAGCAGGCCTTGATCCAGGAGGAAGGCGTGTTTGCGGATGGGCAATCACCTGCGTCTTCAAGAGAAAGCGAGCCTCCAGGATACGTGGATGAACAGAGAGTTTAGGTTGTGACTTCTATTTAAAGTTCTTTGAGGTCGCTCTTCTACCTATAGAAGCAGTCATGGCAGCTTCAGAGTTTTCTTTGTGCCTTCCTTCACACTCTAAATGCCCTCTTCCAGTGGAAGGGGCCGCCAGTCCTTCGGGCATCTGACCTACCTTAGGTTTATACCCTTCTCTTCATTCTTCATCCTCTCTAACTTTCTAATCTCATCATCAACAACTTTCTAACCACATCTTCGAAAACTCATCAAAACTCATCACTTCCATCAAAACATTGTCAGAACTTCCATCATAACATCATCATATCTCCCATTGTCAGACACTTCATCATGGGCGACCAAGGTAGGCATTCTCTTCATGCAGGTGTCCTGATCGAGCAGCATCTAACCCGAGCGCAGCGGCAAGAATATCGAAATCAAAGCCCAAGGATGGGTTTCTCATCGACACCGATCAAGATCCAGATGCTCTCGTCTTCACATTTAGAGGAAGGACTGTTCGGATGCCGTATTTCCCCAACAATGAGCCAACCGAGGATCCTGTCGAGGATTCCGACGAGGGGCCCGGCCCTGCTACTTGCGACGTTGCCCAAGTTGAGGATTACATGGAAAGGGCCCATATCCGGAAGCTTTACGATAATACTTTCCGTGGCGCTTCGAAGCCCTCGCCACGACATAACGCCTTGATCATCAATAAGACGGGCGAGCTCAAGAAGAGCCAACCCATGGTCGCAGCTTTCCCGCCCATGGCCACTTCCAGCAAGCCTTCGGTTGTTCCAGCTGTGTCCACTGCTCAGGACTATCATCAGGACATGGCCAGGGGAACAGAATCTGCTCGCAACCTTCACCCTATCCAGCCGCGCCCCCTTGGCGATATCCCCCTGAAAAGGATTCATCCCACTAATGCTATGTTGACTCTTCCACCTTCTATTGCTGCAATGTCTCAGTATCATTCGACCAATTTCCCAGCGCGAATGAATCCTCCTGTTAGCGGCGCGGTGTATACTCCTTCTGCTGGCACTGTGATGCCTCAACATCGCCTCGTCCAGACACCAACATGGATTCCTCAGCCTAATGCTGGGCCGTATCTTCCCATTTCTGGTACTGGAGTTCCTCGACCCCCAACGATGGGTATCCCTTCCACTGATATTCCTCCCGCCGACATTATGATGCCTCAATATGGTTGGGGCAATATCCCCTATATCCCCATGATGATGCCTCCTCCAGCTGAGACTGATGCGGCCCTTCCTGCGATGCCTCAACATCGCATGGTCCCTCACCCATCTAAAAGGATCCCTTCCCGCTAATTCTGCGGTGCTCTTCCTACCGAGAATACTGCGACATCTCTGCGTCTTTTGATCGTCAGGATAGGGGATGTGGGAAGAGAAACGTACCCAGGACTACAATGATTGATGGTCTATGAGAAGGGATTAGACATCACACGTTTTATGACTAGCGGCTCGGCGATGTTTGCATTGGTCTTATCATGGTATGGCTTGCTCTTCTGTAGATGTCAGTTTTGTTTTGAACGAGCTGAAGTCTGTGTACCAAGGAGATGGGTCAAAGGATGACCTCAATGAGGAAGGATTCCAGGGAGGAAACATTGAAAGATGCCAGTTGCTTTGTAGTAACTAAAGGGTAAGCTTCTCAATGATAATGTTGTATTGTTAGTAGTTTGATTTCATTCATAAAGCAATAAGAAGGGTTTGATTGTCCCAGTTGTACCTGCCTGTCGCGTGCTCTCCCATCTCCACATTTACAACTGCATTTATCCATTCAACCAGGCTCAACATCGGCCCACCATCTTGCATCAGCAACAGCAGCAGCAACATCAATACATAAGTCACTATCCAGATGTTGATTGTTCATCTACAACGAGCCCTACGAATAGACGCGGACGATGCGGACAACTGACCAATTTGGGTCCCACAACACCGATCGTCATTCACTCGACCTATCACCATGGCTCTGCAGCAGATTGTCACAGTACAACTTCCGATGGATAAACTTGAAGGGTTCCACGACAGTTGAGGCATTTGAGGGGCAAAGGGGCAACAGTTGACAGTGCCGCAGGCAATTATCGAGGCAAGTGGTTCGCTAGATGGGTCAAGATGATAAGTGACTAACCTGCACGATACTGTGGCAGAGTCGAGGCTTCGATAAGACGGACTCCAATGGACTTCCTGTTACTGTCCCCGCATACTGCAGCTTTCCGTTAGCAAAGACCACCAATGACGATCAATACGGATGAACTACACTGAGGCCTCATCAACACCAAGCCAGATGGCGACGATGGTGCATCGCTGCCTACAACCATAGTTCCATCGGGGTCGCATATCCAGTTTCAACCGCCCAATGCCAACGCATGTCAGCGTCGCATATAATGGCCTGGAGAACTGGGCCACGAGGCTGACCCTGTTCTGAAATTGGCATCACAAAGTCCTGAAATTACGACCCCGGATTTTAGCGATGCTCGAGTCAGCCGCTAATCGTTTGGCACCTTGGGATTGCATTGATTGCAAGCGAGCTAGGCGGCGCTAAAGACGCCGATCGGACCTTTCGAGTCACTGGAACCCGCAAACGTCTGCTCCGCCCCCAACTGGTCATCCTTCGCTGTTCGCCCTGTCGCTTCTATGCAGCTGTTGAGGCTCTGCCGCTTATTCAAGGGCCAATTGTTTTTCCCATTAACAAGACTCCAAGGCTCTCGATCACTGGAGTCGATGTTATTTCTCAACCGAGAATGCAGGGAGGTTCTCGTAGGCTGGTCCACCGGCCTCTATCCTCAACCTCCGACGGGTCGTTGACCAGGCTGAGTCGTGTCAAGAGGATGGATTTCCGGTCTCAGGTCCCAGCTCAGGGCTGATCAGTGAAGGGGGTTTGAAAAGAATCAGATGGGCTTGGCTTGTCTCTCCCCGTTCTCGGAAGGCTTGTCACCACCCTTGTCGCCATGAGCTAGGCCAATCCGTGTCCGCCCATAGGTCAATTGCTTATCGCTGTATCGCTCAAGTACTCGGTGGCACTGATAACAGTATGTTTCTTTTTCCGACCCTTTGTTCCAGAAGCAAGGTGTACACCCGGTGAATTAGCGACTCATGGGGGGATTGTGTCGTTGGGAATTGTCACACAGTCACAGTCACAGTCAGACCAACCTCCCGAGCCCAGAAGGCGTCCGTGACCAGTCATTTTACGAGCAACATACCGCCTTGAAGGCCTCAGGAGAACAGTATGAATTATCCCCTACTGTCGGTGTCGGTCCGTGTTCAACAAGTACCGTCCCTGCAGCAATCTTCATGTGCTGCGCCTATCACTATCACGACGACTCCAGCTGCAGCGCAGCCTTAGGGCGACGTCCCTGGCTTGACAACTCGCCCCGCACTGTTTGCCTCGCCAAAGTACCTTAAAGGAGAGACGGTCTAGGACCCCCAGGACCCTTGGGTTCTAGGTTGGACCCCTAGAGGGTCGACCCACAGGTCAACGACTCAGGAGTTCTAGCCTCGTTGTTTTCGACGAATCGGATTTAAGGGAAATTGTGAGCCATGGTCAGGATGGATGGCGACGATTACAGATCTTTGTTTCAACAAGCCAGAGGCTTTGGTCTGCCACCCGTGCTTTGTGGTACAGTACAGTACTGTCTGCTTTTTTTTTAACCTACGGGTCCAGTCTACTTCGGACTGTCCGTCTTGAAAGAGAATGTCATCTGAACTCCCTTTGAAGGTGTCGAGGTGTCAAAGGGCCACATGGTTGACAGTCAACAATTGCCAAGGGGTTTCTAGCTTGAGAGAGCGGTCTGGAATCAGTACAGAGAGCACGGCCAGAAGGGGGAATGCTCTGCACCTTGTACCATGCAACCGGGTTCGAAATCACCTTTCCGCCTGGACGTGAAATTACTAGGCTACTGGGATAAGCCATTATAGTTATACATCACTTCCTACTGTACGATACACCGGGTATCTGTACTAACTAACTAGGTACATTTTATACTTTCAGTTCCGGGGCTTCAAGACGCCAAGAAGACCCTTGCTGCTCTTCTCCGCCAATCCACACGGCAAAGACCCTGACCTTGTCCGGTGCCCCGAGTGCGCCGTGCATCAATGGTCATTCGAGACTGTCAATGTCTATCGATAGGTACTGCGGGTACTGTACCTCGACAGCTTGATCTTGCTGGAGAGTAACAAGATGAGCTTCACTGTGGCCTCGATTTTCAGTCGGTGTAGAGTTACATGATGCAGGACTGTTTCTTACCGTGTCGTGGACCCTTGATCTGGCTTCGGGTGATGGTGGTGGCAGATTACTAGTGCGATGGTATAGCATTCCCATTTCCTCGCCCAAATCTTGTCATATATAGACCCTTCTTCCTCCGACCTCGCTTTCTTCTTTTCTTTTTGATTTCCCTTCTATACTACTGGGACGTTGGTTCCTTGCCATATCTGCTCATTCTCTTGATACACTCTTGCTGGGTGTCTGATCTTATCTTGTATAGCTCAACAAGACACACCCAACCTACACACTACAGCCTCAACCCCAACACTCCCGTGTTTGTTCCTGGGGAGACATCCTCCTTCTTTCATATATCTATCACCATCAGCCATCAACATGCACGGCTACAGTTCATCAGAGGAGTCCGATGACCCTCGTCGGCCCCGTGCCCAACCTGCAGCTGCTGCCAGCAACGACCAGAAGAAGAAGAAAAAGAAGAAGCTTCCACCACAAAAGTCTATCAATCGCATCTGGAAGAAGTTCTCCAAACGCAACTTTCACAAGGCCCTCGCCGTCCTTCCATTCGACCCCGTGCAACCGCCAGCTACCTACCATTCCAACGAGTTCCTAACGGCCGGTTACGAGCGAGCAGCTGAGGAATGTCGACGCAAGGTTGAGAAGATCATCAAAGAATGCAAGCGAGTGAATATGAGATATCGAGATCCCGGTTGGGACTTGGTGAGTTACCATGGCAGTTCCGGAATTCGCATGAACTCGACGCTAATACGTTGACTAGGATTGGGATCTCAAGTATGAGAAGGGCCACTGTTTGAACAACCTGGGATCAACAAAATTTGAGTTGAACAGAACAACACTTCTCAGCTCAAAGGCGTCTGTTCCCAAGGCTGTTAAGCGTGTGCACGAGATCTTTGAAAAGCCCACCTTCATGAAAGAAGTTAGTGGTGGTGACGTCAAGCAGGGAACCTTAGGTGACTGCTGGATAATGGCTGGCCTAACGGCCCTCGCCAACGTTCCAGGAGGTCTACAACGGATCTGCGTCGCCCATGATACAAAGATCGGCATTTATGGTTTTGTCTTTTATCGTGATGGCGAGTGGATCTACTCCATCATTGATGACAAACTCTATCTGAAGTCCCCGTTGTGGGATTCCCCCAGCATGCAGAGAGACCTTCTCCAACAAATTGATCGTGAAGATAATGAGAACGTTTATCGCAAGACCTATCAGACTGGATCCAAAGCTCTGTTCTTTGCCCAGTGCAGAGATCAGAATGAGACTTGGGTCCCCCTTTTCGAGAAGGCCTACGCCAAGGCTCATGGCGACTATGCGTCATTGGCGGGTGGCTGGATTGGTGAGGGTGTCGAGGATCTCTCTGGTGGTGTTACTACTGAGCTTCTGACGTCTGATATCCTCGACATTGACGAATTCTGGGACAAGGAAATGTCACGAGTCAACGATGAGTTTCTCTTTGGTGCTTCCACTGGTCTGCTTGAGCATGGCTACGGTGAGCGCAATGGCATCTCGGAAGGACATGCCTATGTCGTCATGGAGGCACGTACTCTCAAGTCCGGCCAGCGCTTGGTTAAGCTTCGCAACCCTTGGGGTAAGGTTCGCAAGGGTATCTGGGAGGGAGCTTGGAGTGATGGTTCCAAGGAGTGGACCACTGAAGTACAGGAGGAAATGGACCACAAGTTTGGCAGCGACTCTGTCTTCTGGATCTCTTATGAGGATCTCATCCGCAAATACTCTCACTTTGACCGAACCCGACTCTTCCGCGACCGTGACTGGCGATGTTGCCAGCGCTGGATTGGCGTGGACGTCCCATGGAAGGCAGCTTACCATGAGAAGTTCCACATCAAGTTGACTCAGGACTCTCCTCTTGTTCTTGTTCTTTCACAGCTCGACGGTCGATACTTCAAGGGTCTTCATGGGCAGTATTCATTCCGTCTGCACTTCCGACTTCACTACGAGGACAGCCCCAATGCCGAGGATTACATCGTCCGATCCCATGGCAACTACCTCATGGAGCGCTCAGTGTCTGTTGAGCTGCCTGATCTCCCTTCTGGCAACTATGTCGTCTACCTCAAGGTCATCGGTGAGCGAGATAACAATGTCCAGTCTGTGGAGCAGGTCGTCAAGCGCGAGGCTGCTCAGAGGATTGAGAATGAGAAGCTTGCTCAGGTTGGCTATGCTTATGATCTAGCTCACAGCAAGGCTTGGGATCACATGGATAAGGTCAATAAGCTGCGCCAGAAGAAGGATCAGCAGAAGGCCTCTGGCTGTCGTCAAAAGGAGCGCCGCCGAATGTGGGAGAAGCGTTCCACCAACCGCGATGTCACCAAGCAACAGAGCAAGAAGAACTCGGATAAGAGAAAGCGTCGTCGTGCCGAGTGGGAAGCTGAGCAAGCTCGTCTTGACGAAGAGTTCAACGCCAAGGTTAAGGCTGAGCGCGAGCAGATGAAGAAGGAGAGGCTTGCCAAAGCCGAGGCTGAGAAGGCTGCTGAAGCTGAGAAGAAGGCACAAGAGGCCGATGATGAGGCTTTGAGCAAGAAGACTGAGGAGATTAAGCTGTCAGAAGACAAGGATGAGCCTGTCGTTGTCGATGAGCACCACAAGGACCATGACGATGCTGTGATCTCTGTCTCGACCGGATCACCTCACTTTACTCCCAAGACCATCGACTCGACGGTTGAGGGTGCTAATGACAAGCAAGAAGTTCCTCCTGTCAGTGGTGGGCCTCCTCTCGCACCCATTGAGGAGGAGGAGCCTCTTCCTATTCGCCCTCGACTTGCATACGATTCTGCAGGCGAGTCATCGGATTCTCCTGTAGAGGACTGGGAGGCTCTATACAGCAGCGACGATATGGCTCGCAAGCCTCGGCTGACACAAGCCAACCAAGCCGCTGCTCAGGATGATTACGATTCCGAGGAAGAGAAGATGCCCGAGCCTTGGAACGCTATCTGCATTGTTGGCGTTCGCGTGTATTCCAAGGATGCAAACCTAGAGCTTCGCACTGTCATGGAGGGCGGTGAGCTTCTGGAGGGAGGCATGGGATCAAAGGGAGCCGCTGATCTCGATAACGCTCAGTCCAACGCAGGCGGTGGACGAGCAGCAGACAAGGATGTTTCCAAGACAAAGTTTGATGACGACAAATCCTATCCTCCTGTCATCCGCAAAGATGGTAAATACGTGGAAGATGTTGAGAGCACCTCTGGAGAAAGGTACTCTTCAATCAAGAGTTACTTCCACATCGACTCTGCGTTTACAACGCGAGTTAACTCTCCAGCGCCGACGCCGTATGAACATGATCGTCGTCTGGAGTCACCCCCTGCGAGCCGCTGAATTGAGGCGTAGGGTAACGAAATTGTATTTTCAAGAGAGCGTATTAGAGATTCTTAGAATGGTCATGGCTCGAGAGTACACGGTATCGAGATGATGATTTTATATTATACTTAATTTTGATGATATGGGATGGAGGAAAGGCGCTGGGGTTTGGAATTGGTTTGTTTTTGGAAGATGGTGACATGAATTGTATTACTTTAGACGAGATATTGAGAATGTTTTGAACAATTGAATTACAATTACAATCATATTTTCGTCTGCCGTGCAATTGATCAATTGCACCATTTTAACATGTCTGATGTGAGATTATTGCGACCAAGTCACATAAATGGCGGCATATCAAGCCAAGCCAGCCTTTGCTTTTCCACGTGTAAACAGGAACGGAAATTCCACGTTCCAGGTTGCAAACAGACAGAAGGACCTGCAGGCATGAGACACCTGAGACAACCTTTATGGTAGCGCTAAATCTGCCTAGACCCGCTGCAACACACCTAAACAAAGCCGGGCTAGTCCCTGGAATAACGAGTCAGCTCTGTAACCGAGCTTCTATTGGAGGCGCGTCAGCTGCCTAGAGGTGGAGCCCAGGACTTCAGTGGAAAGTGGGTGCGATAACGGAAGCTTATCGCATTGAAGTTCCGTCATCGTCCAGGCGCACTCACTCACTATCAAGCTCCCCCGTCTCGTATCTATCTTTGCTTCTTCCATCTCGTGTAACTTTACTTTACCCTTCTTTCTTGTATTTATCCATCTTCATTACTCCCACCATGTAGGTCATGGGAGAATATTAGTATTAACACTAACCTCGCTTACCATTAATTCATCATGGAATCCTCTTCTGCAACTTCTTTGCGCCGTAGTCATGGCTCGTCCGGAGCCTCATCTGGACATTCGCATCCACAGTCCACCTCGCACTCTCGACACTCAAACCCATCACGTTCACGATCCTTCACACATAAGGATGTCGACTCAAGCACGCCTTCTATCTCCATCGATACTCTCGTTAATCATCTCCTCGTCGCTAAGCGATCGCTTTCCTCCATGACTCTTGTCCTGCGCGCAAACGAGATCGCAAACGCTGCTCGGCAGTCACATGAAGATGTCGCCATATTAGCTGCTCAGGCGGGCTTTCTTCGAACATCTATACTCGATCAGGCGGCGATTCTTGTCAGAGTTAGGAGAAGTCTGCAAGGCACGTATGATTGGGGAAAGAAGGATTTCAAGAAACTCCTTAAATCGATGGACTTGGTTGGTGGACAGCTTGATAATACGATGGAGATGCTACGTGATACGGGGGTTGAGGGTGTCTTTCGACCTAAGGGTGAGGAGAGACGAAGCCTTCTTGACTTTATCGACGAGGGAGGCGTGGATGGTGTGCGAGAAGCTATGAAGAAGAGCATACAGGAGTTGCAGGTAAGCTGAACCGGCTGAAGACATCGCCAATTATCCGCTGACTCAGAGAAGGCCACCCAGCAATCTTTTGATGGAGATCTACTCCGCTTCGATACCGACATTCGCAACCTGAAGAAGGTGATCGCCGATACCCCGAGACTACCAGACGATATACACGATGGCAATAATTTATCTACTGGCGAGCTCCTTGAGAGTTTGGTTGATCACTCAGCCAACATGGCACAACTTCTGGTCTCACTGACCCATCACTTCGACATGTGCGTCACCGCGATAAGAACAACCGAAGGCGGAGTAGCCCTCGCGCGTCGTAGAGCCGCCGAGGCTACACAGTCTCAAGATAGCGATGGCGTCTCTATTTCGGGCGTCATCGCAGAGCAAGAGTCCAACGTGTCCGACCTCGAGCCAAAAACTTCAAAGGACCGAGCGGAGATGCTAAAAGTCGTCGTGCAAGATGCAGGAGAAGTCGACGACGTGGTGCAGGAAATACAAGAGCGCCTCACGGCAATGGAACAGGACTACACAGTGCTGCAGGAACAGCACGATATCTCAAAGCAGGCCTACTCGGGCATGCTACAAGCATACGCCGTTCTCGGCGACATCGGCGATCGACTCGCTGACTATCTCGCGGCTGAAGGAGACTTTAAATCACGATGGGATATGGAGAAGGAGAGCGTGTTCGCCAAATTGCAGGAGATGCAGCAGCTCAAGGACTTTTACGAACGCTACGCAAGTGCCTACGACAGTCTAATTCTCGAAGTCGACCGTCGACGCGCAGTTGACGATCGAGTACGCAATATCTGGCGTAAAGCGCAAGAAAACGTGGATAAACTTCTTGATGCAGACCGCGTATCGCGCGATACGTTCCGGCAGGATGTAGGCGAGTTTCTACCTACGGATCTATGGGCGGGAATGCAGGGCTCTGCGAAGAAGTGGACTGTTGCTCAGGAGGAGGGTGAGGAGGATGTACAGCCACTAAAGAAGAGTGTTGTTGAGGCGGCGAGGGAGAGGCTTGGAAGAGCTGAGCGACGATAGGAATACATATTTGTACGATTGGTATCAATAGGATAGGTTGGGATGGCGTTTCGATAGGGATTGATTGTCTGATTTCTTGTGAATACTCCCCTTTCACATAGCTTTTATCGCGGTTTAGGATATCCCAAATCAAGTACATTCATAACAGATTTCTTTTCAGATGTGATTATTATAAGATTGATTCGGTAGAGTAAATGTTTATCCTGAGATCTAAGAATCTATAGTGCTATGCTATGTTCGTATTCGTAAAGATCGTAATCGTTAAAACGGGTGGTTCTCCGTCCTTGTTGCTGTCATTATTCCCGGAAATGTTTTATTACACACGAAATGTCCTCAAAATGAGGACCCCCGTAAGCCATTATATGGTCTCTTATTTCAGATCTTCGTTCAGATTGTTGAAACAATCCTCAGAGCCATTACACTCTGATAAATCATCCTCATCGACCTTGATGGATGACAAGAACTCCGTCACAGAGTTCATAACAAAATCTAGCAGATCACCTTCATCGTGGGTAACTTCCCCAAAGATCGGTGTCAACTTGCGGTTCAGAGCACCAGCGATATCAGGGTCGATGGTGATGATCTTGCTGAGCAAGTCAGTCAGCATGTGAGTCGCGCGAGACATGGATCGAGATCCTGATGCGCTTTCTGTTGTGGATATGTAGTCCTTTATAGTGTTTTGTAACTCATTGGTGATGATGTAAAGAGAGTTTAAAAGTTCTTGACGGTGTTCTTGTGTGAGATGTTGAATTGGTGTGTTGTCGAGAATGAGGATTGTTCGGGAGAGAAGGGTTCTTATGTTGTTCATCTTGCGAACGGTCACGTGTGCGAGTTCCTTCTCTGTTGCCTTTCCATTGCTGGCTTTTACTGCAGTATCTGAGATGTTGGTTATGGTTTATGAAAGGGATAGGGTTGGTCTTACTGATATCATCGCACTTAGCTTTGGTTTGACTTGCTACACGTTCCATCAAGCTGACCAAGTTGTCATGGTTTGAGCACTTCGAACGAGCTGAGTGCTTCTTTATTTTAGAAGTAACAGTTACGCTGATGCGAGGGATAGCATAAGCGGGTAGCGGTGGTTGACGACCCTCAAGGTTGTTCTCATCTCGTGATTTGATGCTGTATTCACTAACTGGAGTGGCCAAGACATAGCTGAGCAGTGTAGCTGTGAAGAGTATAGTGAACTTCATGATTGTATGCCAAAGGGATGAGTAAGAAGAGAAGGAAGAGAGCTGATCGTGATGATCTGAGCTGATGTTGATACTCGAGGATATAGCTGACTTATACTCCCCTCCAAACAAGCTTCAAGCCCAAGACTCAACCGTCGGCGGCGCATCATCAAGCGCCGATCCTGCCCCTTTCCCACAAACCTACAACGATTAACTCTGGCCAATGTCATCTGCAAAGGAGCTGCCACAGAAAGCTTAAGCCGGTAGATGGCATTCTCCCGGGGGTAAAACTTGTTGATGTTACCCGAAAAAATTCCAACATGCCATGCCCCCATGATATGATGATTCACGTGGATAGATATCTGTTGCTGTGGTCGTGGGTTGGGGAATGAGCCTGAACTAAAGAGAACAGGTGAGTTCAAACTTAGTATTGGGGTTTGGAAAAGACTGATACAGATCTATTATTCTTTTCTGTGCTTTATGGTCTGCTGAAGGTATTAGTAGGGTCTACAAAAGATTAATATAAATTTGCTATCATTTATATATGCCATGGTTCTGTTGAAGCTGCCCATGGCTATACAAGAACAAGTTCCAATTCCCTCACCATAACTATGTAATATAGTCAAATCAGTGCCCTATCATCTGCGAAGATCAGTCACATCCCATACTAAGCATCAATTACAGATAACCGTATTTTAACATTCCGACCCCCGTTGTAACTATAACACCACACATCCTCAAAGTAGAAACCACGGGATTCGCCACCGATAAGCTTCCCCCTGAGACAGCCAACATTCCTCCCCTCACACCCATCGATGTTTCAAGCTTTCGGAGTTCGGCTGCCATACTTTACAGTTGCATCATAGATCTCAGATCCTCAGGGGAATTTCTGACATGTCAGATATTTTGCTCAAGGTAAGGCTTGGGTTGGGAAGCTGTTTTGGGGATGGTGAAGGGATCGTTTGCGGGAGGAGAGCAGTCACTATATATCTGCTGCAGGAATGGTTTGGGTCTTTTGATGATTGATGTCTAGTAGCCCTAAGATGAGATTTGATGAAGATCATTTTCCTGTTTCCGGTCATTTCCATCTGGACAGTCTAATAAGGCTGAGGATCTTTGTCCTGCCAGTACCTAAACCACTTCCAAACCCACCGCCCCTTTTCAACCTTTAGTCCTCCTTGCATAAGTGACTCACGTTCCAAACAAAAACCTGCCTTGAAACAAGTGAGCTCGGTTGTTTTTGTACGTCTGAAAGCATCGCTATACCTGCAATTGGTCTGGAGCACGGCGACGCAAGTTATATGTAATGTTGGAGAATAACAGACAAGTTTCTGGAATGAACGTTGCCTTACAAAGGTATATCCAGACTGATCACCTCACATGGCCCTTTTCAATAACACACTTGAACACCAATACGCCCAGTCTACCCTAACACCTGTACCCAAACTCATAATCACGTTTCGACATTTCTAACTCGGTCTTTCAGCCGTTCCCTTTGCATCAAGGGGTTTTCGTCCATACACCACCGTCCTATAAATCGTCAGCCAAAGTCAAATTCGAACCTCTAATAAGAGCCTCACTCACGTCTCAATCCATCCACATTTGCTCTTATCCTTCATTTCCTTGCGATATAGCCCCAGTAACACTTGTACTTCCTCTCTATACCATCCCAAGAGGTCCATAAACAACAAACTTGCATATCCTTCGATACTCCGCTCAAGGGCCTCTTGAATCAGGAATCCAACCTGTTTCAGCTTTGGATCTGATGGCCAGCCGTGGACGGGCACCTTGATCTTCTTTTCGACGATGTCGACGAAACCTGCGGCCTTGAGGTTGTCATGCATGGTGTGGCCTTTGCAGATGCCGAATGAGCGGCCCATCTTCTCGCCAGCTCGGTAGAACTCATTCGCCCAGGTGTTGAAAACGTGATCGTTAGGTAGTCTGACATGATCTGACTGAATCTTGACGTCCATCTCAAGATCTTGGATCCAGCCTCCAGGTGCGAGATGAGTATACGCCTTCTTGTAAAGATCCACCCAGTCAGGAATACTGCCGTACATGGCACGAATGTGAATAAAGTCGAAATGATCCTCAGGCCAGATCCAGTCGAGTAGGCAATCCTCAATGACAAACTTGACATTTGGGGGCACCATTACCGGCTGGATAGGACTTAGATCAACGCCTGTGACTTCAGCGTTAGGATACTCATCTCCAAAGTCAACTGCCCAAATCCCAGTCCCTGTGCCGATATCTAAAACACGCCTGGGATTGTCTCCTAAAGGCGCAAGGAACAATTTATCTCCGAAAGTTGAAAATAGCGCAAGATGTACAAGATCAAGGCCTTCATTTTGCTGCTCGTCGTTAGGGGCCCAGTATTCTGTTGATTGGATGTTCTCATAAGTCCGCCCGTAGTGCTTTCGATATGCGAGAATACTGCTCGTTATAGATACTGTGGAAGATGAGTCGTCGTCTTGATCGTTTGTTAAATCAGCTGCAATGCGCGTTCGAGGTTCAACATCAGAAGTGACACATTCCGGAGATGCTGTAGCTGAGTTGGAAGGTGAGTTTTCGTTTTCTTGGGAAGTATTTGGTGGACCCATATTGTTTGCTGTGTTGGTGGCTTGCACAACGCACGTTTTTCTGCCGGCAGTGAAAAGAAGAAGGAAAAGAAGGAAAAGAAACAGAGATAGACAGGACCTGCAGCAGCAGGGGGTACTGCTGGTTATACATACCCATACCTTACCGTAACCCGTTTCCCGGGCGGCGGGACCGAGAGCGCCCAGAGATAGTAATGGTTGTCTATTCCCCGCAGGGAATAGCCAGGATCTTGGTGCCGATGGCCTGAGACACAGATGATATGTCTCATCCGCAAAGCACTATCAAGTGTTTGTCACAGGCTATGACAAACATACCTGCAGATGAGCTACGTAATATCTTGTGATGTCATGGCGAAGCGGCATTTATAGGCGGGGCTCGCGGGAGTTGATAATAACTGATTGAAGGGTTTCGGCTTATCCACTGAAGTAGCCAGCCTCATGCTTCTTGAGATCACTATCGAACTTTAGGAAATAGTGTCTCAAAGGATAGATCTGACCCCAGTTCAGCCGCACCGATTCAGCCGCATACCGGGGAGCCAACTTCCCGAGACACAGGGACCTATAAAACATGGTGATGCTTCAGCGCGAACGAGCGCGAAGAAGCAATACATCTAGGCAGCAGCCTCGAATTGGTGTTGAACCACTCAAAGCCAAATCCAAGTGCATACGCCACAAGAAAAAAAGCGACATCCTGAGCACTTCACGATGGGATAAGGTGCAGCGTTAGGGTCAAGCCTTGTACTTAGCTTTCATCTTCCATTCGCCCGTGAAAGCCTCGTCAAGTGTTTTTTAATAAGACAGCTAGGAAAACGCGCCAGCGAAAGCGAGAGACACGAAACCGAGCAATAAATCAGGAAAAGCAGAAAGATTCCGGTCAGATGTCTGACTGTTAAGAGAAAAAAGCAATTATGTCGGGCCTCCAGCATTACAGGTGAAGTCATAGTGATCGACATAAAGACGACAAAATAAAGTAAAAACACCAGATGGCGAATTCTCAGAGTTATTCTTAATGTGTTGCGCCTTTTGAGAAGAAAGGAACAAAGACAGCAAAATAATAGCTAAATGGATCAACCGGGAGACGCCGAGAGTAAAACGTCCGGTCTCTCGGCGCCGTGCCGGGTCAGTTGCCTATTCGGGAAATAACCCAACTCCTCCAAACCATGTCACAGAAATCAAGAGCAGCTTTACAACATCAAATCATGACTTCACACAAGAACAAGACAATTTCCTCAAATATCTCACATTGAATACCCCCACAGGAGGCTACCCGTAAGTTAATATCTACATCAAATGAATAATAAAAAGGATCCCCTCCACAATCCGTGACGAACGATGTCACTGCCACCGTTGGCCTTGGAGTCTGATCCGGTCTTGTCAGATGAGCTGGGCTTGGACTTGGGCTTAGTAGTCATCAGCAGGGCACTCCTCGTCGTCGCCATCAGCGGCGGGCTCCTCATCCTCATCACAGTCCGCATCATCCTGACCCTTAGCGCCAACCTCCTCATCGTCACAGTCCTCATCATCAGCATTACCACCGGTCTCCTCATCATCGCAGTCCTCATCGTCAGCACCGGTGCTAGGGGCAGCAGTGGGCTCGGTAGCAGTGGGGGAAGAAGTAACAACGACGGCCTGGAGAGTGGTGGGAACGGGCTTCTCAGCAGCGGCGGTGGTAGCAGCGGGCTTCTCAGCAGCAGCAGAGGTAGCAACAGGAGCAGAGCCAGAACCAGAACCAGAACCACCGACGACGAAATCAACGCAAGACTCGTAGGTCTGGTCGATATCGGGAGCATTCCAGAACCACTGGAGAACACAGTCACCAGCCTTTGTGCACTCACCATCCAGACTCTTGGGCAGAGTGACGCTGAAGGCAGTGTTGTTCTTGTCGAGACCAGAGTTAGAGGCATAGTTCTCAAACTCGATCAAAGGCTCGCCAATGATGCTGTCAGAGGAGGTCTTGACAACCGAGACGTTGGCGTAGCCGGTGTGGGGAGCAGCAATGTTGACGTCGAAGTCGATCTTCTCACCCAGAGAGTAGCTCTGGACGTTGTCCTTGTTGTCGTCGAACTGGAATCCCTTGCACAGCCAGAGGTTGCAGTCCTTGGCGTCGAAGCTGTTGCCGACGACCTGCTTGATACCCTGGACGTTGCCGTTGATGTCGGCTGTCTGCTGGTAGAAGGGCTGCTCGCCGCAAGCCTCCTTGAAAGCATTGCCGGGCTTGCGGGGGGGAGGAGAGCGAACGAAGCCGTGGGCGGCGACGAGGGGGAGGAGAGACATGAGAGCGGCGGCGGTCTTCATTTTTGCGGTATTGTAGATAGTAATAAACAAGGTAGTTTGAAGTGCTTAAATCGTGAGAGTCTCTAGGACCAGATATTGTGTTTATAAAGAGTGGTAGTGGAAATGAACGGCCGTCAAGGCTCGAAGCGAAAGTGAATAAGGTGGAATGAAAGTGAAGTACAAAAAAGTACAAGAAAAAGAATGTCGAATCTGGTCCTTCGAGGTCCGTGAAAGAATAGAGGCTGAGGAGAAGAAGAAGAAGAGATTGAGAAGAGAGGGCGATAGTTTGGATATATACTCGAAACCCCCCACCTCGGCGGAAGATTCTACACAGGGTTTAGTTATAGGATCTGATACTCGGCGTCTGTGGCGAGGCGGTGGACCGTGGGCCTCGCTCCGTAGTCAATCTCGTTGATGTTAGTCGAGACTGGGGGGTTTGACGGCGGCAATGATGATGGGCTGGGGTTTAAACTGACAAGCGCCGGCCGATAGAATGGAGCACGATACATCTGCATACTAAGTCTATTAAAAATATACTTTTGCTATTATCTATATCTATACTAACTATACTCCAAGCTCACAAATATCAGAATCCAATCATATAAACAAACATTTAGTTTCGCCCATCAAACACCACCCATCATCCCATCTCATCCCTTTCAAAACCAAACATGTTCTCTCTTCAAAACCACCGTTGCCAAGCCCCGACCTCACCGGAATTCGAAGCTCACACCACAACCAAAGAGAGGATATTCATCCGGCCTATTCAACCGTTTCTGAGATCTCCACTGTATCTGTTATCCCCTGGTCGGGGGAGGCGGCCTGTTTGGAGCCAGCGCAAGGGGCACTAACGTTATTGGTGGAACATCCAACGGTTGTGTTTGAGCCTCAAGACAAGATGATGGAAAATGTCTTGAACCGCCGAGATTAATAAGGGATTATTCCGGAATTTATCGCTTATAATGATAATAATAGATTTAACCATACTATCTATTTATCAACACTGCGATTCTCCCAGGATAGAGTCAGAAATTAATTACATATTTATCATCTCCATTCTCTATCATTAAAGACCTCAAACCACTAACAGCAAGCATAAACACCATCGCGATAGCATAATATATCCCTGTCAAGTGGATCCCCCAGCCCTGTATCCCCCTTCCAAACAAACGCTTCTCATCCATGGAAAAACTATCCCATGTATTTCGAAACCCGTCTCCGACAAACGCCAGCTCCCTTGTTTCAGGCTGACATGCGGCCCATCATCTCTTCGCGTATGCATAATAATAAACATGAGTGGTTCCTTTTTCTTTTCCGCTTCCAATTAATCCATGCCTTTTGACAAGCGACAAGCCGGAAAACGGCAAACAACCGTGCCAGGCGTGTTCATCCAAGCAGGGTGATTTACGTATTGCCAGCTTGTAGCATGTCACTACAGGATAGGGCAGACGAACATAATCAACATGAGACAATTGATAGATCTTCATCAATTCATTCATCACCAATAAAACACACCTCATTAATGCCTCTCCGAAAGACCACCAGAGCAACAGGGTATATACAATACATCCCTCCCCCACGTGTTGAAACGTGCAAGCATGAATCCTTCGCTTTTCCACTCCAGTCTGGTGATTGAGTCGGTCGCTATATCGTCATCATGATCCGATCATCAAGCAAAGAACAAATAGAAACCCAAATTCCCGAGATGCAGATATCTAGATACAAGTTTTGTTTCAACCAAGACACGCCGTACATATGCATAATCTTAGATGGGCTCATCGCGAGGCTCAATGAGAACCTCGTTGACGGCAACATGGGGAGGCTGACATACAGCGTAAACGATGGCGCTGGCAACCTCTTCGGGCTTCAGCACCTCGGCACCTGTGGGCTCACCGTACTTCTTTAGAGCCTCCTGGTCGGTAGACATGCCCAATAGGTCAGTCGCCACATTTCCAGGCTGAACGGCTGTGACCCGAAGGCCAGAACCCGCAGTCTCGAGACGCAGGGCCTGCAGAGTCGCCTCGACAAAGAACTTGCTAGCGGAATAAACGCCCAAGCCGGGGAACACCTTGCGACCAGCATCGGAGGAGATAGCGACAATGTGACCAGCTCCACGGGACAACATACCCGGAACTGTAGACGACAGGCAGTGCAGAAGTCCCTTGCAGTTGACATCGACAGTGCGCTCCCACTCGTCGGTCTGGTTGTTGGCCATCATGGTAAAGTACATAACACCAGCACAGCTGACAAGGATATCGACAGGGCCGAGCTGTTCGGTGGCCTCCTTCATCAGAGACTCCACCTGAGCCTTGTTCGTGACATCCGTCTTGTGGATAAGAACCTTGCCGCCGTAGACGCTAATCTTCTTCTTGACGCCTTCCAGAGCTTCAGTTCGGCGAGCCGCCACGGCCACATGTGCGCCCTCCTTGGCAAGGCCAGCAGCCACCGCGGCGCCAATTCCAGAAGAAGCACCTGTCACGACGGCAACCTTGCCTGCCAGACGACCCTTGCGACACTTCTTGGCGACACCGTTGACTTGTCCGCGTCGAGGAGGTCGAGACAACCAACCACGGGCATAGAAGTGTCGCATGTAAATCTCGAGAAGACCATCGTTCATCTTAGGGCGAGGGACATCATACTTGTCAAGTGTAGGCTGTGTCTTGCCATCCTTGAGAACAATAACCGACTTGAGGACCTCCACGCTGGGCATACCACCACGGAGAATATCGACTGTAAAGGGGTCGTCTCCGGTTTTTCTGTTGCCTCGCTTCTCCCACCACAGAGAAACCCAGTCGTCCCATGGTAGGGACTCAGTAGGGTAGCCCAGCTTGGCCAGAGATGCAAACAGTTCTTGAGAAGGAACAGGAGCGGGATCACCCAGGTGGTAAATGAGCTGCTCAGTGCCGTTGGTGTGGTTGGCGAGAGTAACAATTGCGTCGCTGACAAAGTCGACAGGAGTCATTTCCACATACCAGCCCTCAACATTAGGAGCACGACCAATCTGGAGAGACTCTACGAGAATAGCGTTGATCAAATCCCAGGCGTTGGTTGAACCAGAGACACTGTGACCAGAGATGGTTCCAGGACGGTACACTCGCACGGGAATACCTCGTCGGCTGGCCTCGTTGACGAGCTTCTCGGCAACCCACTTGGTCTGGCCATATCCATCCAATAGCTTGGTAGGGACATCATCGACATCGATGACAGAGTCCTCATCCCAGCCAGTATGCGAAGGTGGAAGCACACCGTTGGTAGAAACGTGGTGAACAGTAGCACCACTGCGGCCAGCAAGTCGAAGGATCTCGCGAGTTCCCATAACGTTGGCGTTTCGCAGAGCAGCATAGGGGTAGACCAGGTTGACGGTAGCAGCAGCGTGCACAATGACCTGCACACGAGTCGCCAGCTCGTCAAAGACATCAGGAGCCAGACCCAGACGCTTTCTGGTAAGAGTACCAGGCAAGATCTCAATGCGCTCCAGCAGATAATCCTCCCAAAGTCCAAGATCGATCAAGTTCTTTCGGATTCGAGCCATACCAGCAGGTGCACAATCCTCGACGGGTTCAGGGAATCGGACAAGACAGATGATCTGTGCGTCGGTAGAATCGACCAAGTTTTTGAGAAGGAAGGCACCCAGGTAGCCAGTAACACCAGTCAAGAGGATTGTCTCGGCATCTTTGAGAGCACGCATAGGGGTACCGTTGCTCTGGATATCTTCAGGGAGGACAGAATCTGCGCGAAGGACAGCTGGTAGATCAGCCTGCACAGCAGCAGTGTGGCCATCACGAGCTGCCTTGATGGCCGAAACATGGCCTTCCAGAGTGGGAGTTCCAGCCAAAGGAGCCAATGGCACAGGGAAACCAAAGGTCTTCGTGAGGCGGCCAGCAAGGTCAGCGAGAGCCAGTGAGTGTCCTCCCAGGTCGAAAAAGTCGTGCTTCGGTGTGATGACGTTCGCAGGCATGTTGAGGGATGCAGCCCACAACTGAATGACGGTCTCCGTCTTGACCTTGATGTTGTGCTCCTTCTTCTTAGGAGCTGGTCTGGGTGATCTCGGAGAGGGTGGTGCAGGCAAAGCCTTGAGGTCGACCTTGCCAGAAACGCCATGTGTGGGGAGCTCATCTAGCTCAACCCAGACTGAAGGAATCATGTAGTGAGCAAGGTGATCGGTAAGAGCACGTCGAGCAACAGGGCTGTAGCCATACTCATCAACGAGAGGAATGGTTCGGTCTCTAGTCTCGCCCTTCTCTCGAACGATGTAGGCAACAATTTGCCTCTCCAAACCCTCGCCGTGAGCCACAACCGCACAGTCGCGGATGGCAAGATGCTTTCGGATAGCACTCTCAACAGCGCCAGGCTGGACAGTGTAACCACGAGTCTTGATCATACCGCCAACTCGGCCGGTAATCTCCAGGAGTCCATTAGGAAGAATGCGGGCCAAATCGCCAGTTCGGTACATGCGAGCGTCCCGATCTCCAGCAAAAGGATCAGGCTGGAATACCTTGGCTGTTGTTTCGGGCAGGTTGAGGTATCCTCGTGCTAGGAGTTTACCACCAACGTAGAGCTCACCGCTCGAACCTTGGTTGACTCTGTTTCCAGCCTCATCGAGAACATAGGTATGCTCAGGGTCTGTAGGAGGGCCTACAGGGCACACCCGTGTGTCGAAATCAACAAAGGTCCTGATATCACCAACAGCAGTCTCGTGAGTCTCACAAGCACTGTAGACGTTAAGAAGGCGTGTTTCAGGAAGAGCATCCATTGCGCGGCGGACAAGATCTGTAGTGACGACCTCGCCGTTCAACCAGAGTGAGCGAAGATGAGGGAGCTTCTCTCCAAGCTTGGGGTGTCGGGAAAGAACTGTAGCCAAAAGTGTGGGTGTCATGAGGGTATCGGTGATGCGCCATGAGGAAAGAAGCTCAACAAGAGCAACTGGGTCATAGCTGGCGTGGTCGGGAATAGCGACAGTTGTGGCACCTCGAATGAGGGGTCGAAGCATCTCCCAGATGAAGAAAACATTGCAAGCCACTCTGTCACCAGGCTTGAGATCGCTGACAGAAAATCGCAAGTCGTAGGAGCGAACAGCAGCTCTGTGAGGGTTCATGATACCCTTGGGTTTTCCAGTGGTGCCGGAAGAGTACGAGACAAATAGTAATCTCTCGACATCGTCGTCCTCTGGCAGTGATCTCCTCTCGTCCAGATGAGGTGAAATCTCACCTCTGGCCAGTTTGTCGGAGCTGTCGACGACAATGACTGGAGTTTCAGATGTGAGATTGCTCGAGTACTCAGTTTGAGTAAGAATAACGGTTGGCTTCGCATCTTCAATGACATCTCGCAAGAGGCCAGCGGGGTATGCCACCTCAAGGACTAGAAAAGCACCACCAGCTCGAAGAGCAGCAAGAGCAGCGACAACGTAATCGGCACTTCTGCCCATGAGAACACCGACGAGATCATCGCGACCAACACCGTGGTCACGCAATCGCTCAGCTAGAGCCCAAGTTTCTCTGTCGAGCTCTGCGTATGTGAGGGATCTCTTCTCATCTTCGAGAGCCACGGCATCGGGAGTGGCTGAGGCCTGCTGCTCAAAGAGAGCAGCGAGATCCTTGTCAACATCGATAATAGTCATGATGTCAAGTGTGTGGTTATGAGTGAAGGAAAGGGAGAGTCTGGGTAGTTGTATGAAATAAAGATGAGGAGCGGTGGGTGGGTCACGCGACCACTGGGCTAGACGGTAAGGAGATGTCGGTGACGGGTCCGGTAATGTCACTCCCCAACGGATTGATTCCCTAGGCCGAGTGGATGGTTCCTCTCCGGGGGTTCGGCAAGGATATAAGTTCAAGGCACGATGTGGAATGACCAAGATGAGGCTGTGTTTACTCTTGTTGCCATCAAAACATTTCTTCAGTTCCCTTATCTTGAGGTCTCGCGGGGTAAATAAGGTTGTGGTCTGTGAACAAGACGTTGTAGCTTCCAAGTGATGCTACAACCTCGCTCAAGATAAAAAAGATACAACAATTAATAAACTGAGGGTGTAGAAAGTGATCATCAAATCTCAAATTTATAAAAGAGGCCGCCTGGAGGCAACCCCGTAGCATTTTATCTCCAATACCGGTGCATCACTACCAGGCCTGTGCCAATTGACATACCCCCACGAAGAATTGGCTATTGATGATTGGGCTGACGAGGAACCATACCGCTCAATCTAGAGACACTTCAGGCCTAGCTGCCCGCCAATTTTGGGACCTGGAGGGGGACTCCATCATTGCCCTGGAGAAGTCGTAAACATGGAGGGGGAGGGATTGCGATGGAAGCATGTCTTTGGTTCTCTCGTATTCCTTTAAATCTGATATTTATTTCGTCTCTAGGTAAGAGGTCTATATTCAATTGCTGTAAACAAAATCTTGAAGAAATCGATCCCTGTCAGCAAGAAACAAGGGACTTCTCAACCAAACCAAACCAAACATTTAGGCCACTTTCACGTGAAAATGCCATCCTTTACTGCATCCATGCAGCCTTCTAGCGCCCATCAGAACCACTCTCACATCGTTACAGGGTAAGGTAATCTTGAATTTGAAGGTCATCAATTCAAATACGTCTAACAACAAATCTGCATATTATTTGTTAGCTTTAAAGACATGTTTTTGATTCTATTTACATTGCTTTCATACAGAGAGCATACAAACCTACAGTCATGGCAGTACTACCATCTGCTGCAGGTGCAAGTTGGCTATGCACAATGTGTTAATCCCAGCAAGCTAGAGTTTGATCTTGCACCTCGAACCAAGTCACCCGCATGACAATTGCGGGATTAATTAAGTTCACAACTATTTTGGTTGCTTGTCACACGAGGTGGCACATCCTTCGGATGTCGCAGGGCAGAAAATCAATCTCCCCGTCTCCCATTATATCATCGATCCATGACAATCATTCCTCCTTCTCAATCTACCCTATTATCTCACCGAATTCTCAAATGTGCCACCACCCTCTCCGCCAACTTTTCCAACTTATCACTCATTTGAATCAAGAACCGGAGCAATTTACCCCCATCACATCACGATTCTCCCCGTCGTGCATCGTCCTGATTGGCGCCGACGACCCGAAGCAGAGGGGTCGGACCATCGCCACAATCGTCGAGCATTGCCGCATTCATCCTCGTGCATGACGCTCGGGGAGTCTATTTCTTGGAGTGTTGACGAATCAAAGGGTTTGGGATGAGCTTGTTTGAGGCACAGGACGTGGCCCTGGATTTGATCATCCTTTAGTGGTTACAGGTATGGAGTGAAACTGACGGGCGGTGAGTGAACAAGACGCGTAAGACATCCATCCCTATTTTTAAATGGCTTGATAAAGTGATTAATATCAACTCTTCGCGATTGAGTCATTGTTTTAGATGTCAAGAGAGAAGAGTGTTGAAGAGGTGGGCTATCTCTTCGTGGGGTGCCCCTCCATCATGATGCGCAACATGAAGAAGCTTCAGGCTAGGGAGGCTTGGCATAACGACGTCAGCAATTTCAGAGGCGCCACCAAGCCAATAACATCCGCTGAACCGCACAGCATTTGATCCGTAGTCAATGGTTTGCTAGAAGAACGACGAAAGCTCTTGAACTCTTATGGCAATTGGCTCATCTTTCTCCGAGGCCTGTGTCTTGTTTTTCCACGGTGTTGCTTCTTAGTTCTTACAAAGCAGAGATACTCAGGGCTCAATACCTCGATTGACATCCAAGTAACAGATACTGTAAGACAAATATTTGATGAAGTTAGAGCGTCTAATTGTGAGAAGGATACCACGGCCGTTAAGCGTATTCTTTTTCGCAAGTGTCCATTAACTGCCCAGGCTGTCTTATCTCAACACTACCAGATCTCAAACCTAGACGAACCCAAGCATTTATCGAACCACCATAAACGGCAAACAGGACCTCACCGTTAAAACTTTGACCATATTAAACGGAATCTCATTAAAACAGACTCTAAATATAAAATAGCATGATTTTCAGCACTTTATCCGGCCCCGCCCAGCTTGTCAAACGATAAGATAAAGGGACCCGCCCAAACGACGCCCTTTTGCGTGTCTTGTCATTCTCGCTGGGCCCCATCGTGTCAGAACACAGCGCCCTTTGTCATGTCTTGACACGCTGCTAATAAAAAATTACCAAATAATTTGATGCTTTTGCGGAAAAAACACCCCAATTAGCCTTTCCCTCGCGGTCTCCTGCCCACGCTTGACCGCTGTTGACGTAAAATAAATTCATCGTACTATATGCGCTGCAGCAATAAAACCATCGATGCCCCCCTGACGCTTGATCTTGTCTTTGTCCTATTATCCTTCCTTACGACGACCCTGATTTCGGATCACGACTTCACATTCATTCATTCGACTTCGCGTTCACGAGATCTCGAGTATTCAGGGTATCATACGTCTCATTACTACTAATACTGCTATACATCAAAAAGGATACAAAAAACTTTTGCTACTTTTCCAACACCGAAAACTCCGAATCGAACACGTTTAAATTTCCTCTCGTCCCTTGCTCAGATCAACCTCGGCCAACGGCACGACCTTGGTTCGGCAGATGAGCTTGTGGCCAACGTAGAGCACGAAGAAGAGCATCAAGCTGATGTAGTTGGAGAAGAAGTCGGCCGTGCTCCACTGGATGAAGACGGTAAAACCACAAGTGATGGTGATCAGAGCTACGAAGAAGGCGCCGTAGTACGACAGGTAGGGCTGGAGAGGAGCAAGGTAGGGCAGCTCAGAACGAGGAATGCCCTGCACCTTCATGATCTTCTGGAAGCGGATGTGGCAGACGTTGATCAGAACCCAGGTGATGAAGCACGAGGTGGAACTGACGTTGAGAAGCCAGTTGAAGACCTTCTCACCGCTGGAGGAGAGGTTGATGTAGGCGATGAGTCCCATGACGGAGCATGAGGCAACGGCGAAGTAGGGGGTGCCGTACTTGTTGGTGCGCTTCATGAAAGCAGGGGCAAGACCATCCTCGGCGAGAGCGACCATGATACGGCTACTGGAGTAGACGTTTGAGTTGGCGGCTGTGAGGATGGCAGAGAGAAGAACAGCGTTGATGATGTCAGGCAGGACCTTGACACCAGCGCGGGTAGCGACAACGACGAGAGGTGAGGCAGAGGCATCACTCTTACCGCTGTCGAGGCTAGGGTCGTTGAAAGGCACGTTGATGCCGACAAAGAAGACGGTGGCCATGAAAAGGCTGAAAATACCCCAGAAAGTCCAACGGATAGCCTGGGGGATAGCCTTGCGAGGGTTGGCAGTCTCACCGGCACCAACACCGACGAGCTCAGTTCCCTGGTAAGAGAAACCAGCGGTGACAAGGACAGCCCAGAAGCCAACAAACTTGCCCGTGGGACCCTCAATGTCCATGTAGGTGTTTGTGACGCCGGGGTCCTTCCAGTACTTGAAGCCAATGTAGCCCTCGTCACCGACACCAGCGTTGATGCAGATGGAGAAGATGATGAATCCAATGATGGTAACAACCTTGATCATGGAGAACCACATCTCAATCTCGCCAAAGATTCGCACGGGGACAAAGTTGAGAGCTGTGAACATGGCCCAGAAGACGCTGATCCAGATGGCGATGCTGAGACCCTCATCCCAGTACTGGATAATAATTCCAGCAGCAACAAGTTCGAGAGCAAAGGTGATAGACCAGCTGAACCAGTACAGCCAACCCATGGCGAAACCCAAGGTGGGATCGACGAAGCGAGCGGCATACGAGGTGAAAGAACCAGTAATGGGGATGTAGGCGGCCATCTCGCCCAAGCTGACCATGACAGAGTAAACGACAGAGCCCATGAAAGCGAAAGCCACGAGCAGCGACACAGGACCAGCCTTGACGAGAGCAGGACCAACACCGAGGAAGAGACCAGTTCCGATGGTACCTCCAATAGCGATGAACTGCAAGTGACGCGAGCTCATGGCCCTATCAAGGCCAGCCTCGCCAGTCTCGACATCCTCCTTGTCGCCCTTGTTCTTCTTCTCGTTGCTCACACGAGGGGAGGACTTTTCGTCCGCCGATGAAGAATCCAGAAGCATGATTGTTTAATTGTGCTGCCAACGAAGCTGATGATGAGAGTAATGCGAACACACAGGGAGAAAAAAGACAGAATGGCTCGCTTGGAAGAGGAGAAGAAAGGGCTTCGGTGGTAAGATGAGATGGGAGACGAAAGACCGAGACCAAGTGGGCTGGCAATGACTCTGTTATGTAAAAAAAATGAACTGTCAACGGAGACGGGGATGTTGATCGGGAATGAATGGGCCCATTACGAAAAATTTCGCTATCGGACCAGAGGTCGTCGATAGTCGGATATGCCTTGTCAGAATTGGTCTGTGTGAGTGGATGTAGGTATGGATAATTCTGACGAGATTTTCCAACAGTTTTGCCTCCCGGTGATGAGCGAGTATAAGTCTGTCTACAGCAATCATAACACTCTCAATCAGTTTATCCGTTCTCCCCAGCTTCCTCTTTCAATTACAATCACGCTATATATCACAGCTATAAAATACACATCACATATAAACAATGAAATAAACACAGAGAGAGCTCCGAACCTCTTCTCCTGATCGTAAATATCACGAGATGTTTAATGCTGTAGTTTCCGGTTCGTTACCGATTTAGTTAGGTTTCTGAACCAAACGCCACACTAAAAAAGCGCCTGTCATAAGAAGAAAAAAACTCAAAAGTGTCAGGGGTCTTTTTTTCTCGCGCCACTAATAAATCCTTGCTACGGGCTGTCCGCTGCGAGAATTAACCATTGTAGCCAATGAGGGAGAAAAGCCAAGAAGAAGAGAAAATTCGAAGTGGCTTGATACTGGAGGTAAGCCACCGATCCAAGACTTCGATTTGTTCCATGCAGCTCGTGGCATGATTTAGCTTGCTACAGGTACAGCAAGGGTATGCGGCTCTTCTGCCGACGACAACCTCGCATCTCCGAGTTGAGTGACTGTGACTGTTTATTGAGTCAAATCTCCATTATCGGAGAGCACCGACCATCAATAAAACCTGCTGGGAGTAAATACACTGGGGACGATACACTGGATCCTAGTTGTCTGTTACGTACAGATATGAGATGCAGAAAATAAGCATTCAAAATGGCGTCAAACGATTTGGGGTTGAGGAGAACCTGGTCGTGAGATTGGAACTTTTTGGTGTTTTCATTATGTATTCGACTCCGCATTACGGGCCGAGACTTGGCAGTTCAGTTTGAGTCATGAGGATCGAGTTCCGATGTGACGGAACGGCGTGGTGATGCTTCAGTCGGATATCAAGCCTGCATCCCCAGTCCAGTTCATTCAACGGCTAACATTAACCATCAACGCAAATAACATTGTTGTAGTAATCCTGACTCAGATGACATTTTCCTCACAAACATTCCACCACTGCATATAACCAACCCCAAAAGAGTGTACCTCCGCGTTATCCCCATGGTTCGACAATCTCGCTTGATGCGCCCCGTCTCACGATTGTTTGGGTGACAAATTCTTTGACGATTAGGTTGTGTAATACTTTGTGGTGTGCCTCTCAGCTTACACTCTTTGAGCTAGGATCGTGATAGGAGAATTAGATACGGGAGATCTTCCCGTGAGGCATGCATGACCTCGGTGTCGTTGCTGGATCTTGTCCGATAGGCTCTTACCGGATGGTGTTTTATCCTCGATAGTTTATTCTTGGCGAGGACTGTTGGTGAGATGAGATTCGAAAGGACCTATGAGAGTGAGCGGCGTTTGTTGTGCTGACTCTTCTGTGCCGCAGTTGTTTTCACTGCATTTTTAATCTGCCACGATGGCTCAATGTAAGGACTTGTCTGCCTGTATATCCATGGTCGAGAGTCGTTGGTGACTGAGGTGCAGTTGGTGTTACCGGAGCATCAAGCTGGCAAGTGTACGCAGCTACTCATAACCCCTGATTGGCTAGATCTCCCGCAGAGCGAGGTGAGGCAACAAAGCGAATATTCACTGCACTTTTAACCTACCACGACGGCTCAATGTCTAATATAAGGTAGACTTACCAGTGGGCAGGTCACTCATCAGCCTACAAGAAAATTTGTCCGAGTTTAAACATGCAGTTCGAGCTCAGGGTTATTATGTTTTCGTGCACATATGGATCGCCAGGACTTGCTCCAATACCAACTTTTTAGTCTTCACTCTGGCCTAAAAGACCAAGCACAGCCATATAAAAGACTCTGATGATGACATTGCTGTGAGTGTCGCACGGACTACCGATTCCTTGGCCCAGCCAATCACAGAGCCTAATCTGATTTCCGTTTAGTGCTTCTTTTAACTGCTGTGAGAGGCCTACCAGGCTGCTTCACTGCAATTTTAACCCACCACGGCTCGACCAGATTTCCTAGTCACCACTCTATAGAATTATACACTCAGATAAACTCTCCTGCAAGCCCCAGCCACTACCGGTGATATATTGTGAAGTCATCTTTCATATTCTCCATCAACTTGATATCGGGTTCAACATTAGGTTCCAGCGGCCAATGCCAGGCACTGGAATGACAATTGGAGCTCTGTCTCTGTTGTGATACGGATGATGATGAATTCAACATTAGGCGAGCTGCATCCGTTACAGAGGACAAACAGCACAAAGTCCTGTTTGGGGTCATGGCTATCTATATCTTGATGAAACAAGAACCCTCACAGCACTTGCGATTTGGCTCACATAGTTAATCTCATAACCTTAAGAAAGATCACAATTACGGAAACATACTGAAATTATCAAGATTAGCGCTCGGTAGGTCGGCACTTTGGACAAGCCATTAGCGGCTCTTAGCAATTGTCGCCCAGCTTGGCACTTCAGCTGATCAGGCCCGGTAGCTTCAGGGCAATTTGGTCGCGCCTCATTTTGATTGGCTATGATGCCCACTCTAAGCCAAATTCCGTTACATCTCCTGCTTTAGGTTGCTCAAGATGGCGCTTCAATGACCTCATCATGTCAAGCCAAGCTGCTGTGATGTCTTTGATTCTTGTCTTAGGTAGGAGCAATCTTGGAGGCCCCGCTTGCATGTGTCTTGGATAGACGGCTGGCTGTTTTGAGATCATGATCTTTTTTCCATCCTCCCTTTATTTTTGTTTGCTCTTGACATCTCCATCATCAATCGCCAATAATTAATATTCGCATTTTCCAACCATAATTGGCTGTTCGTCGCGATTGATTGGATTCGGCATCCATATCCATACCACTATCGGTACTTGATCCTTGCGCTGATCCCAGAAACCAATCGCGAAACAAACAAGCAACCAAACAAACTCAATCGAGCGCCGCCATCATGGGCGATAATTATTACAACCCAAATCAACAGCAACCGTACCCCCCTAACGGCGGCGGTTATCAACAAGGCGGCTATCAACAACAATACCAACCTCAACCTCCTCCCGCGACTCATCAGCAATACCAACCGCCCCAGCAGCCCTACCAGCAAGGTCCTCCCCAGAACCAGAATGGAAATGGGTACATGCCCTCTCAGGGCTACGATGAGAAGACGTCCTTCGAAGAGCAGTTCAAGATCCCGAAGCCAAAGTACAACGATCTTTGGGCTGGCATCCTATTCATCTGTTTCATGATCGGTTATGTCGTCGTCTCTGGTCTCTCGCTTCAGGGTTACGCAGCGAACAAGGGCAACGCTGGTTCTGGCATCTACGGCAATCGCAACGACTTCTCGCTCAACACCAGCACCGTCATTCTCTTCATGTTCGTCCTCGCTGTCGCCTTTGTCTTATCGCTCGCATACGTCTGGCTCGCGCGAGCTTTTCCCAAGCAGTTCATCTGGATCACTGGTATTCTCAACATCTGCTGGGCAATTGGAACTGCCATCTTCTACCTCTGGCGCAGATATTGGTCTGCTGGTATTGTCTTCCTCATCTTTGGTCTATTCATGGCCTTCTGTTTCTGGACGTGGATCTCGCGAATTCCCTTTTCGGCTCTCATGCTTCGCACTACCATCGACGTTAGCAAGAACTATGGCCATGTCTATCTCACCAGTCTGATTGGAGGCATCATCGCCACCGCCATGTCTGCATGGTTCTCCATCACTCTTGTCGCAATCTACATCAAGTACCAGCCCGCTAACGATAACCCATCTTGCGCCGATGGTGGCTGTAGTCAGGGCAAGGTTATTGGTCTCATCGTCTTCATCACATTCACCATGTACTGGTTCTCCGAGTGGCTCAAGAACACAATCCACACAACGATCGCTGGTGTCTACGGCTCTTGGTACTTCAACCCCCACAACTTTCCCAAGGATGCCACTCGCGCTTCTGCCAGGCGAGCCTTGACTTACAGCTTTGGCTCCATCTGTCTTGGTAGCTTGTTCATAGCCATTGTTCAGTTCCTTCGCCAGATTTGCACTGCCGCTCGCAACCAGGAGGCCGCAGATGGCAGCATGTTGGGATATGCTCTGTTCTGCTGCATCGGCTGTTTGCTGGGTCTTTTGGAATGGGCTGTCGAGTTCCTCAACCGATATGCTTTCTGTCACATTGCTCTCTACGGCAAGGCCTACTTTGCGGCTGCCAAGGATACCTGGAAGATGATCAAGGACCGTGGAATTGACGCTCTGATCAATGTAAGAACAACCCAATCGCTCTCATTTCAAGTCCACTACTAACATGCGTAGGACTGCCTCATCGGACCCGTTCTTTCGTTCGGCGCTCTCTTCATCGCATACGCTTGCTCCCTCCTGGCTTATCTTTATCTCTACTTCACCGACCCCGCTTATAACAACAACGGCCAATACACCCCCGTCGTCTTGGCCTTTTCCTTCCTCATCGGCTTCCAGATCGCAAACATCTTCACCACTCCCATCTCGAGCGGTGTCGAGACCATCTTTGTCGCTGCTGGCTGGGATCCTCAGGTCATGTGGCGCGATCACCCCGAGCTGTACAACGAGATGGTCAGGGTGTACCCCAAGGTTCAGCAGGTCATTCGCGACCACTAAGCTCCGGGATGCTTTTGACGAATTACTGATTGACTGGCCGCTTGTCTTTGAATGATACCATAGAAGGATACCGGAGGGACCATTGTGTTTCTGTTTGCAAGGGAAAATTGTCTTTGTTTCCCGCAGCTTTACAGCCGTAAGAATATGTAATGATTCATCATCTAATAAATAATAGCCCCTCCCATTGACCTCGCAGGTGTGGGAGTACTACGCATCTCACACAATATGCTCTCAAGCCTCACTGTTGAACAAATATTCGTAAAGTCACTAAGAAGTCTTGAATTGAATATGTATAAATTACAAAACACCAGGGTATCAACCAACAAGTCCACAAATGCAAAGCCCCATATCCAACGCCTCCAGCGTGAAAAATGTGACCAAACCTCTTCATCTCGGTCTGAAAAAGAAATCTCCAAGACCTTGACCACCGTGTCCAAGCTCTCTGCTTGCCATATCTCTCTGCATCCAACAGGTCAAGAGCCCCCAAGGCCCTACATTCGAATCGATGCGTCACTAAGCGTCGTCGATCTGCGTCCCTGTCTCGTCGTATTCCATTACCTCCTCTAGAGCAGCTAGACTCTCATTGCCATGACCTATCTGTCTTCGTGCATTAAGCGCTGCAATGCGTTTGTTATCTGGGCGGAGAATACTCCACATCTCTGCTGTTACAGCAATGGCGCTTTCGTCGGATGCGCTGCGCGACATTGTTGCTTTCATCCACGCGAGTTGTTTTCCCGCTAGATGCCAGAGCATCGCATATGCCTCATTATATCCTAGTTTGAACATAGTTGATGCTTTGAGGAGTTCCCATTTGCTCAGCGATGGGTCTCCGTTCCATGTATCGAGCAAGGGCTTAACCTGTCTCGAGGACATGAGTTCGGGCGGTGGTTGATACGAAGACCATTTTTGATGGAGTTCTTTGACTTTGGCGGAGAATTCGTTGCTGTAAGTGTCGCTTTTGTTGCCACGCATTGCTTTTTTCCACTCGTTCATGGTATCAGCGACTTGTGCGCGGAGAGTAGTCATAAGTCGGGCGATGATTCTAGAGTCGCTCTTTTGACTTTCGAAGTCGTCCCATAGACGAGCGAGATCTTTGTCCCAGGCCTGAACCGGGATATCTTTTCCAAATAACGCATCGTAAAACTTCTTCAGAGCGCTTTCAATTGTGTCCTCAGCTACCACAAACTTGAGCTCGTCGAGGATATGAATGGAACCATCTCTGTTGACGTAATTCTGTCTGGAGCTTCTTTCGTTTTCGTACTCTAGGTCTTTGCCTTTCATCTTCATATCGCGCTTCAATCGGTCGTAGTCTTCGCGGCTGAATAGCAGTCCCTGTTTGGCTTGATCCACGAGGAGACTAACCAGTGTACTCAAAGCGACAGCTCGCTCACTGTTGACACCTCCTTCAAGGTAACAGAGCTTCTCTTTGAACCTGGTGGCGATGCCCAAATATCCTTGCTGCATGTTGAACGAGATCGCTGAGCGTAGAAAGTTTGTACAGGCGCTCTCGACGTCTGGAGTCGTACTGAGGATGGACTCGAAGCTTGGGTTGCACTTTTGGAGATATCCCTGCCCAATAAGATCCGGCTCAATAGGCTTTGGCGCGTTGGTGAAGTTACCGACGATATCAGGATCCCAGCATATCCAGGCCAGATCACCGTCGTAGTCACCACCAGAGAGCATATCGGCGAGCGGTGATTTGCCCTTGGATGAGAAAACGATGACATCTTTTAGTCTCTTCAAGTTCGGTCGGAAAACGGCCTTGACTTTTTGTATGTCGCTGACGAAATGCGCTGGTGCTCGGGCGACGAGAATGTCGATACCGTCGAGTAGAGTATCTGACTCGCCATCTGCCTGGAACTTGGAAGAGAAAGCAAGCTGCACTTCGCCTTCTTCCAATGTGCCGGTAAAGTCCACCGTCATAAATGCGTAAGTCGATCGAGGAATTTTGATGTTCATCTTCGCCTTGAGTTGTTCCGCCTGTCTCTTCTGGTTACTCCATACCATATCCCGCAGGAAGCGACATTTGGTGGCATCGAAACCAGCGTCAAGCATGTATGAGATCCTGTCTTCATCTCGATCCGGTAGAGCACCCACGAATGGTACAATGCCCAATGTTGCTCGATCAAATCCGCGATGTGTCCAGCCACGAAGGTTGGTAGGATGGGTCATGGCAGCAAGCTGGCCCCCGATCTCCTCTTGGAGACCGTTTGCCAGGTGATAGGCAATGACCTTCCTCATGTCTTGGGGCACAGGGGCCTGCGCTTCGAGGACCGGGATGAATTGTGTGTTGAGTGCGGCAGACCTTAACTCCCTTGACCACTCTCGTACCTCAAATGTCCGATGGTGAATATCTTCAAAGTCGCAGTTCCATTTTCGTTGAGAGGGATACGTCTCGATCCAATCATCGCTTTCTAGCCCGTCATCCTCGACATCAACTATCCACATCCCTTTCGCGCTGCCGATACGACCCTGGTACGCACATGGAGTTTCCAAGAGGCCCAAGTGAGCGGCAACCTTGCGCGCGAGGCTGCGGGACATTCGACCAATGCCATCGCCCATATCCATCTGATCTTTCTTTTCTTTGGTGGTCATGAACTTGTGAAAGCCCAACATGGTATCGCGGTGTCGAAGCTGGTGTGGTTCAATAACGGTGGTGGGAACAGTTTTGCTGAGGCCTGGACTGGGATATTAGTCAATTGCATGAAGAAATGTTCCAATAACTCACTTAGGGCAAGTCGCGAAAACAGTTTTGGTACGGCCTGTGAAGTGTTCTGCTCAATATTGATAGCCCAGTTCAAAAGATCGCAGCGTCGCATCTTTGTTCGATGTGCTGGGGACGTTGCTTCTTCCAATGGAGGGAACTGGCTGTCGGGAAGACAAAAATTGATGCCGTCAGTTGCAAAAAAATAGACGCGCTCCTGCATGATAGTCATTGGCTTGTGGGGAGGGCGAGGATCTTTGACGGACTTTTTGGCCTCGCGAGTGTAGAAGGGTGCCCATGAGCGGCCGACAAAGTAGTGGAGGCTTTCTGTTAGCCATCTGATGACCTTCTCTGGACCCCGTGCGTCTTGTTTAATTATATCGGGAGCATCTCTGGAAGTTGGTGATGGCATGATAATCTCCATGAATCGGTCTGCACCAAAGCGACGTGCGAGCCGATGTCCAAGCTCGAGACGGGGCGGTTGGAGCTTGACTCGGTACAAAGGACCAGAGTCCTCAGTGTTGCACACAAATTCCGCGGCGAGTACAACAGTTTTGTCTTGTGAAGCAAAGGACCCAAATGCGGCATCCCACACGGCACGTTCGCAAGCCTGAGGCAAGCCTCGTCCAACAAAGAGTCGATGATTGAAGATTTGACCTCGGAACTTGGTCTGATCGCGCCAGGTATCATCAGGTCTGTATTCGAGATCCCACTCAGACAAGTCCACGCGACAATGAAGTGCCGCACGGGTAAGTTCCCATAGGATGATCAAAGGTGCCTGGTTCAATCCAGGAATGGGAAACTTTGGCCAGATGTTTCGCAAGCGATCTGCCAGTGCACATGAAGGGGGTTCTGGCTCGAAATCTGGTGCATCTAGGAGTAGCGTATCCAACTCGTTCATTTCTGGGAGGCTTGAGTAGGCTGTCCCGGGACTGCTGGATCGAATTGTCCCTTTTAGTTTCAGTTCAACTTGATTTCGTATAGGCTGAGGCATGGCCAGGGCTGGGAGCATGGGCTCATCCACAGGTTGATCAGATTCCTCATCGGTAAGATCGATAACAGGCTCAGGAGGAGTTTGATCCCCATACCGCCGAAATGAGGGTGGCTTCGCTGGATCAACGTCATTGCGGCTGACGTCGCTTGGCGGCTGGTACTCGAATTGTCGAATTCTCTGGGAGAAAGGGACCTGGACATCCTTGGAAGAAACTGAGTTGGTATTGAAGGAAGGTTGGGTGCTCTGGAAGGCAGGCTGAGATCTTTTGAAGGAAGTATTCGTCAAGACAGTGGCTTGAGTGCTTGGTGCTTGACCGTTTGAAAAAACAGACGGGGCCAGCGAAGCTGTGCTAGAGTTAAAGGACCTGACACCAAAAGACGACGGTTGTGTGCTTGAAAATGAAGTGGTGGTGTTGTTGGTGATGCCATTGGAGAATGACGATGTACCTGCGCCGCGAGCGGGCCGTCCCGTTGATAGTGATAGACGAGTGCTGCTGCTGCTACTGCTACTAGAGGCTACAGCACTAGAGCGAACTGGGATACTGTCAATGCTATCGCAGGCGGGAGAACCATCGAAAGAGTTTCTAGATCTCTTTGAACTAGAATCCGAGAATTCATATTCATCAGACCTGCGCTTCGGTCTTGAACGTTGCCTGTTCGCGATGTTGTCATCTTGGAGTAGCTTCAACAGAAAGCTCTGGAGGCCGGCCCGCTCCTCTGGAGTTAAACGGGTACGTTGACGATGTGGGTCGTAAAAAGAGGACTTGTTCTTGTTTGGGGTTGTGTCAGGGTCACCGCGGGGCTTTCGGATCCAATTCTTCAGATGGTCGTCTGCCTGTTCGCGGAACCGAGTCAGGCATATTGATAGACGGTTCAGGTCCTGGAATTTGAGGCGATATGCTCTGAGATAGATTGACTCGCTTCGCTCTTGATCTCCAGTGCGTTGCTGTAGCCGGCGCTTACTGGGCGACAGAGTCAAGTCTGGGATATGGAGCTGAAGCTGAAAATCAGTGCTGAGGGAGCGAATGGTGCGATCAAGTTCGTCTCTTGCCTGTTCTCCTCCCTTCCTGGGTAATTGACTAGCTGCCATGACGACCGGCGCCAGCAGCAAGCCCAAAAGTTAAGGAAAGCCAAAACGGTTGCGACGGTTTAATGAATGAAGGTTTTGGTTTTTAGCGCGCATCAAACGAGCGTTGGGAGATGTCTCCCTCTCTCTCTTTCTCCAGCTGTGCTTGGCTGGGGTGAGGCTCAGCTCTTCCCTGCAGCAAAACAGTTCCAACCAACACAGCCTCGTAAAACTAGTCGAGTGCAATGTGCGACAATGCAAGAATAAATTGGTTATCACAAAAAGATGGTGATTGGACAGAGCAGCATGGTGGACTCCAGAGGTTGGAGAGTGGTGAAAGGTCTTGAGATGGGACATGCAGTGAACAAGTAGCCCCACGCAGAGAGACGAGACGAGACTGCGAAAAACATGAGAAAGAACGAAGCATGGTCGCGAGTGTTGATTTTTAACTGTTGATAACAAGCAATGATGCTGAAACGAATAGAAGCAATAATCATTGTTCGTGAAGTTGTCTCTTTTGTTTAACGTATAACCTAAGATGCCTCCCTTAACAGATGTGACGCTTCTATGGCTTCCCATGCTTATAGGTTTGAATCCTAGTCTTAGGCAGTAAAATTAATATATTAGCCTTACCAAGACTAAGCTAGATATTGCAAATATACCAGGCATAAGGGGGAGTGTTAAACGTATAACCTAAGATACCTCCCTTTACAGATATGAAGGTATCTTCCGTTTTGGTGCAGTGGTGTCCTTCTACATCTTTTTCTCATTACCCTAGAACATGCATCTCGTCTCATCTCATGATCATGTGGCTTGCCTCACGGGGAACGGCATCTATTTATCCGACCGGTGGCTTCGGAATGTCGGTTCCCTCACCGGTCTCGTGCCCATCCAATCAACCAACCAAAGAAACAAGAAAGGGAAGATCAGCCTGCCAATGCCAAGTGTATTCTCTCCCTTCTTTATTATGTACTAAAACCAATCCAATTCGAAAGCCGAACCGGCCCCGCACATCAACTTCCCCTCTTCGCCCGCTATCTATCACTATCACTATCGCTATCGTATGGGAGACTTCTCGGAATTCGGCATTCGTAAACCCTCATCTGCAATCATAACATTACCTCGCCATTGCTATCGCGACCTTTTGTTTGGCTCCACGGCTCGATTCTGAGCCCAATTCCCGCTTGATCATGGCCGAGATTGAGAACCCTAGTCCAGATGAGCAGGTAGCAATTGATGACCTGACCCCAGAGGAGGCCAATCGAATCATACATTCCCATCGCAAGGTTCGCTACGGTAAGACATGAACATTGCGAATAACCTCAATCAAAGAAACTCCATCGCTCATTATCATGTCAGGTACCGCCTGTTGGCCTTGTCGTCAGCGAAAAGTAAAGTGCGACAACAAACAACCTTGTGAGAACTGCGTCAAGAGAGAACATCCGAAGCTATGTTCCTATAAGCCCAACCGTTCATCAACCTCAAAGCTGTCGGGTTCGGCTGCCCCTTCAGAATCAAGCACAAGCATCGCCAATCGCAAGAGGACGCATTCATTCTCAGACGCCACTCGCGACGAAATAGTCCGCAAGGTTGAGCGCCAGGACAGTTGGCCGCGCACCTTTGGTGAGTGTCTGTCCGGACATTCGATCACACCACTGCCCAAAAAGCTAATAAACATCAAAGCAAGCATTGATGAGCCCGAAGCTGCACCGGATCGATATCTCGGACAGAACAGTATTCCTGCCCTGCTGCGAGAGCAATCTTCACCAGTCCATAAAGGCGAGAGTCTTGACATTCGACAAGACATGAGGTCCATTCTGGGCTTGGACACATCAGCGCCTTTCCCGCTGATGTCGTCGCATCACCTCCAGAAGCTGACACAGGATATCTCTAGTGAATTGCCCTCCGACCGCGAGGTTATGAAGTGAGTCTTGATTCTGGCGACATCGACTCTGGCGACATCGTAAGCTGACCAGGTATCCAGGCTGTTCCGTACATACAAGGAAATTCCCCAACCTTTTTGGGGATTTGTTATGGACATTGACGATCTCGAGGCCAAGCTCATGACTTACCTTGAGGATCGTTCACGGAACGCAACCAAGGGCAACAAGTCCACCAAACCCGTCACAGCATCATGGCTAGCAATTCTCTTCGCCGTGCTAGCCGTCGGGTCGCAGTACCACGAATCCCCATATCACATCCGCACCCGAGACTCCCAGCGCTTCATCCAGATATCGTTTCACTTCCTCCGACTTGGCAATTTTCTTCTTCGGTAATTGCAATTGCAGCCTGCCAACTTTGACAAACTCAGACTGACACATGATAGACCTTCGTTTGACTCGATCCAAGCCCTTCTTCTTACATGTTTTGTTCTTCTGAACGACATGAAGGCTGAAGCATCATGGGCGCTTATGGGTTTGACCTGTCGTCTTGCTCAGTCGCTCGGTCTGCACAGAACACCGCGTAACGAAAGCCGTGACTGTACACCCCCAAACACGCAATCGAAAGAAATGGTTCGAAGGAGGTTATGGTGGAGCGTTGTGTGGCACGACACCTTGACGTCGCTTTCCTTCGACAGGTGAGTATTGGATGTTCCAAGTTGATGGCATGGCTCACCTAATGGTTTGCTAGATCCCCAATGACCAACTTCCCCTGCTGTCCAATTCCCATCACGTCGCCCGGAGATAACGGCAACTACTCATATATCGAGACCATGTACCATCTCATGGAAATCATCTCTCGTCGCCTAAACCCCGATGATATGATGAGTGCGACATACACTCAAATCGTCGAGGACTGTGAAGCCGTAGAGACCCTTCGAAGCCGCACCGCACCACAATTACGAATCAAAGAAAGCTGCAAGACAGCCCTCGACCGTCTGCAACACTATGCCATCCGTCTCCACACATCATTTGTCATCTCCGTCGCATGTCGTCCAGCTCTCCGAAAAGACAGCGAATTCGAGCCTGAGCAGCGAAAGACGCTAGCAGATCGCTGCAAAGACAACCTAACCGAAACCGTCAGAATGTTTCTCGCTATGCACCAGCTCTCCGCCATCCCGACGAGGAGCTGGGCTTTCACGTACCACGGCCTATCATCAGCCCTACTCCTCGGCATACTCTGTGAGACAAAGACGGATCCAGAGGTCCGGCAGTTGCAGGGCGACCTGATCGCTGCTCTGTCTGCCACCGCAGCCAAGGACGTTAGCTCCCCTGAGCCCCATGTCATGACCACCGACAAGGACATTGAGCTCTCGGGCCCGCTGTACCGCGCCCTCACGGCCCTCAAGAACATTTACGACCATGGATCCATCGTTCCGTCGCATCTCAAGAAGGAGGGTGACGCCTCTGCCGCCGGCAGCGGGAGCCGGACGCCGCAGTTCGCCTTTGGAAACCCTGGTCAGCTTCCCGGAAATGGCAATTCAATGTTTCGCAACGTCCCTCAGAGCGCTGACCCAAGAGAGGACGCAGCTCTCGCCATGGCTGAGATGCAAAACGGAGGTGCATCGATCCAAGACTTTGCAGGGTCAGTTTTCCCCCTGTCTCATCTGATGTAATCGTTTCTAAAAATGTTTCTAGGCTTCCCTACACGCAGCAGATGCAAAACGGAAACCTGAATCTCGACAGCATGAACGCTATGAACGTCGATCCCACGCAATACATGGCTCCCATGGATCTCTACGAATCGATCTGGGGTGGTATGTCACACTTCTCCTTATCTTCCTCCTTTCATCTGTCATACATACTCTCTTGGCGGGCCCAGAAACTAATTCGCCACAGAATCGCCGGACCCGTGGAACTCGGGAATGGACTCGTTAAACTTTGACTTCCTGGCCCAGCCGCCACCAGGCCAGCCCCAGCAACAGTTTTACTTTTAACTGACGCGGTGCACCAGTCCTGTTGCAGTATCGCCCGCCCGGCAAACAGGGGAGCCAGAGAATTTGAGATGTTCTGAGCAACTGATATGGAAAAGGATCAAGATTGTATACGTAAACATACAAACAACACATGTAATGGCGCCATGGTGTGAACAGCCGGGAGGGCACTTGACTTTTTATTATTCAGTGTACAAAACACAACTGAGCGACAAATCAGGCATTTCATACATAATATTCAGTCATTATTCCTTTTTTTCCGGTGTGCTCTCAACCCAAAACTAAAACTCCTGTCACTGTAGATCGACAGGTCAAGCTTCAAGCCTCATCCGGAGCTCGTTAGACCGGAACCCTCCCCATAAACCCAACCCTTTCTCCGTTCTACCACGGGGAGGGGGAAGGCGAAACACACAAAAAATCGTCAGAGCTCTCTTTGATCGTTCAAAACGGACCCCGCGAGGAACGTTCAGATCGCACGGGAGCCAAGGCCGGAGGTTACACATGGGGAATGCTAAACCGTCTCGGCCGGGGAACTCCTCGGCGACGAATCAATGTCTTCATCATTCGATTGCAGTTGTGCCTGCCGGGGGGATGTTTAAAAAGGAGGTTGTTGAAATAAGCTTTTCGTGTTAATACTCCTTCGGCCGAAGGACGTCGGGGGCGTTTGGATCTTGTTCCTGCATCTCGACACAACGGTCACGCGGCCGGAAGAGGGAAGAAGCCCTAGGAAATCGCCAAGAATTGTCAGGTCTATTTCTTACGACGGGACGAGCTGGCGACGATCTTCTTCTTGAGATGCTTGGGCATCTTCTCCTTGCGCTTCTCGCGCTTAGCTTCCTTGACGGCTTGTTTGTGTGCCTGGGGTAGAGGGCGTTGGTCAGTAGAGTTCTAGGGGAAGAGGTATGGAGATACAAACCTTCTTCTCGTCCTTGTCTTCGAAGCGACGGCCGCGGGGCGTGCCCTTTTCGAAGTTGGCCTCGTCGTTTGAGTCGTCACCGGAGAGAGAAGCACCGTCATCGTCAGAGTCGGATGTGGAAGCTTGCTCCTCTTCACCATCTTCACCATCAGTCTTCTTAGGGGCGATGACCTGGTCTGGCAGCAGATTACTGTAGACAAGGTCGTTACCTTCACCTTGTGTCACCTTTTGAGCGTCCTTTTCAATATCATAGACCTGCTCTAATGTCTGAGGAATGTACTGGTTTCTGAAGACCTCATTGTCGACCTCAAGCTCAGCAGCTTGGTCCTCACTTGTTTCAGCGCGAGTCTCGTAGAGAGTCTCGATCGCGTTGGCCATTTCTGGCTCCTCCACGGGACCCTCAGGGGTTGTGATGAAGTTGAAGATGGCGCGGTCAGCGAGCGTATCAACGCCCTTGCGGCGGAAGAAATCTCCGACGTTCTTGATATCCATGCGCAGGAACTCAAGCGAACGGGGATGATCAGGCTCCACACTTTGTGACACGTCGATGATGTAGAGCTTCTCCTTGTGGTAGAGAATGTTGTACTCACTCAGATCGGCGTGAACAAGACGACAGACCTGATAAATTTTGCGCATGATGCCCAGGAGCTGAACATAGAGCTTGTGCCACTGCTGATCAACATCGTCTCCCGTCAGAGTAGCGTCACGGAGGCGTGGATACGCCCAGCCCTTGCGGTCACCAAGGAAGCCCATGACGAGCACGTGAAGCTTGAGGCTGATAGGCTCCGGGCAGGGAATACCAGAAGTGTAGATCCTTCGCAGGTTACGGAATTCCTTCTCCGCCCAAAGCTTAACCATCTTTCTGTTGTTTCCCTTGTCAAAGCCACCTTTGAAACGGTGCTCACCGGTGATGTAACGCTCTCTGTCCTTGAAGCTCAGAATGGCCGTCTTGTAAACCTTGATAGCCCTCTGCGTGGCCTCGCCGGTGCGATCGTCGTGGAGGACGGCTCCGTAGACGTTGGCCTCCTTACCGGTGCTGATGGCACCGTGAACTTCACTGACGAAGCCGCGGTTGATCATCTGGAGGAGAATCATGCGGGTGCGCTGGTCAAGGACCTGCTCGCTTGTGGCGCGGTCTGCCTTGTCCTTGTCCTTTTCGGCATCTTGCTTGACAGAGTCGAGACGAATCTTGGCGGCATGTTTGGAGAGGGCGGATACTTGATCGTCGACGCTTGCGAAGGTGTTTGCAGTAGGCTTTTGCTGATTTGAGCGAGGGAGGACGGCGCCATCGTTTGCGTTGCGCTGGCGGTTGTAAGATTTTGTCAAGTCGCCTGCATCAGCAGACCACTCATTATCGTCAAAGTCTTGGTCGTCAAAAATATCGTCAAAATCATTATCGTCTTCTTGATCCTGAAGAGCAGCGCCGTTGTCTTTCTGGATCTGTAGTTCGCGGGGCACTTCCTCTGTTTGTTCGTAGCCCTGGTTTGCCGTGTATGTGTAGGGCGGCTGGTGAGGAGCAGCGGGTGAATCGCCTCCCGTGGGATCCATGGTGAATTCTTTGCGATGCAGCTGAGTTCAAAGCAAGCAAGCAAAAGTCGAGTTGTCTTGGCGATGGACAAATTGAATTGAGAGAGGCGTTGTGGAATTTTTGTGCACCTTGAGAAGTTATCGCGGGGTTCTGTTCGAAAAAAACGTTATCTTATCAGGTGGTTACCAGGGTTTTAGGGACTTTCAGTGGAGTCTGTCGCTGTATCTTTGGTGAGTCATGGAGGGGTAATTCTGAGTGGAGGAGTCATTGGATGAGCCATCGATGACTTTACATGTCTACAGTCTGTGTCATTCATCTGATAGTAACAAATAATGTATTACTAGGTACTTTGAGAATATAATCGTAAAGGACTATACTGTGAATATCATATGTCAGACACTAAAGAGGTAATGATCATAGCGGCTAGAGTATGAAATTAGAAACCTATCAATTGTGCTTCTCAGTAAGGGAAGAAAAGAGAATGACTGATTGGTGTTGCCTACTAACGAGAGAGAAGTAAAGTCAAGAGCCTCAGTCGAAGGGAAGGGCCCGAGCCTTAGTCAAGCACTGACCAATGACTGCCACTCTCGTCTTCTCGGGGATATCTCCCGTCTTGACCAACCACTCACGGCTCATCGACTCAACAACACCATCACTAGTATCACGATATTGAGTCAGTGCATTCCCATTAATTGACGGATCAAGCCACGACCGTGTCAAAATAGTGCCAAGACGATATTGTTTGATCGAGATACTGCAAGCACGGCACCGGCAACTTGGACTACAGCCCGGCTTGAATGACAGTTTCCCAACCAAGACCTGATAGTTTACGACCTCGGAGAAATGGGTCCGCCAAGGATATGTCATTGTCAATGCTATGAACAGGACGCCATCTACGACAGATGAACAGAAAGATGCACAAAAGATGCAAGTAAAACGCCGGGCATCGTCATAAAGTGGTACAAGCAACAACTCTATTGCGGATCAAGTGATCAACCAAGGGTCCCTCCATCAAGAACATCCCGTGCCGTTCATAATGTTCGCCGATCATTACACCAGATAGGTCTATAGGCACATCGTTTTTGTCACCATCGAGGTCAATTTAGTGCCGATCAACACAAACACGGGGACCCTGACAATCGAGGCGCACGCCTTTAACGTCAAGATGGGACCCTTCACGGCAAACACAGACAAATCAGACGCAGGAACCAGGAACCATGACCCAAGAACGGACAACGCAAGCCATCTGCCGCCATGTCTCGGTCATGGCTACCTTGCCGTGCTCGTGGCATCCAATCTAGGGTCTAAAATGTCTAAGGCCCCGGAATGCAGATGCCAGTCCATCCTAGACTCGATCCAGGAGCATTCCACCCAAAACCATCATGTCCACGGGCCACATTCCACATTAAGCTCTACAGCGTGGCTTCACTTAGCTCCAGGCTTACCCAGAATACCATGATATGGATCTCGAAGTGCCTGGAAAATGGCTTTACCCTCGATCCGGAATCATAACCCGCCTCTCACACTGGTCACCACCCGCTTCTGATTGTCTTGAAATATCAGGCTCAACCCCCGTCTTGTTGGGATATCTCTGGATCACGAATACAACTATCTCTCACCAACCCACCTTTCACGATGAAGTTCAGCACGGTTTCCTTCCTCCTCCTCGCCGGCTGTAGTACGGGTATCCCTCATGAGATCCGTGGCGATGTCTACGAGGTGAAGAATCCCTTCTCGGATAATGCAGTTGACCCTGAAATTGAAGGAGTAAAGGGCTTGCAAAAACGGGCCATAGATTCCGAGGGAGGTCACAACCTTCCCCTTCAAGCTCGTGGCGATGTCTACGAGGTCTCGAATCCCTTTTCGGACAACGCGGTTGATCCCGAAGTTGAAGGGGTCAAAGGCCTGGATAAGCGCGATATTGAACCCGAGGACGTAGTCAAGACGCTACGAGGTCGAGCTGTTGACTATGAAACTGATCCCGACTCTGCCCACCTCAAGCCCAGAGCTCGTGGAGAGAAGTTCAAGCTTGGCCAGCTCACCAACTCACGCTTCAAGAAGCCTCACGCCGAGATTGCCCTCATTCGGGCTTACAACAAATACCATAAGCCTTTGCCCCCGAAGCTTGAAAAAATTGCCGAGCAAGAGGCAGCTATCATCAACAACAAGATTGGTGGTGAGTCCTGAATAAGCCACTTGACTTGTGAAATACAACTAACACTCACTAGGAATGAAAGGCAGTGCTTCAGCAACACCCCCTCAGTACTATGATTCGCAATATGTTGTCCCTGTCCAGATCGGCACTCCTGCTCAGCAAACGTACTTGAACTTCGATACTGGCTCATCTGATCTGTAAGTCTCTCAAATCTTGACTTTGGTCATTGCTGACACTCGCAGTTGGGTCTTTTCTACCGACACATACCAACCTGACCAAGCCGGCCACATTCTCTACAAGCCGGCAAAGTCGAAGACCTCCAAGAGATTAGACGGTGAGACTTGGAGTATCAAATACGGCGACGGCACTGGTGCCAATGGTATCGTCTATACCGACAAGGTTGCAGTGGGAAAGACGTACGTCAACAAGCAGGCTGTGCAGTCTGCCACTGAGGTCTCGGATGGTATCGCTTCAGACAAGTTTGCTCACGGCATACTGGGTCTGGCCATGTTGAGTCTCAACACGGTCCGACCTACACCTCAAAAGACATACTTTCAGAACGTTCAGGACAGCCTACAGGTTCCCGTCTTCACTGCCAATCTACAGAAGGGCAAGGCTGGTAACTATAACTTTGGCTATATCGACCGGGGTGAATACTATGGATCCGTTCAATTCGCCAAGATCAAGAAGGGCAGCCCTTGGTGGCAGATAACCATCGAGGGCTACCAAATCGCTGCAGGTGCACCATGGCACAGGTACAACTACTCGGCCATCGTCGACACCGGAACCACGCTTCTTCTCTTGCCCAGCTACATAACCAACTTTTATTACAAAAAGGTCAAGGGTTCTTACGTCCATCCCGACTATGGTGTATGGGTCTTCCCCTGCACATCCAACCTACCTAGCTTTTTCTTTGGGTTTGGCAAATACCGCGGCAAGGTCCCCGGAAGCTACATCAACTACGGTCGTCTCACCACCACCCTCTGCTATGGTGGTATTCAGACCTCTGACGGTATCGGCTTTGCCATTCTTGGAGATATTCTCCTCAAGGCGCAATTCGTTGTATTCGACCTGAAGGGAGGGCGGGTTGGATTTGCCAACAAAATGACAGTAAAGCCGTCATAAGACGAATCATTCATTCTTCCATTCATTCTTCCATTCATTCTTCCATTCATTCATTAATTCATTCACTAGCTAGACTATTTCCTAGAGTCTTAAAATCATGATTGTTTGCATTGGGAAGCGTGGGCGTTCTTGCTGGGCAACATACAATTGTATAGCTGAAAGTTTAATAAACCGACCAGGCCTTTTTCGTATCTTTTACATTCTCGGATAGAGATGAAATAAACACCGGTAGACTCTTTTCACATTCCGCATTTATCAAGTTTGCTCCTGTCCCGAGAATATGGCTTGTCGTTGGAATTCGATTGTGTCAGTTTCGGATATTGACCCGGATATTGAGTAATCTGGATCGGTCTCCACGTTTAGCAGGGTCTAGGCATTTAACCTTGTTATTGATTATGTCACTTCCATTTCTTACAAATACTCTGTATAATTGGAGAATATCATCTTATGTTCACGGAGTTTGGGGCAGGCTGACTGGAGATAGAGGATGCAGCTTAAGCCTATTCGTCCGCTCACAGACTTCCCCAACAAAGGATCCGCCAGGATGCAGATCTAAGCCGCATTTTCGCACAATGCCCTAAACCTTACGTTACGACGTACTGCATCGCAAATAAAAGCTATAGCCTAAATATCACGTACCGCCGCGCTTGAAAATGACGGCTCAGGACAAAGAAACGCCTCTTGAACTTTCTATCGAGAACTTGCACGCCCTCAATCGTCTCAACGACCCTTCCATACCAATCACAATGACTCCCCAGAACATCCTCGTCCTCGGCGCCGGTGAGCTGGGTCTCTGCGTCCTTGAGGCACTGTCAAGCCATCCTAAGCGCCAGCGCGTCTCAGTGCTCGTTCGTCAAGCAACGCTCGATTCCGCTGCGCCGGAGAAGAAGAAACTAGTCCAGCGCGTTAGAGCCCTCAACGCAGAAACTGAAGCAGCGGATGTTGTGAGCTCGAGCGTGGCGGATCTAGCAACTATTTTTGCAAAGTACGATGTTGTCGTTTCTTGTAACGGCATGGGTCTTCCGTCAGGCACGCAGCTGAAGCTTTTGGATGCTGTGCTTCAGGCGAAAGTGAAGCGCTTCTTTCCGTGGCAGTTTGGCATGGATTACGATGTCATTGGACAGGGAAGCTCGCAGGACCTGTTCGATGAGCAGTTGGAAGTGCGACAGCGATTGAGAGCGCAGAAGGAAGTTGATTGGACAATTGTGTCGACGGGGCTATTCATGAGTTTCCTATTCCTGGCGGACTTTGGAGTCGTTGATCTCAGAAACAAAATAGTGAGAGCGCTGGGGAGCTGGGAGAATAAGATCACAGTTACAACCCCCGTCGACATAGGACGCGTCACAGCGGACGTAGTTCTTGATCCACAGGGTATTTCGCATCAAGTCATCTACACAGCGGGCGATACTATTTCCTACGGAGCTCTGGCAGATTTACTGGATGAGCACTTTGCGACGGTGTTTAAGCGAGAGGTGTGGGATGTGGAGGAGCTGAAGAGGCAGATGGAGGAGGAGGCTAGCACGATGGTCAAGTATAGGGATACGTTTGCGCAGGGACGTGGGGTTGCGTGGGATAAGGATGGGACTGTTAATGCGGAGAGGGGGATTGGTATGACGGATGTGAAGATGTATCTTGGGGGTATGGATGCCAAGGTTGGAGAGTGAGGGTGGTGAGTGTCACCCTGTTTGATGTGAGTGACTGTTTTTGGTATTGCACATTGATGCGGATGCCTCGTTCATGGGTATTGGTGGTATTAGTGTCTGAAAAGGTCATCAAAGAGAATGTTAAATTCCAAATTAAAATCGAATTAAAGTAAAGTATACCCTGTACAGGGGATTTGAAAGCAATGTTGGTTAATAATATTGAATATCTACGGCCGCTCCGGCATGTCCGTCCGTCGCCGGAGCACCCGGGTGTTACCGGGATTTCCTCAATAGGAAATTCCTTATCAACCCAGATAACATCAACAGAAACCGCCTTATCTTGCACCGTGATCGTATCCCATCGTTATCGTTGGTCAAACCAACTTCTGCACCATCGGCAACAAACCGAAAACAGCTCCACGGCGATCAAACACTCGTCACGCAACCTGTATCAAAACTTGGCCAATGCATCGTCATTCCCCAATCCCCAGGCAATTTATTTCCCTGATCTTTATCCATGTTCTCCAGGTCACCCGGCCCCTGACGAAAAAAGGAACCTTGGTAGAAAAGATGTCGCTTCCTTCTAGGCAGCTCTAGGTATCAATGCACTATAATTTACACGAGAGTCTACCTAGTCCTGCGTGCTCACTATCGAAATGACGACACCCTCTCTTTGTTGCTTATCGTCATGAGTTCCATGTTTAGCATCCAATCATAACCTAGTCACACGGACGTTGCCTACAATGCCCCCCATCATGCGCCTCGCTCTGTGCCTCGTCGATAAGGCTTTCCCCCAACAAAGGCGTGTTGCTCTTATTCGTTGCTGTTTGCAGCGCCACTTCGTCTTGTAACAAGAAACGCCCGGATCAAGCAATGCAATGCGGAGTGAGTCACGTCACGGACCATTATATGAGCAACAGTACTGTGCTGCCTCGGCCTAGTCCTAGTCTAGCCAAGACAGAGGCCGTAATACAATGTCAAGGTCTAGGCCATATGACTCCTCCAGCAACCAATCATGACGATATCGCCCCGGATGAGATGATACAAGATTAATAGTTAATACGCCCTCCAGCCAGCCTCGAGCCGACTCTTCTAGGTAACTCTTTCATATTCCCTAATTTCTTACAACTATTGCGCGCCCTTTAGTGTCAAGCACGCAACTCTGCGCCCTTGTTGACAACTTACACCCTTTTATCTGTACAAAACTTAGATAACCTACTCATACTCATTCTTGTATAAAACTTACACCCGCTCTCAAACCATCATGGACTCGTTACTCAACAGCTCTGGAGATCTTCCAGCTGCCATCTCGCAGAACAAACACTTTCCTATTCTTCCTCCCAGCAGCGTCAAAACACGCACGTATACAACCCGCAGCCACTTCGTCCGCGCAGCAGCCAAGCGACAAGCCCAACACAAAGGCCCCAATCTGTGTCGCGACACCGGCTTCCCCTGCACGACGCATACATGCAGAGATACACACTGCCGCCGCTGCGGCCAACAGGATAACACCGGCGGTGCGCGCCGTCCCCAGTTCGAGAAGATCTTGAACGACGAGCTCTCAACGCTGAACTGGCAGCGCGTTAATGCACGATGGACACATGTTCATCGAAACCGCCTTGCCCGGAATAACCAGCCTAGTCATTCCGATGAGGTCGAAGGGAGGGATCTAGCTCATAGCTTGACCCCTCTCCCCAGCGACCGCTTTCGTCTCGTGAGGACGCCTTCGCTCGAAAGGGAGGAGGCATTTCGCGATGCTTCTACTGCAAAGGGGAATGTGCATCTTGGACGAAAGATGCCGATGACGGAGGATGATGAAGTTGCTGAGCTGTATCGCATGGGTTTGCTGTATGACGATGAGCAGGATCGCGGTGAGGGCTTCAATCTTGATAGTATCAAGCATGAGGAGCCTATCTACTCAATCCGCCCTGCCAAGCGATCTCGCAAGACCAAGCGCGCTCAGAGCTTTAGCTTCAACCAACCTCTCCATCTGGATCTTTCCTTCACAGATCTCGGCGGCGACCAGACAATCGCCCAGCTCCTATCCCCCCCACCCTCTGACGACGGCACCCTCCCCGACTCAACCCCATCATCACGCTCTTTTGCTCCTCTGCGAGTAATCTACGAGCTCAACGGTTCCAACCCGTCCTTCGACGTGGATACCTCACAGCCCCCCGACCTCATCTCAGACATGTTCTCAGACTACGACTGTTTCTCTGACAGTGAACTCGACGACCTGCCCTCACAGCGGGAGGTCCTCGATAGTGCGGCGCCGCCCGGCTCAGACGCGTGGGTAGTGCTAGGTGACGACTCGTAGCAGGTCCGACTCAGAATACACACGGCGATAAAGTGATTTCTGAGCAATACGACGATGGGAGAGCCTCATCGCGGACTGGTCCTCATTAAACCTGGCGCTACCTTTTTGTGTGTTTTGATATGGGTGGATATGTCGCTGGTGCTCGCAGGTTTGCTTGAGCATCGCGACGGGGAGTTACTTGATAGCGACCTTGAACTGCTTGCCTTGTTGAGCGAGTGCTGCTTTATATATGGATTTGCCAGATGGGCTTTTTTTGAGATGTATATAGTGTACAATGGATGTTCAGACTTGTTCTGGACTTGTACTACAATTTTATTGACCCTTGTGCCAATGTGAAGATAGATTATTTGATGTTGTGAAGTATTTGCTGTGTACTTGTGTGAGCTGCTGCAATCTCAAGTCGACTTTCAGTCGCACTGGGTATACAGACATCAACTTATTCCGGCCTTGAGAATGTCTCATAAGTCTCATATGTTAGGCTTGAAGTCCCGTGAGCCGAGTGATTGTATGCCTGAAGATGTCAATCATTGAATGTGAGGACCGAACCTCGTCACTCATTCTTTGCTGTCGCCTGACCGTCTTACAAGGAACTCTTTGCGAAAACCACCATCCTCCACACGGCTCAATCTGCTCCTCTTTCAATGTAACTAACGATAAAATAAGCTCAGGGACCAATCTTTCATGGAACTTGATGCTTATCATTATCTTGCGACTGCATCGTCTAGCTCCTTATGCTGACGCAAACTTGGACTTGGACTCGTTGACATTATCCGTTGGACCATCAATCGAGTAATTGCAACACAACATCCCATAAAGCCAATGGCCACGAATTAAGCATAAACTCAATCCATAGACGGAGATATTTCGCGTCATAAGTCAGCGGTTTCTTTACGATGCATCCGACCCATCATCAAAGTCTCCGATCGGAGATATTTCAAGATCTCTCCGCAATAGATATAAAAGACATGTCAGCAAAAGTGGCATGATCTCAATGCATAAGCAATCACATTCCATCTTCAATTCATCATTTAACTTCAGTAGCGACAATGACTTCCAAACTCTACGACGTCCTCATCATCGGCGGCGGTCCAGGCGGTCTCTCCATGGCCTCGGCCCTCGCACGCCAAGTCTATTCAGCACTCATTCTCGACTCAGGCGTGTATCGCAACGCCCCTACAAAGCACATGCACAACGTCCTTGGTTTCGATCACGTTGAACCAGCTGCTTTTCGCGCAAAAGCAAGAGAAGATCTTGAGAAGCGATATGAGAGTATTGAGTTCAAATATGCGACTATAGCTACCGTTCGTAAAACGGATGAGGGTGTTTTTGAAGCTGTTGATGATAAGGGGACTGTGTATCAGGGGAAGAAACTTGGTCTTGGAACGGGTGTGAGGGATGTTCTTGAGGAACAGCCTGATGGGTATGCTGATTGCTGGGGTCGTGGCATGTAAGTGAGCCTTTCTGAGTTGGATAACGTACCTAGCTGATATTGGAAGCTTCCATTGTCTTTACTGTCATGGTTTTGAGGAACGAGGCGCAGAGTCAGTAGGTGTCTTCGCAGGCGGAATGGTCACCCACGCCGATATGCTCGCGCATGTCACACCCATGGCCAAACGCCTCTCACAATCCGTAACAGTCTACACCAACGGCGACAGCTCCCTGCCCTCAGCCATAAAGACCAAAGTACACAGCAGCAAAGTACACTACGACACACGCAAGATCACATCCTTCGCGCTCATCAACGGCGGTCCAGCGGTGCAAGTAACCTTTGACGATGGAACATCAAAGACAGAGGGGTTTGTAGTTAGCCATCCAAACGTGGTGCAAGCAGCGCCGTTCGCAGAGCAGCTTGGATTGGAGAGGACGCCGACGGGGGATATCAAGGTTGAGGCGCCGATGAATGAGACAAGTGTGAAGGGGTGTTTTGCGTTTGGGGATGCGGCGACTATGTTCAGGAGTGTGTTGCAGGCGATGCACATGGGGGGATTTGCGGCGATAGGGATGGCGATGCAGTTGCAGCATGAGTTGGACGAGAAAGATGAGCTGTGAGTAGACTATGTTGGCTGAGGGCTGAGAATGAAGTGAGGCAAACAATTTGCTGTGTTATTTGTCATTGATATTGTTTGGTGGCAATTGTGAGACCTCACAACTGTTTAATCATGCCGTGATACCCAAGCATGCAGTTTGCCTGCATCTGTGCCTAGTTATTAAACGATCAGATTGTCCGGATCGTTTGCAACCCGAGGCTTCTTTTTATGCGAATGGTTCAATATACGAGACAAGTCCAAGACACACATATTGCGACTCAGACCCTGTCCTATCAATTAAAACCAAGAAGGTAACTTAACGGGCAAACCCGTTTCTGCACGATTTAATTATCCATCTGACGCTAGAACAAAAAGTCCCCATACCGGTCGGGGTGTCTGTCTCAGTTGACTCAGGACTATCGCAATGCAAGGGATGGAGCCAGTCCTCGGCACATAGCCTTTCCAGCGAGGTCTCGTCAAGAAATTTGTCATTATCCCGGGGAAACGTTTTCGATGCATGTTAATTGAGTTTGTCACATGGTGGCTTTTTTCCAATTGAGTTCGTTAGGTGCGTTACATCCATTGTGCAATGAAGAATCCGGATATTTTCAGCTTACACGGCCCGGAATTAACAGTCTGACCGCATCACGTCAAGAGGCTCTGCAAGGGGATTCCAAATACATACAATCAAAAACCCCTGTTGCATTGCATGTAACTTATCACCTGCACGTAGACCGAGTGGATTATCACATCTCACCTCATCTAGATTACCCCCATTGCCAAGAGGAAACTTGTTAGTTCTCGGCATCTCGCAGCGGGTTGAGCGAAGATCTCAATAGCCAACCCGTTGGATTAGCGTCCGTGAGTAGAGAATTAAAATTCTCCGCTAGTGTCTCGGCTCGGCTCCCAAACCGGTGCTACTGCAAAGTATCGCATCAACTCGTCACTTGCAGCTGAAAGTTGCAGGTAAATATGCTCTCACGCTGGCCGATGACGGTCGGACCTCTTCTCAATGAAGATGCATGATGCAAATGCAGCTTCGGATCGAGTTTAGCTTGGCTGTGTGTAGGACGGTCAGCGGATGACGAGAAATTTGTAATTTATGTCATTGTGGTTGTGTTTAATATAAAGGTACTGAGATGATCGCCCGTTGAGAATGTCTCTCCATCTTGGCTTATTCTTAGACACATTACCCAACTTTGAAGAACAAGTTCGTCATGATGATCAAGTCATTGGCTCTCTTTACCCTCGTCACTGCTGCTTCGGCACGCAAGTGTACAAACATTACAGTTCCTGTATCTCTCACCTCTGAGAATGCAGTCTTTGACATCAAGACACCCCTGACCAAGATCGATGTTACTGCCTTTTCCATCAACCTTGCTCGACAGGGTGGAACTCCTTTCCCCCAGCAAGTCCAGAAGGGTGTAGGTCTACTTTCTAATATGTGATAACAAAAGCTCACATTGCTAGGTTAAAACTATCTCGGGTGACTATGAACTCGCAGCTACATACTGTGAACCTGATGCTGGTCCTGGAAAGGAACTACAGATCATGACACACGGTATTGGCTTCGATAGAAGTTACTGGGACTTTCCTTACAATGGATATAACTACAGTTATGTTGCTCGCGCAGTCGATGAGCATGGTTACTCAACTCTAACCTATGACCGACTCGGCATTGGTGCTTCATCAAAGGGAAACCCTCTGAGCGAGATCCAAGTCAACCTCGAGATTGCAGCTCTCAAGGCCCTAACAAAGAAAGCCCGTCAAGGATCTCTCGGAGTTGGATGCAAGTACTCCAAGGCTGTTCACATTGGACACTCGTTTGGTTCAGTGATCAGCTATGCTCTGGCCAACGAGAGCCCTGAACTCACTGATGCTATTATCCTTACTGGCTTCACACAGGCCACTGCGTATCTATCTCTTTTCGCAATCGGCAGCAACTTCGTCCCTATTACCACCACTCCTCTAGCTGATAAATATCCTGCTGGTTACTTAGCCGTAGCATCAACAATGGGCGTACAGAACAACTTCTTCGCAGAGGGAGATTTCGATCATGCGCTGTTAGAGGTAGCATACGAGAAAGGTCAACCTACCACACCCGGTGAAGTTCTCACCCTGGGAGGACCAGCTAGTAAGAACAACACATACACAGGCCCTGTCCAGATCGTGACCGGCTGTAAGTCGACCCTCAAGGTGAACTTGACGAATACCTTACTGATGGATTCTAGCACGCGACGTTCCTTTCTGCGGTGATAACTGCTATTCTACAACCAGCGTGGACGCCAAACTGCCATCATTGCTTGATGTGTCAAAGAAGTTCTTTACAAAGGCTTCGCGATTCAACACAACTGTTATTCCTGGTGCTGGTCACGGGTTGAACTTTGGATACTCTCACACAGTCACTTACGATGCTATTTTGGACTTTCTTTCAGAATTAGCTTAATTGTTTTGGTTCAACATTCTTTTTCGCGTGTTTTCTTTAGACCTGGTGTTTTCGTACATACACAGCTTGCAGCTCATACATTCTTTAATTGTTAATATAATTGTTTAACGGACCATTGATTGATCCGCAAATAGCCATTTTATTCTTTCATCAGCTCAGCTTGAACTTCTGCTTTTACCTGCAGAAACCGTTACAAGCCGCTGCCGCAAACCCCCACCTTGGGGACCCTTAAAAGCACCTGTAACGGGCAGGCGATTAGTGAATGCAGCCACTGGAGCTTCCTAATTCGTGAATGGCATCCGTCATAAACAAGACTCCGAGGTCCATAGCGGGGTTCTTGATCAAATCCCACCTTTGTCCTCTCCAAACAAGAATAACAACAGCAAGAACACCAACAATAAGAACGTTATCTACAAAGACTTTGCGACAAAGTCTTGATACACAATCGACTACGCGACGAGTTTCTTTACCGTCAACACCGAAATTACTCCGCTGCGCAAGCTCTAAGACTTCAATCATGGTCGCTGAAAACTACGATGCTGTCCTCAAGGGCAAATACCCAGGCAAGAACCATGCCAAGCGCGTCGTCGACCTCATCAGTAAGGATGTTCCTAATGCCAATGGTATTCTCTACCTCGAGAGTCAAGTCACGAGGATGATGGAGGACAGCGACGAACCCGAGCCCTTCCGGTGCGTTCCCACCTTACCTTATCTCCAAGACAAGTTCTAATCCGACATCTCAACAGACAGCGCCGATACTTCTACTACCTCACCGGTTGCAACCTTGCCGACTGCGCTTTCATCTACGATATTCAATCCGCGAAATCCACCCTCTTCATTCCTCCCATCAACCCCGACGATGTCATCTGGTCCGGCCTTCCCGTTAGCATCGACGAAGCCCTCGCGCAATACGATGTCGACGAAGTCAAGCTGACCACCGAGCTCAACGCTACCCTCGCACACCTCGGAGCCGCGAACCCCAAGTCCACAGCCTTTGCCATCGCGAAACAGGTCTCAGACCATGTATCCTTCATCGGATTCGAAAACAAGAACTTTGACGTTTTGAAGACGGCTATTGAGACCTCTCGAGTGGTCAAGGATGAGTTCGAGGTTGCTATGCTTCGAAAGGCGAACTATATCTCCGGTCTTGGCCATCGCGCTGTGTTTGCGAGTGCCAAGTCTGCGAAGAACGAGCAGGAGTTGGAAGCGACGTTCAAGCAGCTATGCTTTGTTCATGGATCCAAGAAGATGTCGTATGACCCTATTGCTGCCGCTGGAAGAGCTGCTGCTACTCTGCACTACGTTGGAAACGACGCTCCTCTGGAGGGCAAGCTCAACCTGTTGATGGATGCTGGTGGCGAGTGGAACAACTACGCTGCTGATATTGTAAGTGCATATGATCTCCTGAGTTGAATTGAGCTGACCGTCAAGACACGAACCTTCCCTCTGTCGGGCAAGTTCACCAAGGAGTCTCGTCACATTTACGAGACCGTCCTCAAGATGCAAAAGGAGTGCATAGGAGTGCTCAAGGAGGGTGTTGTCTGGGATGATGTCCATCTTCTTGCTCACAAGATTGCCATCGATGGTCTCCTCGAAGCCGGTATCCTCAAGGGCGACAAGGATGAGATTCTCAAGGCTCGCACCAGCGCTGCTTTCCTCCCTCACGGTCTGGGTCATTACCTTGGCATGGACACACACGACACTGGTGGCAACCCCAACTTTGGCGACAAGGATAAGATGTTCCGATACCTACGTGTGCGGGGCACTCTCCCCAGTGGCAGCGTCGTCACAGTTGAGCCTGGTGTAAGTGACATTGATCGATAACCCTTTTTTTTTTTTTTTTTTTTGGCAGGGTAACTGACGTTTTTAGATTTACTTCTGCAAGTTTATCATCGACCCGTATCTCGAGGACCCCGCGCACAGCAAGTTCATCGACAAGGACGTTCTGGACAAGTACTGGGATGTCGGTGGAGTTCGGTAAGTTCTGGTGGCCACCGTCGCGCTATCGAAGCAATTTGCTAATCGGTATGAACAGCATCGAGGACAACATTCTCATTACCGAGACTGGGTGTGAGAACTTGACGGATGTGCCCAGGGAAGCAGATGAGATGGAAGCTTTGGTTTCTGGGAGCTAAGAGTCAAGCGAGAAGCTTAAGACACTGGGTCCCAACAAAAAGAATGAAGCTTATTTATAGGGGCACATCATGATGACGAATGAATTAAAGACTTTCTATAAATAAATTCTTGCGATTTCGATCATTTTTATCTTGTTCACATAAAACAAGACAGCTTTGATATCGAAACACGCAAAGAAACATCCTTTGTCTGAATACTCAGATACTGTGTGGAATATCACCCCCTGATCACCCGCACGGTGCAATTTCTTGGCCACCCAACCCGTATCGCATGCCACTTACTGTCTATGACATACCTCTTCTCCCTGAACAAGTACATCTTCTTCTCTTCACCTTCTCGATGCCCTCTAAACAGTCAAAATGAATCCTTACTTTCCTCCAACTCCAGACGTTGATAAATGGTCTGATCCCCAATTCTACCAGCGCCCCGCCGCCGTAGCACCGCCGACCCCGTCTCCGCCTCCGGAATATAGTGCTTACCGTCCCGAGTTCGGCGCCGGCTTATTACCACCTCCTCCGCCACCACGGCCTCTTCGTCCGGCCCGCTCGGCGACGAATCTCACTGGTGCTCATGCTCCGCAGCAATCAGGCTTCTTAGACCCAAGGGGTACTCATCAGGTTGACTTTGTAGTCGATGGTATTCCAAGTCCAACCTCTCTACGTCCTGCGCCGCCAAATGAGATTAGACGCGTGAAGAGCTCATCGGCTCTTTCGATTGCTCTTGATGCGCAGGAGAATACACCCAAGGATCAGTCCAAGTGGAAAGCTGCGTTGGGAGAAGCGCAGTATTTCGCTGGTGGTCTTATCAGTCGTCCTGCAGAGTCTAACAAGCACTTTAGTATTATTCGTCATTCTCATGCTTTGCTTTGGTATAGAGGTCCTTCGACTTCTGTGCCTATTACTATTCTTTCTGATGAACCACTCCCGCCTACGCGGACGGTATGGCTACAGCAGAAAGGCTTCTCGGGGAATGTGGGCATGACGTTGAAAGCTATGGTGGGCACAACGGGGACTTGGATCGATGTCACGCCTGTTACCAAAACTACCGTTGAGAATATCGCTGAAGCGGAAGAACGTGGTATTCAACGAGATTTCAAGCGTTTCGTGAAGAGAGCCTCAGGGCGGATGAAGAAACATCTTCCAAGGGAGACGCACATCATCCGTATTCCCGCAGCCGCTACAGATGGATACTTTCGTCTCGTTCTCTGCGCTGGCCAAGATGGCAAGAAAGTCCTCTGCGGCAGTCCAGTATTCCGCATCGCAAGTACATCCACAGATGTGAGCACCGTTCGCGGATCAAGTTTGAGCACCATGCCTTTGGAGATGGGCATCAAAGTCGCAAGCACGATCAGCCACCAAGTCGTGAAGAAGTACACTGGTGTAGCAGGCGTAGTAGTCGAACAAGGAGCGAAGCGCTTCACACCAAACGCAACGATAAAGAAAGTCGCAACAAAAGCGTATCAAACCTCAGGTATCGGAAACGCCGTTAGCGAGAGTTGGAAGAATGGAAAAGCTGGACGGTATGATCCGTTGATAAGCGGTGGAGCAGCACTCGATGAGCCGTTGACGATTCTCGGAAGTGATGAAGGACCTGAAGCGCCGTATCCTTACAAGTTTGCTGGCAAGGTCGTTCGCGGGACGGGCATTTCAACGAGAGAACTTGGGATTCCAACGGCGAATTTGAGTGAGGTTGGTGATGATGTCAAGATGCGCATGAGCGGTGTTTTCGCGGCATGGGCGCGTGTTCTCCCTGGGCAGAATATGGAAGACGTTGACGATGACTGGCACGAAGCCATCGTCACAATCGCACCACTACGAAACGCCCAACCAGGCGTGGTGCTACGAAACAAAGTAACAGTCCACTTCATCCACGATTTCAACGACAGTATATTTTTCGAGCAACGCGTCAAAGTGATGCTAATGGGCTATCTCCACTCCTCTGCCCATCTCGACAACGAAGAGTTTATAGCAGAGCACACACGCGATGTGATGACCACGACGGCGAGTTTAGGGCGTGAGAATTGGGGACCGGAGGTTTCTGTCTCGGCGGTTAGGGCTTTGAAGAGTGAGAGGAGTTTCTCGGAGAGGTTGGGAGATGCGACTGGTGTGGTGCAGAATTCGATGGATAGATTGCCGAAGCATTGGGTTGGGGTTCGGAGTGAGGCTGGGGTTTTGAGGGATCAGGTTTATGGGAATGGAGGGTTGTGGGTTATGAGGTGAGGTTGGGAATGTGGTTGATATAGTAATTTTAATAGCTTTGAGCGGAAGATGGAGTGTTGTGGTGGTGATAACGAGCTGGTGTCTGTTGAGTTTGTGGATAAGATGCCATGGGTCTTAGGCAAGTTCATGGATCTGTTCTCGAAAAGGTTGATACTGCGTTTGAAGCCATGCTGAAGAGACTTGCAGGAAGAAAGGCCCTCTGGTTCAGTGAAGATACGCACGTAGGAATAACACAACAGACAAGTTTGGCCATGTTTGCGCAGTAGCTCATGGACCATTACTCACCAAAGAAGTACTCAGAGGAACTCTAGGAGGTAGCTTGAGACCTCTGTCAAAAGCTTCTTATCTGAACGCAAGAGTATATGCGCGACTTGGCAGAGTTCCCTCTCCGATAGAGCTCGAACACCTTCCAACCACCTTCAGAATCGCCGATGAACTTCACAGGGGCTGTACTCTGATTCCAAAGTCCATCGCCGTCTCGTCACGTCTTCCATCAGCTGACCCTTCAACTCAACGCGGCATCCGCGGAAGCTTCACAACATGATCAGATCTTAACTTCTGCAGTTGACGTCTAGATGTTATCTCTTCACTCTTCCCAACGGTCACACCCCCCACCCCGAGGACCCTGAAGGTTACCATCGCGCAATCCCCATGTTCCAGAATGCCGTGAATCTAACAACCCCCATCTCGGACTCTGACCGCAGGCGTGCCCTTATCACAATAAACTCCAGGCCAGAAATCCCGTTATCTCGGTAATGATTCTCATATCATATCATGGTGAAATACAGCACGTGTGGCTATCATATCATATCACTCGAACTCTCCAGATTTCTCCTACGTAACTTTCACCATCAGACCACCCGCCAAGCGCGCCGGGATATCATGTGATACGACAGACGAGATGCAGGGTCCTTGCCTTGGGGTGTGAGATATTCACGACGTTGGAGGGAAAGTTTTCACATGGTGGGATTAGAACCCTTGTGTTGCGGGCTAGTGAATATGATATGATGGTTTTAGTGTGTAGATGAATGGATCACGCACGGCATTGTCGGGGGGTGGTCCAGGGTTTCGGTAGCGAACACGATAGAGTGCGTTCTAGATTGCTGTCAGTCAGGTGGAGGTTTCAAAAGACGGGAGCTTCGGTAGTAGAGAACCAGTGACTGGATCAGATCATGAATAGGAGTTGACGTAATGGTCGTTAATTCATTAATCTACCTAGAATTCCGCAAGTTCTCGCTGTAGATGAGCGCTGTAGATGAGCGCTGGTATGTGGTAGCTGACGTGATGTGCTTGCAATGCATCGCTTATCGACAATGCGGTCATTTCGTATCTATGTCACATCATTTCTCAGTAGCGAGGGTTATTTCCGTAGCTCTGACCTTGTCCATAGCTTTGGTTCTGTCCGTAACCTTGGTTCTGTCCGTAGCCTTGGTTTTGTTGATATCCCTGATCTTGCTGGCCCTGATTCTGATAGCCTTGGTTCTGCTGGTATCCTCCAGAGTGGCTCGACTGGTGTTGTGGTGGCGGGGGGTATTGATCAGGGCGATACTCTTGATGCGATTGCTGTTGAGGTCTGTAGTCATCCTGAGGTCGGTATCCCTCCTGGTGTTGGGGCCTGTACTCTTGCTGAGATTGGTGCTGTGGTCGATACTCGTCTTGATGTCTCTGAGGTCGATACTCATCGTGACCCTGCGGCCTATAATCTTGACCATGCTGAGGTCTGTAATCTTGACTCTGGTGATCAGGTCGATTCTCTTGGAACTGCGAAGGAGGATTATACGGCTGCTGATAACTCTGTCCACCATGCTGCGACGAAGGACGTTCGTATCCTCCCTGTCCTGAAGAGTGACCACCCTGCGAAGCCGGCACAGGTTGATTCGCACCACCAAGATTCGCTCCCGTCGGCGCCCCAACACTAACACCCTCATTACCAATATCATCCGGCACAGAAATCTTAACCTTGGGGAGATACTTCTGCACCTTCATCTCCACCATATTCTGCACAAAGACCCAACTCTGGCGCTCAAACTTTCGATGTCCACCGTTCACAACACCCAGAATACTCTCGCGCAGCGTCTCCTGGACTTTTCGAACAAGCCCGCGGATCTTGTTGACGAGCTTTGCTTTGATGTCGTCGCCGAAACCCCGGTCTGCGGAGTGGCCTGGTCCAGCGTCGCGGTCGAGTTGTGAGTCGAAGGGATTTCCGCCAAGGATCTTCTCGAGGGGACGTTGGAATTGATCGGGGAGGAGTTCGAAGAGTTGCTTTTCAATACCACCGAGAATCTTGCGGAACTCAAGACGGACTTCTCGGTGGACTCTTGCGATACCTGTGCTGAGTTTATCGCTGATGACCTTTGAGAAACCGCCGCTCTCTCCATCAGCACGCTCTCCATCACGGTCTCCATCACCAAAGCCCCTCGCCGATCCCGATCCTTCGTTGGACTTCTTGCTCCCAAACAAACCCCCAAGTCCCTTGACTAGATCCTTCACCTGATCTTCAATCTCGCCCTTTACGCCATCTCCAAGATCCTTTGTACTCGTGTTTCCTCGAAGCCAGCGCTTGATATGGTCGAGAGCGATTTTAGTAAACTGTTCAGCGATGGGGGCGTGTTGCTCGCGTAGCTTTGCGCCGACTTGTTCTTTGATCTCGGGGCTGATCATACGGGCTTTTTCTTCAGGGTTTCGCGCGGCATCTTTGACGGTGCCACTGATGACGCCAAGAAGACCATCAAGTTCAAAGCCCTGACCTCCTCCTTTGCCGTTATTGTTGTCGAGATGATCCTGCACAGCGTCGAAGGCAGCAGAAAGAAAAGCCTTTGCTCCACCTCCACTTCCACGAGAAGAATCTCCCCCACGCGATCTTGTATCCGTCTGTCCACCACCACGCCCTTCAGTAATATCGAAAATATCCCTCAAATCATCACCAGCCTCGTCCGAAATCTTTGTAAAGCTCCTCGTCAACTTTGCAATCTCATCTGCGAATGGCAACGACTGTCCACCGTAGGAATCAGGCGCATCATCGTTCAGATCAAACGGGCTTCGCGAGGAACTGTCCTTGTCTTTGTTGAAGAGCGATCGAAAGGCGTCGACGACTTTATCCTCGAGGCTGTCGATGGTCTTTTGCTGGAAGGTTTCGAGCTCGGTGGTGATGCGGGGTTGGATCTGGGGTGCGAGGGAGTCGACGTATTCGTCGACTTTTTTGAAGAGGACTTCTGGGACACCGCGGGAGGACATGCTGAAGGCTGAGAGTTGTGGTTTTGGAGATGGAGGAGCTAGAGGTTAAGGTTAAGGTTATTTTGGTGAAGGGTCTTATTGATGAGGGGAGCTGAGGGGAGCTGAGCTGGCAGAGCTGAGTTGGCATGTGACGTCAGCTTTTGTGATCCACTTTGATGCATTTCAATCAATCAGTGTAAGAGAGTGATTCTATTCTATTAATACAATCTAAAGTAAACAGTGCGAAGAGAATGTAATGAATCAGATAATGAAGTCAATATCTGATATTGGTCCAACCATCAAGCCCATCAACTCAACTCATCACCATCTCACACAAAGCGCCCCTTGTGAGAACTCTTAATCGGCAAAGGCTTCTTCCCCTCCGGTTCAACAACAACCCAATCCTTCACAACAGCCTTACCCACCGCCAAAGCCATCATCTGCTCATCTGTACAACTCAGCGGCGCCTCCCTAACAAAGCACGTATTCTCTGGTGACTCGGGCACCTTGTTCTTCACATCCCTCACGCTCTTGCGGCCCTTTGTCTTGTAACCCTTATTCTTCTTCAGATCAACCTTTCCAGTCGCGAGATCCTTTCGGAACATGACGCGCTCGAAGATGGCGGAGAGGGTCTCGGGTTGATATGCTGCTACGCCGTGGCCGGACTCGAAGATTCGTGAGAATGATACGTTGCCGTGCTCGCGGACGAATCCGCCTGTGTAGGAGCAGTTTGTCTCGATGGGGGCGTAGCCGGCGGAGCGGAACTTTTCAGCGGAGGGGAAGTTTAGAGAGAGACTTATGTTCTCGCCGCCATACCCTGGAATAGTTAGCAAAGAAACCCCAAGGTAAGATAAAGTAAGCATGTGCAGGGAAATCTTACAGTTACAGCGATAGTCGCGATCAGCGTAAATAAGAGCGACGTTAACACCCCTCTCAATAACCCTCTCCACCGCTCCAAGAGTGCCAGCCGCAAGATCTCCCGTCTCAAGCATCCATACCTGGCCGATCTTGTTGAACCCAGTGGTAAAATTAAGAGGAACGCCTAGCTCGCGCTGAACCCAGGGCTGGTTGAAGTAGCTCTCAATGTAAGGCGGAGGAAAGAGTGTGATGTTGGAGTGAGTGATGTCAAAGGGAGATCGCTACACAAGTTAGTTTCCCTCTTCATAACAGGATAAATGGGACGAGTACTCACGTCAGATAGAGTCGTATATAATCCCTGAAGTCCGAAGAAGCATAGCTTGACAGCACCAGCACAAGCCGCGTTAACAGTCTTGTTGTTCCCAAACCTCTCTGGATCGCCCTCCGCAACCAAAGCACGACACTGGTCAATCAGCGCATAGCAGCCTGTCTTTGGCTCTTCAATCTTCTGCACCATGCCCTCATACGTCTTATCATCAAAGATCTGAAGACCATATGTATTATGGTGTCCAAACTCAGCGTAGCCCTTCGCCAGAGCGCGAGCGTCGATACCTGGCTCCTGAAGACCTAGAGTCGCGAGATTGAGAACGGTAGCGTTTTCGAAGGTTGGCGTACCCTTGGATATGAGGGTATTTTGGTCTTGGAAGTAGGAGATGTAATTGGGGCCGTAGAAACCTCCATATGAGGATGTCCAGAGAGAGATCTCGTTATTCTTAGTCTGCCATTTAGGAAATCTAGTCGTCGTTAGTGATATACCAATGAAGTGTAATGATAGACATACTCATTGAACCAAACCTGCGCAAAAGCCCACAACGTCCTAGCACCACTCATAGTCGTCTTGGGCACAGTATCCAACTCCCCCGAGTCAAAAGTAGCCTGCAGAAACGTGGTATTCGTCTCGGGCACCTTTCCATCCTTAACCGGCGTAAACTCCTGCGTCAGAGTGTTAAAAGTCCCATTCAACAGATCAACATAGGAAAACCCTGTTCCGAGCGGTTGATCGATATACAGCATGTTGACGTTCTTGTTCCATGATAGAGGATTCAGGGTTGTCGAGTTGGAGTCGCGGTTGACGGAGCAGGGGAAGCCGTTTGTGTTGTCAAAGGAGGATGAGCCTGGTCCGCCGCCGATGTAGATTGATGTTGGAGCTTTTGAGGGGTTTGTACGGGCCTCTGAGATGTGTTAGAGAGTTTCAGTATGATAGGGAAAGGAGGATCGTACCGAAGTACCAGAAGTAAAGATGCGCTTTTTGATCATGCTTCCAGTGTTTGAAGTCAGGGAGATAGTCTTTGGGCACAGTGACAAAACCGCTGTAAGCCTTGACACCTTTAGTAGTCTCACAGATAGAAGTCTATTCAAGTGTTAGTCAATCATACAGCGAGATTTAGTAAGAGTTATAGGCCTTGGTACCTCTTTGTAGGAGATCTCAGCACCCTTGAAGAGCTTCGACGAGACAACTTCCAGACCCTTTGGCGCAGCCACAAACTCCTGAGCAGCCACCAACGCCGAGAATATCGGAACAAGACTCTTTAAAAGTCTCATGATGAAGAAAACGAATAACAAATAAGATATAAGAATGTATGAATGAGTTGAATTGAGTATATTTCCATCTTCAAACAACAGCAGCTCGAACTCTTATATCTCCAACTCCCAACACCCACCTCGCCAATCATTACATATTCAAAGAGGCTCAGACACTTTGCGAAAACGATTCCTTCGCTAAACTCAATTGAACATGTTGAAACTGGTTTACATGCGTGTTTGGCGAATGGACCAATCAACACAGTGAATTGAGAGAATAATACAGCCTCACATTTCTTGGCTTAGGTGTTTGCTGATGTGCAGGCCGTGAATTTGGGGGCGCTTGTAAGGCTGAACAAAGGATGGAGACTGATTGTTGGCGAGCGGACCAATCAAGAGTCTGTGTCGAGCTGACGATGTCTGTGTGGCTGTGGACATGCTCGCCAAACGAATTCTCCACGAGGTGTAATCAGGTGTAATCAAGGTCCGATCTGACGACCAAACTGTAAATGAGCTTGACACTTTGTGTAAGGAGACATACTAATTGTTCATATTATGTTTCATAAACTTCATCGCTGATACAGATGATGAACCCTGCCATCATCCTCTCACTAGATTGGACTCTGGACTTCTCATTGCTCACAGCCCATGTCAAACACCATGAACACATCACGCAAATGGGACGATTTATGAGGTGCAAATGATTCTCTTGAGCTGTACCTGCATCGCATTCTGGCAGCTGTGCTTTATAGTATAATGTATATCTGTTCTGACCAACTCCTCCTTCCAAACAATTCCCTTTCCTTTGCTTTGCCTTTGCATCGCATGCGTTCCATAGCGGAAGCAAACTTTTGATCCATTCCCGATTGTCCTGTCCATTGATTTCCCCTGCGCCATTTACAGTCTTCGCAATCAATAAAGTCATCGTTTAGGCATACGCCTCGGAGACATCGTGACAAGCGTAAAACCAGGCTTCGCTCAACTTGACTTCCACACAGACGTAAAAAGCAAGGCCCTTTCCTTTCCTTTCCGTTCCTTCACACCCAAAACCCTCATTAAAGCATGTCTCTGTCCGTTCAACGGAGAGCAGCCAGCATCGGGGCCAAACGGTAATGATGACCAGAAAGATCCGATTAAAAAACAACAAGAGTAAAACAGAGCGGGTGATATTCCGCGAGAGCAACGATGAAAACAGGACTCGCAGGTAAACATGGCTCCCAAACTCCAATGCAGATGCCCGGCTCGCCGTGCCAGGCTTGCACAAGTGCAATACCGTAAACGCCAAACAATTGTGGCCGTCAGCCGTAAAAGCATTCCCAGTGATTATATGTCAAAGGGTTGTGCTGTTTCGGATCAAACAGCCAGTGGTAGAGTAGTGATGTTGGAATGGGTAGCAACAGATGTTGTTGCCTTGAACCCAATTTGTGTGTGTAAGGGTATTATATCAAGATAGCAATGCAATCTTGTGTTGCTCTTGATGTAGTGTTGCTGGTGAATTGTTAACAGTCCGACCTCATTCCACGCTCGCCGGCATGATTCTATCCTCGGATCGCTGTAGCAGCATGTCCATCGCCCGACCAAGGAAACCGCTCCATCATTTGTTGCTGAACATGGTAGGACAGGTCGTTGGAGGGTGTACCATCAAACGTCATGAAGGCGGGTGACGCCGTTCTAGCCGTGGCTGAAGGTCTCGGTGTGGGCGATGTACTGTTGGCACGAAACGCATCCTTTGGTGTTGAAGCACCCGACGGAGGGCTCAAGGCGCCGTGCAGCTGAAGGGTATGGTGAGCTGCAGGTCCGGCGTGATGGCTATGGCGATGGTTGCCACCGGCAGCGCCGTCGAAGCGGGCACCACTGAGTGTACCATCCTTCATGGTAGGGCTCGACTGTTTTGATCCAAACTGCAACACCAATAACTGTTAGTAACCGACTCTTTCATTTTGCTTCTGTGTCCCCGTGCCATCTCCCTGTCTTGGGTGAGTGATGATACGCATCTGGTGACGGAGGGATGGGCGACGGGCACCAGAAGCGATGGGTGAAGCAGGGCGAACTTCGGGGGCACGTACAAAGCAGTACTTGTTGACCAGCTCTTCGTATGAGGAGCTGGAGATTGTCGAGTTGGGCGAGGTAGCTCCGGTGGTTGTCTGGCTCTTAGCCTTGTTGGCGGGCTCAGGGACAGTGAGGGTGGGCTTGAGAGTCCGGACGTTGGCCTTCATGTAAAGTCCATCCTTATCCTGAGAAGCCTCTTTGTCCTTCGCAGCCTGGACTGCGGCGCTAAGGGAGGCACCGAAGTCGTAACGGTTGGAGAAGGCAAGGCCGCTAGGTGAGCCGAAATCCTTGGAGAGGCTATCGCTAGCAAGGTTTCCAGCCGACTTGGACTTGAGGCGAAGACCGCCAGAGCTGTTCTCAGACTCGCCAAGATACTCGTGGATAGGTTGGTCGAAGCTGAGCTTGGCATCGTCTCCGAACTCACCGAAGACAGGCATAGACTTGGGTCGGGGCACGTTAGCGCTGCTGGTGCGTCGGCTGCTCCGGGGAAGACCATTAGCAGGTCGGGAAGAAGCGCCCTGGAAGTTGTTCTTCCCGTTCATGGGCAGGTGCTTCTTTCGGAAGTCGACCTGGAAGTTAGAGTTGACGTTGTTGTCCCAGTACTCTTGTCCATTGACGGTATAGCGAACACAGAGGAAGAGAGTCTTTGACTCGAGGTTGGCTGTATCAGCAAGCTTGATGGAAAAGGTAAAGCGGTCATGGCCCAACGGTGTTTCCCGAGGGCGGATTTCGTGGCTGTAGTCAGCGGCAACCTCCGAGGTGGTCTTCCAGTAGTCCAGTGTGAAACGGCAGGTAACGGCCTTGGAGAAGGCAATGTTGGCGACAGCCACAGAACCCAAAAGAGACTTTTGGTCGGCCGAGAGCCAAAGCTTTTCCAGTCGAACGGGCAACGACTTACGTGTGGCTGAGTCGTGAGGGAAGTTTGTGGTGAGGATCTCCCACTCAAAAGGAGGAGTACGAGCAGTCTGCTTGCCATTGCCAGGGAAAGGATACTCGGTGTCACTCTCGTAGCTATCGATTGGTGAAGAACCAGCGCTCACAGCCAGAGGACGGTCCACTTGCAAGAAGTGGCGGACGTGCTCGAGGTGTGAATCGAAGTGAACAGCCTTTGAGAAGATGGGGGTACCGGGCATGCTTGAGGGGCGTCGCCGAGAAGAAGGGCGGAGGGCAGGTCGGACGAGCTCACCAGACTTCTTTCGCACCATTTGAGGCTTCTTAAGCAGATCCTCATCAGTCTCCTCTTCTGATACTGATATCGAGTTGTCATCGGACTTAGCGAGGCCAGCGTTGGGCTCAGTAGCTGATCGAACATGCCCCATCTTGCGTCCCTTGGCCAAATCACCTAGGGCACTTGTGCTGAAGCTGAGATGGACACCATCCTTGCGTCGGAGCTGGAGGGTTTCTGTGCTGTCATTGTGCTGCAGTTGTGATTGAGGGGGAGAAGATGAACGTTGCATGGGGATCTGGCTGACAGCATCTCGGAGAGCCTTGTCGAGCTTTCGGCCTCGAATCTGGGGTTGCTGCTCCTCATCGTCGCTACCGGAGGAGGCAGAATCGGGTGGAGAGATGATGGCACCCATGGGCATTGTGCGGTCGTCTGTCACGGGTGGTGGTGATTGCCTGACACTTGAAGGGACAGCTGTGCCCATGCTCTTAAGATCCTCCGATGTTCCCTGTGGTGTCAGGGTCCCTGTCGATCCATCGCTGAGGGCAGAAGCTGAAGGTGTTCGTCGATGCTTTGTAAGATATGAAGCAGATCGCGGTAGGCTAGGTCTCGGACTCGATTGTAGCGACGGCCGCCGACTCGCTACGGGCGATGCGGGGGCTGACGAAGCGGGCGATCGATGTGAGGGTGGCGTGTAAGGCATTCCCAAGGTGGATGTGTGGTATTAGAGGGAAGAGAGGAGGAGGAAGAGGTTATTCCGTGGAAGCCGTTTGCCAGGAGCTTCGCTTCACCACGTAGAGGTTGAAAAGAAGTAACCCAGGTAATAAATGAGGTTTCGAGATTAGAGTCTCTCGTCTCAAGATGGAGAGAGAGATTCAAGGGCAGTTGCACACGAAAGCACGGCGTGTGGTGGTGATTTTTTTTTCTTTTTCACCTAGCGCATGCGATGCAGATCAAGGCAGGAGCAGAAGGTGATCGTGATCGAGATCAGGTCTAATAACGGGGAAGGCACTGATTAGCATGGTTAAGAAACAGGGAATTTTTGTGGCGATGCATGATTAGATAGCCAGGCGAGAAAAGATAGGCTAAAGGGGGAAACAATTGGGAGTAAATGATTTCACGGGCTATTGATGATGACAAGAATGATGATTGTTTTTTATTGTTTTGCGTTTGTTGCGATGAGAATGAAGAGAACGAAATGAGAAGGCTGTGCTGTGCTGTGCTGTGGTTCAGGTGCATTAGGGCGTACAAGCGCTGTAGTTCAGTGCTCCACTTACACGATGATTGATCAATGAGTACCCCAACAAGAAGGTTGCAAACTGGACGACTCAAGGAGATTTGCTCTGGCAATATTCCAGCAACAGAGCAAGTGAATCCACGAGGTACAGTCGACAATTGACGGTGGCGTTGGTGGTTGGTGATGGTATCACAGTCAAGTGATACTGCAGATGGTCCCGAGGATACGTTGAACGGGAGAGGGAGAGAGTCGTCGGATTAGGAGGCGGCTCGTCGAGATGATGGCGATGGCGATGAAACAGAAACAACCAAACAATGAATCAATCAAAAGACCAAAAAAGACAAAATACAATAAATAAAAAAGAGGCTGCTGATACTAGACTGGAGGGTTGAGTCTGTAAGTAGGTCAGTCAGTCGGTGGTCATAAACTCGTCGACAGCAATCAGAGCTGGTCTGGCAGTGGAGATGCTGGAGGGAATCGAGGATAAGAAGGCTGCGGGGAGCAGGTGGTTTTGAATCTTGCTCTCAGTCTCCAGAAGGACAGGACTCAACTGAACGCCCCCAGCAGTAGCAGGTCCCAATTAAAAAACCAAGGCACAAAACTCTTTCTTCTCTCTCTCGCCTGCGCTGCCTTGGCTTTTGGCCCATGGGGGTCTAGTGAGGTGTGTGAAGGTGGAAGGGTGAAGGGTGAGGGGCCGGCCTGAGCGGCATGGAACATGGACTAGCCTAGTGCACGACAAGGTTGAGAGAGCCGCGTAGGCATGGGCCGTTTGGTGGTGGTAGTGGTGCTGGGGATGGGGGATTTCTTTGGGATGGTGGTGGGTGTTAATGGGCAGGGATAAGCAACCATGGGCAGGATTTGAGTTGCAGACCAGGGGTGGGCTAACGAGCTTTTGGTTGGGATAGAGGCTAAGAGGGAGGGTAGGGTTTTCAATGGAGGGTGTGGCATCATGTTGATGCGATGCTGCTATTGTGCACTTACGAGATGTCTGTCTGTCTGTTACTGTAACTTTTTGTGTTCTGTTGTATTGCAATGCCTCGTCTTCTTATCAAAGTATGTGTAGTATCCAACCGATAGACTCGTCGAAATGGTGGAGTTCAAAGTTGGGGATGACCACAATTGTCGAGATGCTTCTCTGGGGGTGGGATTGATGTGGATAGAGAGAGAAGAATTGAGGATGGATTAGTGGAGAGGGAGGGAGAAATGAAGAATGAGGAGAGCGAGTTACAGTTGGATGATGAGGAGGAGGAGAGGCTTTTTCTGTCGCTCTTGATGCGTGAATTGAAGTATTCCCAAGATGAGAGGCGGCGGCGAAAAAAGGACCCCCAACCAGACCAGACCAGAATAAGATGGGATGGCCAAGGCGTTCCTCGTCTTGGTGTTGTGGATGTAGATTCGCGGTCTTTTTGAGTTGGATGGCGGAGATTGGCGTCTGCCGATTACACTTGGGCTTACTGTAGGCTTGGGGCTTTGACGGCAATTATAAAGTAAAGTAAAAGTAAAGAAAAATAGTTTGAGACGAGACAAGATGATTATCTCTATGTGTATGTACGTTTGTAGATGAATGATGTTACCGGCTGCTGATGGTTACCGGATGTGTAAGTATGCTTTGCAGATGAACGTCAGAGGGCGGCAGGACGGGACAAAGGAGAGAGGCGAATTCTTTTTGAGCGCGGCAATTGTGCTTGTGAAGCCGGAAAGAAAGGGAAAAGCATATGATACCGTCTGAGCAATAATTGCTTGATGAGATGATATGAGGAGGCACTGACTGCAATGAGAGTGAACTGACTTGACTGTGACTGACTGATTAAAGTGAAGGAGTGGATATGATCTGAGCAAGACAGTTCCGGTAGCGTAGATAGGTATCGTATCAAAACGCGAATCGACAGATAAAAACTGCTGGGATGGCGACAGCCAGCGGAGATCCAATGCTACCGCTACCGGGGCATGGGTATGGATAAACGATAGGTTGGAGCAAATCAGAGTGGACTGGGTCTTCTCTCTGTTTGGTTTGGTTTGCTTCGGTTTGAGGATGCGCCGGAAGTTTAGTGTATGGCTGACAATAGCAACTCAATTCGTATTTAAACAAATAATAGAAGGAGAAGGAGAAAGTAAGAATAGGAAAATAGAAAAGAAAAGGTTAAGGAGAGACTTTGCAACCAATGATTTACAATCTTGTGTAGCTGAAAACGTTTACAGAAGAAGAGGAGAAAGAGGAAAACGGGGGGAAATACGTAGGTAGATACGGGTTTTACAAGAACTCAAACAGTCGCCATGGTGAGGATTTGAGGATTCAGAATTCTCAGGTAAATGTGAACCCATACATAGCGACCGCGGAACAAGAAACAAGACAAGGCACTGAAACTGACCACCCTGATGAAGTTCGTTCTATTCCGTTCTGTTTTTCCCAAGGTCGGGGTTTAGAAGAAAAAGAGCATGTCAGATCATCGAATGAGAGAAGACCGTGGCGCACGCCAAAGGTACTACACACATTCTTGGGACGAGGTGGGGATGTAGGATGTCTCGTCTCTCTCAAATTTGGGGGGAGTGTGCATTGGCATTTTCTCATTCCCAATGAGCAACTCGGTCAAGGAGTGTGCATTCAGCTGACTGCGATATGAAGACGAAGCAGTATATGGTCATAGTAGAGGAAAAGAAAGGCTGATCTCAGCTTGCATATTTAAAACTCCACGATGACGAAGAGTTGTGTGTAAATTACTGGAGTTATGGGGAGAGACGTGGGGAACTCAAAAACAGCTTGTTTGATGGATTGCAAAAAAGAGAGGAAAATTGTGTGGGCAGTTCACTCGAAACTCAACTAAGAGGTGGAGTTTCTTGTCGGTGACACTGACACACAGTGAGCCCAGCTTCAGCTCTGGCGCCTTTCCCAATTGACTGCGTACGTGCCTCAGAGATCTAAGGTAAAGTAATGAAGCCCTGTCCTGGTCAAGGTCACGTCCGTATCTCTCGTCCGCTCCGTGTCTTCCGGGCGGGCATTGAATCAGGGCAGACAAAACTACACTGCCAGTGCAATTCGGTAGTTGAGATTCAACAAAGAAACTAAAATCTCGATGCTCAATACGACCTGGCTAATGATCCTTCACAAAAAACTATCGTTCACCGACATTATGAGCTTCAGACGCCATCCCGAGCCTATGGCGTTCCTTTCTCGCAACCGCAGTCTTGAGTCTGAGCCTCCTTGCACTGTATCACTCACTTTTACCTTTTCATTCAATCCAAGGCAGAGCCCCTTGTTAATTCAGCGCACGGGGCACGAGTCGCGACGACGTACATCAAAAAGACAAACGCTCCGGCAGTGAGTGGTCTGTGGCACCATTTAGCGAGGCCATTCATTCGATACCGGGTGCAGTATCCGTACCATTGAGAGATTCTGTGCATGAAGGTCAAGTCTACGAGATGCTATGTAATTGCTGGGAAACAAAACTCGCTTAACGGCTCACGAGCGGTCGTAGCAGGGGAAAAAAGGGGGGGTCACAACGTCTGGTAAGCCAGTGCATTACATGGAAACTCGTGACATCGTCGTCGTCAATGACGTATGTCGTCACGGAAACCACGCGCTCATTCTTTCATTGTCTCACCACACAGTTTTATGTCTTGGAAAGAACTAACACACGCAACACATAATCTCGAGATACCAACACCACCAGCAAAGCAGAGCACACCTCTCAGCCGAGCCTCCTCCTCCCCCAGACTTTTCCGTTGCAACACTGCACTGGGCTAATTACTAAGATCTACGACATACCATAAGAAGTCCAGGTCCAGGTCCAGGTCCATACCATGCCCTGATACACTATTATCCGTGCCATCTCCGCTCTTCCTTCAGTGGACGAGAGCCCTCCATCCCCAGGTCCAACGTCTCAAGATGCCTGTCCACCAAACCCACTGATCCTAACAGTAATTGAAGTTTGTATCGCGAGGTATGGGGAAGGGGAACTCGAGACAAAGCAAAACAAAAGCCCCTCAACGCTCGTGGCTTGACTTACCATCTGACACTCCAGAAGCCAACGCCTCTAAGTTGTTCCGCGTCTGTGCGTCTCAGCCAGAAAAGCTAAAGCCTCCTCTGGCACTGGCACTTGACAAGATGACAGTCTGAACACGGCCTGTTTTTCTTCACCTAGACAACTGCCCGCAAGAGAGTCATGATTCAGGTTGTCAGGAATAAGATCGTCGACACAGAGTCAAGACCGCTTCTTTGCACTGACACTACAAGCGTCAATAGCTCGCAGACGATGGCGGTTGTCTTTTCTGCAATGCAGATTGCACCATCCCCAGATGAGACGACATCCGACATGCGCGGCTTAGTAAAAGAGAGGCTAGGCTAGCATGTCAAAGCTTCCTGTCATGATTTAAGCAGCCTCGCGCTGGTATTGGTCTCTACAGTATTCATTCTCCAGTTGTTTCAGTCGCAGTGAAATTTATTTTACCTGCGCTTTGGGCGGGAATGTTACTCTCTAATAAGAGTCAGAGTCAGAGTCAGAGTCACAGATCCCCCACGTACTACCAGCAGTAGTGTTGAGCTTGTTTGTACATACGAAAAAAGAGCCCCCGAGCGAGATTAAATTACATTACCCACATCTCCAAGGCCAGAGCTCAAAGATGGAGGCTCCAAGAGGAGAAGCGAAGCGAGGCGCAACCTAGGGCTTGGATAAGACTTGGACAAGAAGAGTTTAGCTTGTAGATTGCGTCTGAGACCAAAGAGATAACGGGCCATGCACAGACCAGATCGCCCACTCACACTTCTCAGCCTCTGGGCTCCTCTGATGCTATTTTAAAGAGCCCTGTTTGGTCTAGAAAAATTTTGCACCTCCAAGGGTTTCCGTTTGCTCTCAATAGCTTTCAGTTGCCTAACGTTATCAGCTTCGAATGCTATAAAGAACGTCCCGCACCGACAAGAGACTAAACAGTGTTAACGGCCGAGTATGGTGGGGAATCAAGAGGATTTCCACTCACATCTTTTATAAATTAAACTGTCAAATGCCTCAAAGTGAGGCCGAATCTAACGGCAGCTAAATTGAAGCCGAATATTCCCCTAAAAGATGTTCATTTATTGTATTGGATGGGATGACTCCAGGGTGAGCATCGTCAGTTTTTGAGCGACAGCGCTAGACCCAACAATAGGAACGCCCCAGAAGGCTAAAACATGGTTTGTTTGTGTCGTTTTGAGCTCATCTTAACAGTTTTGGGAGCTTGTTGGGTGCGCGAACGTTAGCGATCTCACCATGGCTTGCGTCTTGGCTTGCTCTAGTCTCGTTCGAAAGCTGGGCATTTCACATGCAAATATGTCGACTTTTTTATGTGTGTAACCCACTCAGAGTTTGGAGGGAAGAGGTTATCCATCAGTCACTTTACAGAGACGAGGACCCTGTTTGATCAAATCCTCAACCAACCATAAATCTCCCCTGTAATGATGTGATGCCCACCTTTCAAAGGCGGTTACAGTAAATGCAAACGAAGCTGACAGACACTTCGCCATATCGCCACTGACTGTGACTCTAGAGTGAGTCTGTGAGTGTCCCCAACAAGAATAGAAGCCCAAACCACAACACCAAGACTTTCCATCGCCACTCATTAGTCACCAGCTAACCACCAATATGTAAATTGCTTCTCCATTTCCGTCGTCTCGCATCCCGACCCAACTTGCCTCATTCCCTTATTCAACGGGGGATCCATCCTCGATGCACACCAACTTGCCTTCACATAAAATATCACGTCGCACCCAGCGCGTCCCCCGTAACGTACGGTAAAGTCGAATTGCAGCTGTCCGTTTTTACGATATGTGATGATGATCCCGGGCACCGTTTCCCAGAGCGGCTATTTGGGTCAAGACGCCGACTTCGCCCAACATATGCATCTTTTAAGTTACAGTTACGGTACAGCTCAAGAGATGCAGAACAGTGACACCCCGGTCGTATGATAAAGCACGGGAGAGCGACAGATTCTCAATGCTACAAGGATGATCTCGCCGATAATGGGACAGCTGAAGGCCACCGAATATCAAGATATCTTGTGTAACTTTCATCCACAAACACGCCAGAACCTCTCCTCATCACGTAAACTACGCTCCGATGTCGCTTCACGTATAATCCTACCCGTCTTGTTTCCTGTCAATTGAAGCTCTGTAATGACATTGACACAACCTCCAACATCACACCGATAGGCAAAGATATCTAAAAGCAGCTTATCAGTCGCTTTGCCGCCTCCACTATCAATGGCCCTCCCCCGCGATGCAATGAGCATCTCCTGCGTTTTTGCGTTTTTTTCGCGGCGCACGCCACACACTACAGGGGGTGTGTCAGCATCTCGATTTGTGTGTGTGTTTTTTTTCACTTGCTTGCCAAACGGCGAGGATCTGTGGCTTGATTGGCTTGAGGGAAGCGGTTCGCAGGGAGTCGCTAAGCATGCAGAAGATCCATGAGCTTTGACAGGGAACAAGGACAGGGTTTGCAATGCGCGCCAGGGCGACATTCAACTTGCTTGGGACTGGGTGGAGCTTTCAGACCGAGATTGAATGGGGGTTTTGTTGGAGTTTTTGATGTCGGAGTTGAGGTTGATGAAGCTTAGGATATAATATCAATCGAGTTGCATCGTATTCTGTTGACCCGCCCTAGACGCGCACGGGGCTTCAAGGTGATGATTTGCAACGAATGCCGATGATGATAGAGAGACACGGCAGTAGTAACAGTAGGGTTTTGATGATGATTTGCGCCTCCGACATGAGGCTTATTAGAGGCGTCTGTCCAGCCAACAATGTCTCTTTGATCTCAAGCTGCATTCTTCAACAGCGTCAATCGACGGTCAACAGAAGATCAATTGCCGTCTCAGTACGGATATAAATCTTCACCATTGCTCTTCTCGTCTAGGCATAGGTAGCTCGCCACCAGGGGGTCTGTGTTATGTTGCAGTTGCATTTGCACGCAGCAAAGATCTAGACGCCCGGCTGTGTCCGAATTATTCTGAGACGTTTAAAATAATTTAACTGTCTCGCTCACAGACTAGACTGGATATGCAACTATCTCCAGGCTCCAGCCCCTTGATATCAGAACATCGCCCAGCGGTTGTGGGTCAAGGGTCCTTGTGGTGTCAACAAGACCCACGGCCAAGACTGCGCAATCGATGATCTGATGGTGATAATCTCGGGTTGAGAAATCAATCATACCACGCCTTTTCCCTTTCCTCTTAGTGTTTTGCATAATGGCCAAGCCTCATGGGGTCGCAACGTGCTCATCTTTACCCCTTCGCGCTTCGCGGGTCTCAGCCTCCAGCTGCTTGAAGATGTTTGCTACCCTGATCGTCGTTTGGGATCCCCGCCTCCCGCCATGATAATGCCACAAAAACATGTGTGTGTGTGGATATATTCGTACATTACAGTGATCTTCGTGCAGTGCGCCGTGGACGCCCTCACCCTCAGGGCTGAGAATAAGGGGACCCTTTTTTCTTTCTCATCGTGGCGATTAATTAACAAGGCAGAGCGAGGACCCTTCATACATTACCTACATACCAGCGAGTATGTACGAAATCGCGATGGAGGATGACCCCGGATTCTTTGTGTTTTGAGGGTGCTTATCTGACCAAATTGAGTTTACTTCATTGCCGCTCACCGACGTTACCATGGAGGACGGGCTACCCTGAATTGCTCAAGATACGCCATTATACGCAGCCACATCCGGAATCAGTAGTCGCCATGAGAGGAGAAGCAGTAGATGCAGCAGCGACATACAGTCGTTCGAGAAGTGTCGACATGGTCTAACGATGATGACGATGCGAGGCATGCTAATTGCGTGGTATTGCGTATGGTCATGCTGCAAGTCACCACTTCCTACGGCATCTCTTGGCCTTATCATCATCATAAGTTTGTTATCTACCGAGTATTTTTATCTGGGGGAGAGTTCACGGGCTGGAATTGGTCAAAGTTGAATGCGGGGAACGTTTCTTTGTCTCTGCCTCCGCGTCTACCTCTGTTGTGATCTGCAAACTGCAAATGCAATGGCTATCATCCCCCAGACGCCGTTCGTCTCGTCTGTCGGTACGAATAGCGGAGTTTGCACAGAGTTTCTCGTGCCACTGCCGCTGAGCAACCGCCGTAAGTTGAAGACCCCCGTCGTTTGGAGGATAGTTAAACGCTACGAGTACCTTAAGCTTTACCGGATCTTCCGCCCCGGACACGCTACCTATCGGAGTGGGGGGCGTGATGGGCTCAGCTTACAGTAGAGTATCATCGTAGATGTGTCCTTGTCTATTTTCTGTTTCACCAACATTGAATTGGTGATGGTGCTGTATCTTATTCTTGGGACCTCGGGTGTCATCATCCACAGAGGGTAGAACTGCACGTCACCCTGCAATGCAGTATCTTTTCTTGGAGCTCTTCGTAAATTGACGAAACGAGCTTCTGTTTCTCCAACCCCGCGCGAACCCCCTCTTTACAGTAACTACTGTGCATAGCATGTTTTACTACGCAACTCGATGAGGTGCTGCTTGTAACCTCTTTGGGATGAACAAAAACTACTGCTAGTTCACAAACATATCATGTTACTGTCCGCTTCTCTCGGCCGACATCAAGAACCCGATCCACGTGATGGCATTTTGAAGACGTGATTTATCGGACGTTTCAGAACCTGATATGATGATATGGGAAAGTTTGCTCCCCCCTGGTAATATGTGTCTGCTGCAACATGATCTGAGTATGACAGCTTCCGTCTGATACGGATACTCAAGGGCCAAGCAGAGCATAACATCGACTCATGGTGCGGGGAAGCTATTCATGGGCGTCTCTGGGCAGTCAATCTAGACCTCTCATTCAGCTGCCCAGGCTGATCAGGGGCTTGTATCAAGCATCATCTTACTGATTCTGTAGTCCATACAACTCTAGCTCATCAATTGGTCATTATTCGAGTTCTGTCAGAATCAAACACTTCCATAGCGAGCTTCCTACATCAAACTGTAACTGAACTGAACTGAATGCTCCCCCTCTCCTCTTTCCCCCCATGCCCCCTCGCCCTTTATCATGGC
>JABCJZ010000063.1:0-242574 GCA_013184445.1 Fusarium sp. NRRL 53497 | reverse complement strand
GCAAAGCCCAAGCCCATAATTATAATTATAATTAGTTTTTATTTATTCTTATACTAGTATTAATTATATTTAGAGGTTAATAATAAAGAGGAAATTTAGGCCACTAAGCCTATAGGGAAATATTATTTTTATACTTATAGATTAAGGCTATTTATTTAATTAGATTATAAGTTTAGGTAGTATTTATAAGATATATTAGGAACTTTAATATAAAGGTTATTATATTTTTTAGTATAGTATATTATATCTTATATTATATTTAAAATCTATTATATTATCTCTAGCTATAAAGCCTTAATATTATTATTATAGGAAAATTTATCTTAAAAAATAACTTATTATAAATTTAATTTTAGGTTTGCCTAATAGGCCTAAAGTATAATAATAATATAAGTATTAATAGTAAGTTATAATATATTATTTAGTTAAGAATTATTTAATTAGATAGTAATAATATAAGATAAGGGATTTTTATCTTATTTACTTATCTATCCTGCTTACTTATCACATATATTATTATATTTTATACTATATTTAAAATCTTTTATATTATCTCTAGCTATATGGCACTAATATTAGTATTATTAGAATATTTATATTAAAATATATATGTATATATAAGAAAGTGCTTGAAAAGATAAGATGTGCGAAAGACAGGGTGCGCGAAAAGGTAATAATAAACACCACATATTTTAACCGAGATCTTAAAATACGCAATCTACTATTAAGTTCCTCCGTACTATCGTCAGCGAGCGAGCTACCCCTGTACCTAGCCAAGTGGGTATAGTCTGACAGCCGAAGGTGGGTACAGAAGTATATGTAAGCATTGTTACTTAACAAGTGACTTCCAGCTTCTCTTCTGTATACCAGTTGGCCCAAGCGTCCCATGCAAATCCAACATGTACGTCCTCGCTTCCCAAGCTTTCAATACTGACATAGCATGCCGCCAATACGTGAGACCTATTCATATATTTCACGCTTCGCGCCTCTGCTCACCCGCTTTCCACCGGCATCGCAGCCGAGTCGGAGCAATAATAAGGCCCGTTGAGACGAGGCCTCTCTGCCCTGATCACAGTTAATGCCAAGGGCTGGCGCTTTTCCTCTGCCTTTTTGAGTGCGCCTTAAAGTGCTTCAACGGTGAGATCATAGTCAAGAGAAGGGATATCTGCCAATAATAGCTCAGCCCAAGAGAAATAACCGCGAGTGTGGCCTCCAAACTTTACCACGAGAGCCAATGGTCAGTCGGGACAAGAGACTTGATGTCAGTTTGGAAAACTATGCCCGCCTTGACGAACCTTCATTTCTCTTACTTTAAGCGCAGTGCTCCCATATCCCCAATTATTCAGGTCTAATTCTAGCCCTATACTTCAGGCTTGAAGAAGGCAAACGTGCTACAGAGGAGTAAAGTCGTGATCTTAATAATGATGAGAAGATGCCGGCTTATCGTTCGGAGCGTTTCCCTTCTCGTCGGTTCATTGTAGCGGATGGGGAGCAGGAAGTTCACGGTCCTATGAGACATATCACCGCGAGTGTTGGAGACGAACGGCGGATTATGAGAATATTCTGCTACCTACCTACTCCTAGTTCTATCAGTTGACTCTGCTTAATCCCGATTCTTGTGCTTTCCGTCGCCGACTTCCAATTGCTTCCTGGTGATGTCAAGATCGTCTGTAGGGTACGGACCAACCACGACACGTCGAGAGACCGACCTTATTTTGCCTTACCCAGTCCACCCGTGGAGTCTGAGGGCTAGGAACGGCGCGAAATTTGTGGATGAATCAATGTTAAGGGTCGAGTATTTCTCCTGGATATATAACAATTAGCTTTTTCAGTACGCTACCTTACCAAAACCCCCGTCAGCGATAACATATATATTAACACGCAAAATGCCAATTTCACTGCTTGTACCACGATTCAAACTGATCATGCTTTCTGTTAGGTAGCTTTCAACTTTTTATTATATTACATCTTACAAGCTATTCAAGTATGGTACTAGTATTATCTTATAACTTAGCAAAGACACCCTTGCACGCACCCCTACCAAGTTGCACCAGAGTGCTCTTTGTCCTCATATATGCAGATATACCTTCATGGCCATTTTCAAGACCTATTCCGCTCATCTTCCAGCCTCCGACAGGCATTTCAGCAGGTGACTCACCCCATGTGTTAATCCAAGTAATTCCGGCGTCAAGCTTCTGCACGACTTCGTGTGCCAGTCCAACATCCGATGACACAACACCAGCAGCAAGTCCCATGGGGGTATCGTTGGCTCGGGCAATAAGCTCTGACACCCATTCTTCACGAGAACGCCCCTGGGTCTTATATGGCATGATGCACATGACTGGTCCAAAGATCTCTTCCCTTGCAACGCGCATGTTGTCAGTGCAATTAGTGAAAACAACGGGATGGACCCAGAAACCATCAGGGGTTGGCTGGGCCATGCTGGCCTCTTCAGAGCCATCAAAAAGCACCTTCGCCTTATCCACTGAGCGGCCGTATTGAATGTACATCTTGACCTTTTCTTGCTGTGCGGCGCTCACCATGGGACCAAAGTTGGTCTCGCCCTTTTGAGGTAGACCCATGCGAATTCCCTCACGACAACGCTGGGCGATAGCTTGCTCAACCTGTTCCAGAAGAGTGTCTGGGACAAAGACACGGGTACCGTTGGTACACACCTGTCCAGTAGAAAAGAAGTTGGCCACCATCGCGGTGTCGGCTGCGTCCTCCACGTCGGCGTCAGGGAGAATGACAAGCGGGCTCTTGCCGCCAAGTTCCATGGTGACACCCTTCATATCTGTAACTGCTTGGCTGGCGACCTTGCTGCCTGTGCTAACTTGACCAGTGAAGCTCACTTTGGCGATACCACTGTGAGCGACAAGAGGGGCTCCAACAGCGATACCATCACCATATACAACGTTGAAAACGCCAGGTGGGACGCCTGCTTCGATGTAGATCTGAGCGAGTGTCTGGGCATGCAGAGGCGTAACCTCGCTAGGCTTGTAAACCATACAATTGCCCGCAGCCAAGCATGGGGCCGACTTCCACAGAGCGATCTGGATAGGATAGTTCCAAGCACCAATGCCGGCGCAAACACCCAGAGGCTCATGGGTGGTGAGAACAAAAGCGTCGGCGCGAAGCCGAGTGTTCTGACCAGGGAAGCTGCCAGCAGCCATGTGTGCATAATACTCGAGAACATCGGCACCAGTTGCGACATCGACGGCTGAGGTTTCTGACCAAGGCTTGCCCGTATCAAGGGTCTCAGTCAATGCAAGCTCGTCGTTGCGCTCGCGTAGGATCGCGGCAGCCTTGAGAAGAATGGCAGCTCGGCGAGGTGGTGGTGTTTGAGACCATGTTGGGAAAGCGGCCTGAGCAGCTGCAATGGTCTGGTTAAGCTGGTCTGGTGTTGTAGTGTAGATAGTTGCAAGCGGCTTTGCGTTGCTTGGGTCGACGGATACAAAAGTGTTAGATTGCGACGAGGACTCAGGCTGTGGCCGACCTGAGTGGAAAGTGTGAATCTCAGATGAGAAAGTCATTGTGGCACAAAGTAAGATTAAGATGAGAGAAGGAGCATGCAACAGTATGGAGAGAGATAGAGATAGAGATAGAGAGATTGAGCAAGTGCAATACAGTATTCCGAATTGTCTGAGAAGATGCTCTACAACATGTGGGGGTTGGCGACAGTCGATGTAAGTAGGATAATAAAGCCTGTGAAGATCAAAGCGAAATACCGTCAAGACGGCATGTCAATTGTCCCACTTTTGACTGATGCCGGGTACCTTCCTGTTCTAGAAAGCTACAATGACGTGGGCCCAAGCAACACTGTGCTGTCACAGTACCGGTAGAGTTGACCAACCACTAGGAAGCCAGCAAAGTGTCAAGCATGCAACCAACTTGTTAAAGGGCGAGCAACACGAAGGAACCTAAATTACCAAGCTACGGTCATTCAGAGCCAAGTGTTGAACAGAATAATAGAGTGACGAGTGGCAGCAACTTTCGCTTGTGAAGCCCTGTCTGTGGCGCGCGGAGATCAACAAACCTGGGGAAGTATTACCACGAGCATGACTCGAGCAAAGAGATAGTTGGTTGTGAGAAGCAACTTTACCTATCAACCACCGTTGCGAAAGTGAGAGTCTCAACGTCGTACGGGTGCGGAAAGCAGCGGTTGCGGGCTGATAGAAAAAGCCCGCAAATTATCAGACCACTCTTCGTTTAGCAAAAGATAACGCATATCAGGACAGAAAAACGGCCTTGTTTGAAGTGCTTGATAGGGATATGCAGTTCACGGAATGCATGGATAAGTTGCGCCCGCCAGCCCCGCCTGGTGTCGACAAAAGTCTAGCCGACAGTTTCTGGTACGATGCCCTGCAAACAAGTCTGGCTTTTTCTAACCGACCTTGGGTCGCCCAGCCCTCAGCCCAGCTACCAGACAATGCCGAAGAACGCCAAGCTTGGGAGGCTGGTTTCCATGCCTTAGTCCAGCGGAGTGGATACACAGTGGATATACAAACGTCATTGCTTAGCTCCTAGCTGCACCTTAAGCTTCGATTCAGCCCGAGGTTCTCGACTTTTGCGAACAATGCACTGTTTCTAATTGACAATTCACGAAATCCCGCCTCATAGCTCAGCGAATACTAAATAGTCTCGATATAGTTCACCTCGATTTCAAGCGGACCAGGCCTCGTGGGTTGCGGCGGCAGAAAAGAGAGTATGAAAAGAAAAAGAAAAAGTAAAAAAAAAAAAGATAAAAAAAGTAAAAAAAAGAAAGGGAATTTACAATTAAGCGGGGCGCACTGTCCAATTACCACACCTCAGAAATCGATCTTGGAGATTATCGATCTGACGGCCAGGTACCCCAACCGCGCTTTACCTGATCAGTATGCTAAGCAGCACTCCAAACTTGGCACCCTCCACGGCACATGGCAATATGGGGTTCTAGTGTTGCAAGACACTGTCCCTGCAGATTGTCCAAACGCGGTTCAGATGAAGCGAATCGATACGGGAGACGCGAAACCAGAACAGGCATTTCCTGTACATCAGGAATCCTACAATCCTACCGTCGACCGATACGCACCAACACAACAAGCAAGCAACACATCCCTCCCTCACGGAAAGCGGGCGGCACGGCGCCGTGTTGCCGTGCTTTAAGCCTCGCAATCAAACAGCGACATGATCGGTTTACCAGGCTGCCGGCGCAGCCCGTACAACGTACTGTAACTCCAAGCTGCCCTATCACCTGCTTTCTTGTCGCCGTCGAGACACAGGTTATTGGAAACCTCAAAGAAAGTGTCCTGATCAGGTTTTTCTCGTGTCGAGATGGGACAAGTCAAGGCAATTGGTCCTGGAGGCCATCTACGCTTGAAATTGAGTGCTTCGGAGCCTTCCTGACCAGCTGGAGCCGGAGCCGGCCAGCGGAGCTCTCTAAACTCCATATTTCGCCGTCCAACGGCCCCACACTCACCGTTGGATACCGAAAAATCCTCAAACAGTCGCCGCGTCAACGCTCTTCGCGCGGTTACAGCGGCCAAGGGAAAGAAAAGACTATTGATCTTTGGCATATCGTGTGTTAGTTGCATGAAGAACAAAACAGGCAGGACGATGACAACCCCAGCAATTCGAATGCCCAAGTGATTCGGTTGCTGGGAGTTTGCGTTTCTTCACATGATTACGTTGACCTTTTTGACTTTGTGATCCCAGTCTCTAAAGCCTGCAATTAACTTCGCTGATAACGGTACATCGTCATACGGGGTGCGGTTCCCTTGTTCAGGATATCTCTCTCAACTTCGGTAACACCGAAAAAAGATTCCCGGAGTCGGTGAAGAGCTTTTTTGCCGTTCAAATCCACGCCAAGGCCCCGCTCTGGCTAGGCTGGGTTGGTGGCTTGCTTGATGCTCAACCAGCTTTCTCCTTGGTTAGCTCTCGCCGCCGCCGCCCGTTTTGGTGTTTGGATCCACCCACCAGCCTTGCTCAGAGTGTTGGTTGTCCTGACCAATCAACATACTGTTTTGACAACTAGAGGATACTTGAAGCAGTCAGAGCAGTACATGGAGTCAAGGCTGGACACCATGTCGATAGAAGTCATCCGCACTGTGCGCTGCTTCCAAAAGACCCTTCCATGGTCTGGGACCCCACTCCGAGCTGATGGCCGACCATTTCAAAAAGATCTTGATCGCCTCGATTCCGAGTACAAGAGCTCTCATTCTTCTAGTCCTCAAGTCGCTTCTCATTCCTCCTCAGTTCTTCTCCATCAACTTTCATTGATACCCCTTGAGCCGACTAGACTGAGCTCTCTCACTCGATATCCCTTCGTTAAACCTCTTACCTAGCTTCCCTCTCATTCAGATCTACCCTCAAAATGACTACCGAGTATCTTCCTGCTTCTGCCAGCTCTGCCTACGACTACATCATCGTAGGCGGTGGCACAGCTGGTTGTGTTCTGGCTTCTCGCCTCTCGTCCTACCTCCCTGAGCGCAAGGTTCTCATGATTGAGGCTGGTCCTTCAGACTTCGGCCTCAACAATGTTCTGAACCTCCGCGAGTGGTTGTCTCTCCTCGGTGGTGATCTCGACTACGACTATCCCACAACCGAGCAGCCCAATGGCAACAGCCACATCCGACACTCGCGCGCCAAGGTCCTTGGTGGATGCTCCTCCCACAACACTCTCATCTCCTTCCGCCCCTTCCGTCACGACATGGATCGTTGGGTTGCTAAAGGCTGCAAGGGCTGGGACTTCGAAACCGTCATGGGCAATGTTGACAACTTGCGCAACCAGCTGAACCCCGTCCACCCCCGACACCGTAACCAGCTCACCAAGGACTGGGTCAAGGCCTGTTCTGAGGCCATGGGCATTCCCATCATCCACGACTTCAACCATGAGATTTCTGAGAAGGGCCAGCTGACCCAGGGTGCCGGCTTCTTCTCCGTCTCTTATAACCCCGATACCGGTCACCGAAGCAGTGCTTCCGTTGCTTATATCCACCCCATCCTTCGCGGCGATGAGCGACGACCCAACTTGACCGTTCTCACTGAGGCTCATGTCTCCAAGGTCATTGTCGAGAACGACGAGGCTACAGGCATCAATGTCACTCTCAAATCTGGAGAGAAGCATACTCTTCATGCCCGCAAGGAGATCGTCCTGTCCGCCGGTGCTGTCGATACCCCCCGCCTTCTCCTTCATTCTGGTATCGGCCCGAAGGCCCAGCTTGAGGACCTGAAGATCCCCGTTGTCAAGGACATCCCAGGTGTCGGGGAGAACCTTCTGGATCACCCTGAGACCATCATCATGTGGGAGCTCAACAAGCCTGTGCCTGCAAACCAGACCACCATGGACTCCGACGCCGGTATTTTCCTCCGACGCGAGCCCAAGAACGCCAACGGCAACGACGGCGATGCTGCCGACGTCATGATGCACTGCTACCAGATTCCCTTCCACCTCAACACCGAGAGACTGGGATATCCTATCATCAAGGATGGTTACGCCTTCTGCATGACTCCCAACATCCCTCGTCCCCGCTCTCGAGGTCGCATCTACTTGACTTCAGCTGACCCTACCGTCAAGCCTGCCCTTGATTTCCGTTATTTCACTGATCCCGAGGGTTACGATGCTGCTACCCTTGTCCATGGCATCAAGGCTGCCCGTAAGATTGCTCAGCAGAGCCCCTTCAAGGATTGGCTCAAGGGAGAGGTCGCCCCTGGTCCTAAGATCCAAACAGATGAGGAGATCAGCGAATATGCCCGCCGCGTCGCCCACACCGTCTACCACCCTGCTGGCACCACCAAGATGGGTGATGTTGAGCGGGACGAGATGGCTGTTGTCGACCCTGAGCTCAAGGTTCGCGGCATCAGCAAGCTCCGCATTGTTGATGCTGGCATCTTCCCCGAGATGCCTACCATCAACCCTATGGTGACTGTGCTCGCCGTTGGTGAGCGAGCTGCCGAGCTGATTGCTCAGGAGGAGGGCTGGAAGCCCAAGCACTCCCGACTGTAAATTGTTCGGGTATTTTCTCCAATAGTTACGAGTAGGGCTCACTTGGAGACAGTCACTGTTTTGGATATCTGTATGATTAAATGATTAGCGTATGATTGCATTATCGCAGCGAGTATGACATACCTTAGGTAGTTGGGAAAATTTGAACTTCTTTTTACCAGATACAATTCTCGGGGGTTTGGGGGCCCGATTTGCCGTTATTCTTCCACGGGTTTGGTTTGGTGTCGGGTCGTATTTGCCCGACGATGGCCTTTTGCCCAGCTTCTTGACCACTCCAGATTTTGCCGCGACGGCTCAGTAAAACAGGCACAACGGCCCGGCGACTTTTTACCACTGAATCTCCCGCATCACTCTGCTCAATGTGTCTCGAGGAAGACGCAAGGCTCGGGAGACTAGATGACAATTCCATGATGAAACGAAGCTCTATATGCGCGGATGTGTGAACACCAATCGGGGTTTCCGAGGCCTCTATGCAGGTCATTATTTTCGATTGAGTTCTCGGCGGCTGACAGGGAACTGATGATAAGGTGATGGGTGATGAGATGTGGCAAGATGCTAGAATATCGATATAGCATTGCGCGTTATTATTATGCAAATTCTATCTTGTTAAGTCTCATGTGGCCAGGTGATAGCCCTTCGGGCAACTCATTTTGTTATCGGGGGCTCTCGGCGGATACGCTGGTATCCATTTACACGGATTATGGCCCGCGGAGCCGTCCATCCATCAGCTACCCCAAAGGGAAAGGTGTGGGGTATGGCCGGGGTTTCGGGACGGAGCGTTGAGCACGAAGTGGGTGGTTTGACGGATGACAGGGCCGAAACGTGCTTGTGAGATCCATCCACGTCGGTTGTTGCGCCGTTGTGCAGGGTCACCTCGGTGGAGGACCCTCTACTCCTCCATGGGGATATCGACAGAGTATCTTCCGGAGCGACAGGTGAGGTGGTCTTAGCAGAGCCCCGGTCCGGCCAGCCGCTTGCCAAAGCGGGCTCGATCGGTAGGGGCCAGGCCTTCTTTTGGAGTGAGGTTTATAGAAGAAGCTCTGCAAGCTGAATAGGAACAGATGTTTTGCTCTGCTCTCGAATCTTCGCAATTTGATGCACGAACCGATTTAACACACTATCGCGTACCTATGGCTGAGATATTCAGGCTCCAAAGGGTTTTCATCGTCTTTTTGAACCATTAACAAAGTATAGGCGACAGATAACTGATCTAAGAACGTTTAAACCGCTATCAGTGGCTGCATCTGAAAATTAGCCAACAACCCAACGCAACTCAAGATCTAGGAAGAATGGCTACCCCGACGGTCGACTTACCACCACCAACGTGTGAAGAAGAAGTCCCTTCGCCCATACTGGGCAATGCACAAGGGTTAGCTTCTGCGATTGGGGTGGCGGCCGTGGCGGCTGTAGCTGTAGGAGATGGTCTTACACAGGGACTGGGAAGAGTCGCATATGGAAAACCATACGATGGCCACACGTCGCAAGAAGACGGCCAATTCTACAATGTAGATCAAAAAGGTGCACGTGAGGCAAAACAACAACAGAACCTGAGGGAAGCCCAAGAGAAGTGGGATGCTGCAACCGTGGGACCGGTAACAAGGGTCGAAACAGTTATAGCGGCGGAAGGTGGAGGAGGAGATGGAAGAGAAGATCGGGAAGCGTGGGAGGGAGGAGGAGGAGAAGGAGAAGGAGGAGGGTCAGAAGGGGTGCACTTGCCGCCTAGAAAAGGCGCTGATGTGGCAGGTCAACAGGTCAGAGCTGCTCTTTCCCGCTCCCGCCTTGGTCGTCCAAACCCCTCCAGCTCAGGCGCATCCCCATACAATACCACCACTGCTACAGCTACTGCTGCATCTGCATTAAGCAGCAGCAACAACAGCAACAACCTCAACTTCACACAGACTGGCCGCGTTACAAAATCTCGCCATCGCCCTTCTCTCTCGGCACCAATCGCCGCGTCGCTAGTCAACGCTGCTGCCACAGAAAGTGCCAGAGTATCCTACGAGGCCAAGCTCACGGCGGCACTAGTTGCTAACACAGCCGGCACGATGGCGGGCAGCCAGTCCAGCACAACGACGACAGCTCTCCCCTCATTAAAATCGAACGGTCTCGCGTCCTTGTCGCAAAAGCCCAAAACAAACGGATCTACGCCGACCCCCAGTACCTCCTCTTCCATTAACAAAGATGCTCCTGTGGTTTCCTTTTGGGGCCCTGAGCCAATCGCCCTACCTTCCCGCTTCGCGCGCATCAAGCGCAACCTCATTCACGGTCACGAAGCTGAGCTTGAAGCTAGCTGGGCACGCCTCATTACCGCGCTCCGTAAAGAGGTCAGCCAGATAGAAGATCTCGGTGCCCATCTGATTCCTTCAATCGAGTTTGGCGATCTAGATGACTCCGTTCAGACTGCCCGCTTTGGTCATGATCTGAGGCGCTACGGTGTTGGTGTCATTCGCAAGGTTGTGCCAAGGGCAGACACGGATACTGCGGTCCGTGAGACAGTTGACTATCTCGACAGCAAGCGTCACATAAAAGCATTGCAGCACGACCCAGCTTGTTTCGACTTCTTCTGGACTCCAGCTCAGGTCCGCTCGAGAGCGCACCCCAATGTTCTGAGTGCCCAACGGTTTATGATGGGCCTATGGGAAACCAACCCTGACGATCAACTTGTTTCAAGACTTCCTATCACCTACGTCGATCGTATACGAGTACACGGAAACGGAGAGAACCAGTCCAGCAGCCTGAATGTGCCACCACTCGAGCCGCCGCAATCCGCCGACGATTGGATTCAAGCATTGCAATCATCTGCAGGTATCACCGCGCAAGTCGACAACGGGTCCTTGGAGCGCTGGGAGCCCGATGGTTATCAACACGCGGGTACCTATAACCATATCTTTCACGGTCAGTGGGAAGATTATGATCCCTGGAAATGCACTAGTCGCACTTCTGTAACCACTGACCTTTACAATGGCTACGGTGCCTGTACTATCTTCCGTATGTTCCAAGGAATCTTAGCACTCTCTACTGTCGAGCCTGGTATGGTCCGCCTCTTGCCCTCGCCCAAGCTTGCAACGGCTTATTACCTGCTCCGACCGTTTTTTACAACCAAGAATCCTCCACCGGAGAATCGCTCTGGGCCTGAGTGGGAGGCATATCTTGCTCCCGACAACTGGAAGCTGCAAACGGAACCAGATTCCATCATTCATGGAGCTGTTCCTGGACATGCCCAGAGAATTACTGAAACCTGGCATCCCCACCTTCACCTACGAAATAGCATGATTACATTGCCAACGCTACAGCCTGGCGACTACATATTCTGGCACCCCGACCTTCCATACTATCTATCCAGTAACAACTATGGTCTCAAGACGCCTAGTGGCAGCAAGAGCGAGGTCAGCATGCTCGTGTACATTCCAGCCGCACCACTTACGCAAACAAATGCACTCTATCTTGCTCGTCAAAGGAAGGCATTCCAGAGGGGCCACCCAGGTCCAGACTTCGACTCTACAGGCAGAGGAATAGTCGAAGAGGACGCTGAGACCCGACCTGGCGAAAAAGAAATCGCAGAAGTTGGGGGCCCGGCTTCATTGCAGGCTATGGGTCTTGCCCCGTGGGAAGTGGCAGGTACTCGCTCTGGAACCCCGCCCTCCGATAAGTCCAGGTCCAAGAGTGAGGAGGATGTCGAGATGGAGGGAGATGGAGATTCCAAGAGTCTCACAAGCACATCATCAATTTCCCGCGCTGAGGCCGAAGTTGTGCGTTTAGCCAACATAATCCTCTTTCCAGACAGGTCAATGCTGGGGTACTCTGTATGAATGAAGAATGATAATGTTGTTTTTGAGTCTCTGTCTTTCATATCCCACATTCTTGGATACCATATTACGCTTATTCCCTTTGGATTTCTCATGGCATGTCAGCTAGGTTTAAGATATTCAGCATGTGGCTTTCAACGCCATACGGAAGATCGATAAGATGCATCATCACGGAGTTAGGCGTTCACCCGAGAATTGAAATTAGACAGAAACCATCGTCATTTACTTGCATAAACGAAGGAATAAACTTCTCATGATGAATATATATACCAAGTCTAAATCTAGATTCCAAAAAACGCCAATGGGAGAAGTAATGCACACACCATTTCCCTCTAACACTCTCATTCAATAATCTCATTCAATGTATCTGCGATACTAGAAGCCAAGTGGATTGCCTCATCGCCCGATATTTGCTGCTGCGAGCCGAAAACGCCGATGCCAAGATGCCCCTCCTTGATGGAGGCTTCGATATCAACTGCCATCTGAGGTAGAAGACTTAGTAATCATCCTTTGAATAAAAGGACGGAGCAACTTACGGGAGTGTTGTGTTTCAGAATATTTTCTTGCAGAGCCGCCTTGAATTTTGTCGGCGTGTGATCATGACCGGAGCTGTCGGCATCCTGTTCTGACAAGACTGTGACCGAGTCCTTGGCTGGACCAAGATCATTGGAGAGGCTCAGGAAGTTCACAAACGAGGTTATCTGTACACCTGTCCATTCGGCAATCTCCCAAAGGCCCACGTTAGAGAGCTCATCGGACGTGATCTGGTGAATGTCTCTCTGTATCTCTCTCGCAACAACTGGTAAAGGACGAGTGACTGGCGAGTCAACCCTTAGAGGAACGAGGTTCAAAGTTGGGTAGACTTGAGGAAGGCTATCGTTGGCGGCGGCCCGATTGGCAAGATACATGCCAAATACCACTGATCCATCTTCTGCAGTATTGCTCTGTTTGGCGAAGACTCTAGCATACGCTGCGAGGAACAAAGACTGAAAGGAAATGCCAGAATGAGTGGCAAGCGCCTGGATCTGACTGATATCTGAGATCGCTGACTCGTTGAAGTGCGAGACCCGGTCCTTCACGTCTGCCTGCGAATCAACACGAATGGGACTGGAAGAGGCGCCCTGCAAGTATGCAGTCCAAAAAGCTCGTCTATCGTTACGGGGTTCTTCTGCGGCATGGCGCATTGTGAAATGCTTCCATTGCGAAAACCCGTTGTTCTCGACAGTGACGGCGCCTTCCAGTAACTGAGAGAGCCGTTGCAACAGGGCTGGAAGACTGACTCCGTCATACAGAGCGTGGTGAATTCGAAGGCGCAAAAGCCAGGTATTTTCTTCCTGTTTTGTAATATGCGCTGCGACAAGCGGTTGAGTACCCTCTTCTGACTCATTTCCTGGTTGGGTTTCCGATAGCGAAATCTTGTGCGTTTTGAGAATGACCTGTAGAATTGGAATAGCCAGAAACTGGGTCGCAATGAAACACGTCCGCAAGAGGGGGATTTCAGATACGAGTTTGTCCCAAGCGTCCTGAATGTCTCCAAAGCCAGCCGAAGTCTCAAGTCGGCATGGAAACTCTGGGAAGAACACAGACCCTTGTGCTTTTTGCCAGGCACCCAACATGTAAACTTGCATTGGCAAAGCAGGCAGTACCTCTGCGTTTTCTCTCGCAATGCCATTGGCACGAAGTAGGTCTTCGACATTGATATCTTTGGGTGGTACCCATTCTGCAGTGGCTTCCAGAGCTTGTGAAGCTGTGGCTGTACTTTCGCTGGCTCGTTGAGCCATCTCCGATATACTCGAGGATTTGACAAGGTCTTGGGGCCGAAGATTTACGCCCATATTTCGCAAAAGGGAAGAAACCTTGATGGCACTAATTGAATCAAGACCGAGGTGATAAAGATTGTCGGAGAGCTTAATTGAAGGAAGGGGGATGCCGGAAACTTTATGAAGGACGTCTCTGATTCTGGTTTCGGATTGAGACCATTCAATGTCTCCTTCTGATGACAGATCGGTAGAAGAAACAGACTCGAAACTCATGCTATCTCCCAGAGCGACAGGGGGCATACCGCAGATAGATACGCCATGCTCTTCGAAAGACAAAATTTCGGAGGGGCCTGAGTTCACCAAATACCCCATGGCGTTATCTAACGACTCCAAAAGACTTTCGGGTGCGCCATCCCAGATGCACTGGGGCTGAAGCGCAAGTCGCCATATGAGAGTGTCGGTCATGGCTTCGGCTTCCACGCAGAGAGGATACTCGGTGGCTGATGACCCTTCGATGGAAGTCAACAGAGGAAGATTCGACGGATCGGTCGATGCAGGTGATTTCTGCAGGATGAACAGAGTATTGAACAGGCCTTGTCCATTGAGCTTCGTTGCTGCTTGGGCTTTACGTAGTGGATAGTGTTGAAAGTCTCGGATGTCGTTCATGTTGTCCCCCAGATAATGTAGGAACTCGGATACTGAGCCATGCAAGATACATCGCAGGGCAATTGTGTTCATCGTTGGAAAGACGAGGCTGTCAGCCCCATCAAAGTCTCTTCCCGACAGGACCGTACCGAAGACCACATCGAGGCTCTTGATTTGGCGTGCCAAAGTAATAGCCCAACAAGCTTGGCATAGTACCTGCAAACTCACGGAAAGTCTTTTGCAGGCTGCCTCAATTTCGGACAGACCAATTTTCGACACAGACTCGGATCTTAGTAGCTTGTTCTCAATTGGAGGAGGCCGTGTTTCCCGTGTAGGGATGATTGAGGGCGAGACATCCTCCAAGTACTGCATCCAAAAGTCTTGGGCATCATGGCTTGTGGAGCCCAAGACTCTCGTAAGAAATGGCTCTACGGGAGAGCGAGTAATCGTCCGTCCTTCGACAAGTGCCCGGAGGTCCTGGAAGAGCAAACTCAAGGACCATCCATCGTAAAGAGCGTGGGCCATCGAAAGAACTATATATCGTTGGGAACCCATGTTCGCCAACCTCAGTTGAGCCAGATGCTTTTCTCCTCGTGCATCCTTGGCCATGGCATTTGCCGCAGCAGTGATATGACGCAGCTCATTGAGGTTTTCAATCGTCATAACCTCAATGTCGATGTCGAGGGATTCGGACACGACTTGGCAATATGTCATATCCAAATCTTGGTTGTCAACTTGAACGAACCCGGTTCTCAAGATTGGCGTATTATGAATGAGTTCTTTCCAAGCTTTGATGAGTCTCGTAGTGTCAACGTGATCGGACACTCGAAGGACATCGTGGTTGAAATAAGATTCAAAATCAGATTGGATCATTCCGGCCACCATTGATTCTTGGAGATGAGTGGGCGGAAGAATAGATTCCACATGGTCCATGATCATGCCGGAACCCTTGAGATGCTCGTGTAGCTTGTTCTTGACACCCAGCAGTGAAGCGTCCTCTACAGGACTGATTGAATTGAGGAAAATATTGTCCGACTCAACAAGTATCTTGGCAATCGTCTGGTGGCGCATAATCTGTGAAGGCGCCAGATGAATGCCTATTCTCTTGAGCTTGGCTGAAAGTTTGATCACATCAATACTGTCGAGACCGAGTTCCAAGATTGAGACGTCTTCGGCAATATCTGCGGGGGCAGCATCAGCCAGAAGAGCAACTTCCTCCTGGATCACTCTCGCTTCATGGCTCCATTCGAAGTCGTTCTGGCTATGCGTTTGGCGGAGTTCATTGTGGCCATCAGTGTAGGATTGCTGGGTTTCGGGGACAGGCACCTCGCTCTCTAGTGAACTTGCAGCCAACTCTGCAGAACGCTCGATCTCATCAAGAATGCCACTCAGCACCTCTGAAGATGCTACATGTCCTTGTGCAACAAGAGTAATTCGAAGTCTACCCGACTGCGTGTATACAGCTTCAATAGCAAGAGGGTAGTCGGGGCTGGCATAGCCATTCGCAATATCAAAAGGCAAAATTCCTTCACTGTTGACGTTGGCCGCCTCGATTTGGTAAGTGAAGAGGTTGTCGAATAATGCCTTACCCTTGGAGCACCACTTCTGGACGTCCTTCAAAGGTACATGCTGAAAGTCAAGAACTGATGCATTGAACGCGTGGCATCGACGAACAAGCGATTTCCAATTCTCTTGCTGGACTGTTCGGCAGTAGAAAGGCACAGTGTTGAAAAGAGGGCCAATGGTGTCCTCAACCCCAGGAAGATCGACAGCTCTTCCGGACACGACGACACCAATTGTGGGCTGACCTTGAACGAAATTTTGCAAAACGGAGGTCCACAATGCCATGACCACGGCTTGAAGCGTGACATTCTGAGATGAACGAATCACCTCTAGACTGGCGATAGGCATCTCACGCTCTGCAGTGGCGACAGGCTCGGATGCGCCACTTCCATGTTGCTGAATTGGAGCAGGAAACCAACCTTCAAAGTGTTTCTCCCAGAAACTCCGGCAATTATCGTGCTTTGCCAAAGGACCATGACTGAGAGCTTCAAGGAATGGTGGGGCATGAGGTGGTTCAAGACCTGCGTAAATCTCAGCAACCCGCTGCATCATGAGATCAAAACTGTTTCCATCATAGAGTGCGTGAAAGATGTGAACAGTAAGCAATCTGGATGTAGGCGTCTCAGCATAGGTTAATAACAAAGGCTGTGTGATAGTCGACCCATTCCGTTGTATCCAGCGCTCTTTCTGGTCTGCGAGATATGCCATCGTCATTTCGTCTGATTGGGCTGTTTGTGATTCCCAGGGCAAGGGGGGATTTCGCAAGGCAACTTGCAAGAAGCCATCAGTTGTGGGCACAAAGACACTTCTCAGAATACTCTCTGATAGTATCAGATCGCTCCATGCCTGTCGCAGCTTCTCTGTCGACGTAGACTCATGGAGCCTCAATTCAAAGGTATTAAAGTAAGCACCAGGTTCGCTGCTAGTCATCGATCGCGAAATGATACCTTGTTGCAAAGGTGAGCATGGTGCAATGTACTCAACATCAGCTGGTTTAACATCGAGATGGCGACAGACCATGCCACGGTGCCGATGACCATACGCCTGGATAGACTGCTTAATCTCTCGGACAAGCTTCCCTTGACGATTGGAGGTGTCCTTGGCCAAAGAGTTTGCAAGATCGCCGATAACAGGGTTCTTAAGCAACAGAGCAGGAGAGGCTGCCTCAAGGCCACGAGATTTGAGGAGGGAGGAGAGTCTGAGGGCTGTGATTGAGTCCACACCAACATCAAAGATACTTGTCGAGGATGAGAGATCGTCCCTGTTAATGTTGCTGAATTCTGCAACACTCTCAAGCAGTTTGCTCATGATCTTCTGGGCTCCCTGCGAAATGGGGACTGTTGTGGCATGTGAAAGCTCCATGAGCTTTTCTGGCGCCAATTCGCTGAAAATCCTTTTCAGATCCTTGATTTCAGCCTTATTGTTGGAGGAAAGGGGAATATGGGGAAGTAACAAAATGTATGTTGGCACCATGTAACCTGGAAGTTTGGCACGGCAGGCTTCTTTCGCCTGGGCAGCCAGACCCTCCTGATCTGGCAAAATCTCAAGTGGCCCCTTGGTTTGATTCTGGCCTACGACGAATGTAACCAGAACGTCCTTTCCACTGGTTCCATGTCGAGCTACAATTGTTGCAGCATCATGAATATCAGCAACGTCAGTGCGAATGATGTGATTGATCTCGGCAATCTCGAGTCTCTGGCCGCGCAGCTTAACTTGGTCATCAGCCCGACCGAGGAAGTCGAAGCATCCATCATACAGCACACGGACAAGATCTCCAGTCCTGTACACTCTCTCGTTGAAATCTTTGAGCGTAGGGAACCGCTCTTCCGTAAGCTCGGATCGGTTGAGGTAACCCTTACCAACCAGCTTACCCGACACGCAAAGCTCACCAACACCGCCACGGAAGACTGGCGTGTTCGTGTTTTGCCTAAACACAAATGAGCCAACATTCGGGAACTGCTTGCCAATGTTACTGGGGCGGCCGTTGATGGGAACGCGCTGAAACATGGTAACTCCAATGGTAGCTTCAGTCGGGCCATAGGCGTTATAAATGACAGCTTTTGGGCCCCAAACGTCCAGAATCTCCTGCTTGAGTTGTTCGCCACCAGTAATGAACACGCCGCGGCAGAGGCTGGGAACTTCGTCAGGATGGGTCAGCCGCGCGAGACTCGGAGTCAGGTCGATATGTGTAATCCCAAGCTTGTTGATGGATGCGGTCAAGTCATCCAGAATGAGGTCCTTCGGAGCGGCGACGACAGCCATACCTACAGACCAACTCCAATACTGTTCAAGGACGGATACGTCAAAGTGAAGAGCGGCGAATTGGAGCCAGCGTGAGTCTTCATCCCAGTGTCCCTTGAAAAGGTCTTGAAACGCCATCATCGCCTGAACAGCATTGTCGTGGGTGATCTCACAGCCCTTGGGTGTCCCTGTAGTGCCAGAAGTATAGAGACAATAGCAAGTATCTGATGGCGAAATTGCTGGTTGGAATACGGGGTGTTCTTCGCTCATGCCATTCAGATCCTCTGTGTCTACTTCGACGATAGTAGTTTTTGCTTCAAAATCGAGATCTTTCGCACGCCTCGTCAATAGACAAGGTGCTTTGGAATCTTCAACGATGAACTCTTTTCTGGCCTTTGGTGCAGATGGATCAAGAGCAACGAATGAACAGCCAGCTTTGAGAATGCCCAGAATTGAGAAATACGCCTCAGGGCATTTGTCGAAGTGTACTGCAACAATGCCACCTGGAATGACCTGGTTATGGAGTCTGTTGGCAACTTTATTGCCCATGTGATTGAGTTGACGATAGTTCCATTGTTGCTTGACACATGTATCTCCGTCGAAAGCTGATACAAACTCTAGCGCAATCTTGTCTGGGTGCGCAATTGCTCCCCTCTCGACAAATTGGTGAAGCAGTTGCACGGGTGCATCAAGTATTGGCGCAGATGCAGGGAGCACAGAATACAGGGACAATGAGTGTTGCATAGCATCATCCTCTGCACCGGCAGTATTGCAGGCGATATGGGCCAGTGAAGCGTCGAATTGCTTCATCATAAGTTGTGCTTGCTCACGGGGAAGAACATCGCTGTAGTAAGTTATGCATAAGCGGATCTGGTCCTTCTCCGTGGGCTCAACCTCCAACGAGACCGGATATTCGACTTTTGCCTCATCGTTGACGAGCTTCCATGGCATGGGCGAAGAGTCGATATCAGGCATTTTCTGGTAAGCAATGAGTGTGTCAAAGACGGGGCCAGCTGGATGGCCCAACCATTTCTGCACTTGGCTGAGTGGCGAGAATTGATGCTTGTGAAGATGCCGGTTGTAGTCCATCATGTAGTTGACCAGATCAGTATTGGACGAAACGTTGCTTGCCACGATAGGGACTGTATTGAGACATGGAAACGCGGCATCCTTTGTCTCGTCGGCGGTTCTCCCAGACAGTGCAACACCAAATACCACCGAGTTTTCTCCTAGATAGGCGGCCAGCACTCGTGTCCAAGCTGCTTGGATTATAGCCTGGATCGTCACATTTGAAGCTTGAGTTGCTTGCTTTAGTTTCGTGAACGATAGCGATGAGACAGTTGCGTCAGCCAGTACATGCCGTTCTTCTTCCCGTAACGGTGTCATGATAGGGAACTTGTTAACAACAGTCTTGCTAGCTTTAGCTTCCCAAAACGCCTTCTCTGACGATTTGTCACTCAGTGCGTTGCTCAAAATGGCCGACACTGCAGGCTCAATCTTCGAAACAGGAGGTAGTTGCTTGCCCTTGACAAGCTGTGAAAGTTCATCAAGCATCAGGTGAAGCGTGGGCGCATCGTAGAGAGCATGATGAACAATGAGATTCATGGTAGTATTCTGGGAGGTTTGAGCCAGAACCACAGTCCAAGGAGGGCGATACATCGAAGGAAGAATCGATTTGCTAGCATCTGCCTTGATCTGAAGGAGGTCGACTGTCTTGTCTCCTTCCAAGTGTACAACACTCAAGGGCGTTTCTACGGAGCCTGATACATATCTGACCATAGCGAATGAGGTGTCTGAGTGCTGCACAGGCACGAAGCCAGTCCTCAGCATGGGGTGTCGTTCAGAGAGCTGGTGCCAAGCCTTTTCAAGACTCTCTAAGGGAATATTTTCTGTCATGACATATCTCACTGCATTGAGATAGTTATCACCTCCAGACTGAACGAAGGATGCCAGCATGGCAGACTGAACAGGCGTACATGGCAGGATTGCCTCAATGTTGACTGTTCCGGGTAGCTGATCAACAACCTCTGTAGAAGCCTGGCGTGAGAATTGATCAAGATCGTATTTCTGCACGTCTTCGGTATTGGTTCTTGAAGAGTTCTCCAGTAGCTTTGCGGCTATCTTGGAGCAGCTCGGGCATTCAATCACATCAGAGGCCGATATGACGAAGCCGCGTTGGCGGAGAATCGAAGCGACCTGGACGGCGTTGATGCTGTCAAGACCTAACTGGAAGATGGTTGTACGGCGTTGGATCCGCTGATCACTCACACCTGAAAGAGTTGCCAAAACCTGCCGCACTTGTAACTCAAGTTCACTCCATTCTTCCTTCTGGTTGGATAGCATCACTGCGCCGTTGCCCTTTTCGTGCCGAGGCTCAAGCTGCTCCATTATTGATCTCAAGCTGTCGGGGAGATCCTTTTTGCTCATCAAGCTTGCATGAGGAGTTGTCAAGATGGCTCGCATCGTGAGCTTGAAAACATCAGCCATGGCTGTGGCAACTTCCTCAGTCACGATGCTCATGTCCCGATGCAGATTGATGACCAATGAATTCAATCCAGGGCAGGGAACTATCTCGCAAACCAGAGGAATGTCCATATCTCCCGAATCACCCTCCAGAGTCCAGACGTTCTTGTCGATGTCTTGCAATGACTTCTGTAGTAGTAGGAGGGTATCGAACACATGCTTGCCAGTGCGGTTGATGCTACGCTGGATAAGCCTTAGAGGAGTAAATTGGTATGCGAGGAGCTCTGTGTTCATCTTTTGTAGATGCTTCACCATATCAATGTTACTGGACGTGGCTGGGACGTCGACTCGTACGGGAATCGTATTGAAACAGGGCGCGACGAGCCTGTCGAGGCCTTCGATGTCGAGAGTACGGCCGCTCACAACGTTTCCAAAACACACATCCGAACGGCGATAGCACATCGCAAGAACAGTGGCCCAACTCACTTGGCATACTGAAAGCATGGTTGTCCCGAGATCTCGAATACGCCGTTGCAGATCGCTGAGGGGGATGTCCATTGACGTGGTGCAGGTACTCTGGTCAACTTCACTTGTGGTTGTCTGAGCGAAGATCGATGATGGCTTGTAGCCTTCAAAATGCTGCTGCCAAAACTGTTCCGTATCGTTGGGCAAATTGGTGGACATCCTCAGGAACTCGCCATAGGGCACCGGTGGAGGTAAGTCCTTACCGCTAGCCAACGCTTCCACTTCTTTGAGAAGTCGCTCCATCGCCACACCATCGTAGAGTGCATGGTGGCAGATAAAGGACAGAAACTCGGATCCACGGTAGCGCAACAGGGCGAGAGATACGGGCGGAGTCCTCGAGTCAACTGGGTCAGGGAGAGACTTGAGGTGTTCTTCAATCGCCCTGTCAAAAGACGGTTCATTAATATCGAACGTCTGCCATGGAATTTCCCAGTTATCAATGACAATCTGGGCAATAGCACGCCGAGAGTCTGTAGTAGCCACGAAGCAGGTCCGAAAGATGTCGTGTCTATCGGACATGATTTTCCAATATGACTTCATTGCCTCAGATCCTGTTGTCAGGCGTAAGAGCACCTTGTTGTAGTATCCTCTTTGGCCACGAGAAAGCATTGCCTCTTGTAAAGGTGTACAAGGCAAGATTTCTTTAACAGTCTTAGACTCTCCGTTAAATACTTCTTTCATCGAGTCTATAAACGCAGCGGAGAAGAACTCTTGAAGACTGTTGACTGATACTTCCTCTTGTTGCGGTGCCTTTCCATCCAGATATCGCGCCAACTGCGCAACAGTTGGGCTGCGTAGAATCTCAGATACTGCAACTCGAGTTCCCAACTTTGAAGTGAGGGTACGAGCAAGATCAATAGCAGATATTGAGTCTATGCCGAGTAGAGTGAAGGTCGTCCATCGACCGAAGTCATCTTTGGACACCTTTGCAGATTCTGTGATGGCCTGTGCGATTGCTAGATCCATATAGCTCCAATCACCTTCTTCTTGAGTACCTAGGGACATTCTTGAGGCTGATTCAAGATAGGTCTGGTCCAACGTGTCGAAACAGGTAAGGAGCCGACGTTTGTCTATCTTTCCACTCGAGGTCATGGGTACTGACGAGATCGGAATGAGATAAGATGGCACCATGTAGCCTGGCAATCGTGATTGTAAGTGTGCGATAAGGGACTGTTGGGTTTCGATTTCGATTTCCAACACGTGGAAGTCGGACGGATCACGACGGGGAACGAAGAAGAGGGCTAATTGCTTGGGGGATGTTTCTTCACGTTGTACCAATAACGTAGCAGCTGAGGATGCTAAGCCAGTCGACGTCACGGTGCTGTTGATCTCGCCTGTCTCGATTCGCTGGCCTCTCAGCTTCACTTGATCGTCAATGCGACCAAGTATCACCAGGGAACCATCAGGAAGCATTCTTCCCATGTCTCCGGACCTATAAAGTCTTCCATACTGAGGGTGCTGGATGAATTTTTGGGCTGTCAACTCCTGCATATTGAGGTAACCTTGAGCCACCTGAGCACCCCCGAAACAGAACTCTCCAACCCAGTTAAGGGGTACAGTGTCGGAACTTTCTGGGAAAAGAATCACAACAGAGGTATTGGGAAACACGTGCCCAAGGTGTTCAATATGGTCGTCTGTTGTCATCTTTTTGACAGTGCAGATGTTTGTGGTTTCTGATGGTCCGTATCCCTGCCACAGCTGGCGCCGCCATTTCTCATATACCGACTGCGTCATGGGTTCCCCAGCAGTTACGAGAAACTCCACGCCCGGAACATTGGAAGGATTGACAAGGGTGGCCACGGTTGGTGTCATGCTGAGGTGGGTGATCTCAAGGTCGCGTATGGAGCGCTCGATGTCCTCCAAAATTGTGTCGTTCGTCCCCGAGCATAAACACATACCTGCGCACCATGTGTAGAATATCTCAAAGACTGAAACATCAAATGCTTGAGAGCATGCTTGCAACAGTCGGCCCTGTGAGTTGAGAGGCTTTGGGTACAATGCCTCAAGATGCTCAATATTCGCAGCGATACTCTGTTGCTGAATTGCGACACCTTTCGGGGTTCCTGTTGTGCCGGATGTATAAATAACGTACGCCAGTCGAGATCCATCAACACCAATGTCCATATTATCCGTTGGCAGTTCATTGAGTGTGTCGATATCAACAGTGATTGTCGAGAGTCCAGGCAAAGGTGAGTGTTGCTCAAAAGACGTGCTGTCCACCAAGCAATACTCAACCTGAGCTTGCAACAGAATTTCATGGGTGCGAGCGGGAGGTGTTGAAGGGAGAATTGGGAGATACCCGCAGCCACTCTTGACAATGCCCAAGATTGATGCATATAAGGTCGGCGACTTTTCCATCATAATGGCTACCACCTGGCCAACTCCAACACCACAGCGTTGCAAGTATCTCGCGATCTGATTTGCCACAGCGTTCAGTTCTTGAAACGACCATTTGATCTGAAAGCCAGATTCAAGTGAGTGGGCAAAGAGTAGGGCATCAAGATCCGGACTATTGCAGACTACGTCTTCAAAAAGCCGCGCCAGATCAGGAGATTTCTGGGGCATAGTGGGAGTGACGTTGTGAATTGACGGGCTGCAGTTGACTTCCCTCAGCGTCGATTTGATCTCCCTTGCTGAATCTTCCAGAATCGAAATGACTAACGACTCAAATTGATTCGTCATATGCTCGACCGTTGTTGATGACACAAACGCTTCCTGATACGTAACTTGAAGGGTGAATCCATCTTCTGTCGGTTCGACTTCAAAGAGAATTGGTGTCTCCAGGCGATCAAGGTGGCTGGTTTCCTTCACCACGTTTTGTGTCCGCTCTGAGCTAGTGAGAGATTCTTGGTACACAAAAAGGGCGTCGTAAAGACTCTCTCCAGGCTGTAGTCCGACCAGCTTTTTTATCTCCGACAGAGAAAGCGTGCAATGTTGCATGATCATCCTATTGCTAGAATGTATGCTGTTGAGCAGATCAAGGCTGACAGAGATCTTGTCGAAATCCACACGAACAGGTAGGGAAGCAATGCAAGGTCCTACTACTTGTTCAATGCCAGCCACAGAGATAGTCCTTCCAGAAGTTACGGAGCCAATGGTGATATCGCTTGTTCCCGCAATTCCGGACCACAACAGAGCTAATGATGCTTGGAATATAACCTGAGGGCTACAACCAAGCTTATGCATTTCAGCATTAACCCTGCTGCGAGAGAGAGATAACGACCTCCGGCTTGACAGAGTTTGAGTTGAGTGCACAATCTTATCATGTAGCTTGGGTAACGGCATTCTCCTCCAGCCAGCAAGATGCTCAGTCCAAAAAACTCGTGCACCATCATCAATTTGCAGCTGATCGTAAAATTTGACAACTTCCCAGAACGAAGGATGTTGTGATACTGGCTGTTTCAAAAGCAGCTTGGACCAATCAGAAAGCAGAATATCCATAGACCAGCCATCGTACAGCGAGTGATGTAGCTGTAGAAGCACACAAACTCCATCAACCACCGGAGTTCGTTGAATCTGAAGTATCATGGGGGAATAGAGGTCCTGAGATGACGAGAGGGACAGGCCAGCTTCGATCTGATCTACAACGCGGATTTGCTGGGGACGGAGTTCCCGTTGAAGAAGCGTAACGAACTTGCCATCTACTACTGCAAACCCCGCACGCAAGATCGGGTTCTGCTGCGAAAGCTCTCTGAAGGTTTCTGATATTTGATCGATGCCATAATCCAACGGAATGGCGAGCTTGAGCTCATTGCAATAAGCAGTTGGATTCCGGGCTGTCTCTGCCAGCATAGCCGCTTGTAAAGGCGTGCATGGTATCGCATCCTCAATCAAGTCACTGATGCTGGCTAGAGTGGCATCTTGTCGTACAACGTCACCCAAACCCAATGATAGATCGGTCGATGTTGGTTGAGAGCTAGCAAGCTGATTCTGCATTTGCCTCCGGGCGGCAGAAAGAATTTCGGAAACAGTTTTCATTGTGAGAAGCGCAGTAGAGTCAAGGGCAAAGCCTGAATTTCGAAGGGCGGAGGCAAGCTTGATTGCCTTCAGAGAATCCATCCCAATAGAGGCGAGAGACATGGACTTGTCGACTTTGAAATTCAAGACTCGAGACACGACTGCCAGGAGCTCTAATTCCGTCCCTTCGACAGGTTCGGAATCCAAGATGTCTTCTGACATATCTGCCTTGCGTTCCTCGTACTCGGCTTTGAGCCTCTTTCTGTCAACTTTGCCACTCGGTAGTCTTGGAAACTCTGACATCAAGACTATTTCTCCAGGAACCATATACTGTGGCAGCCAGTCTCCGCAGTGCTTCAAAACAGCCTCTTCAGTGACTCCATCATCGACAGCGCAGAATACTACCAAGATAGATTTCACTATGGCTGCCACACTGCTATGGCATCCTGAAGTTCTCAGGACGGCTTGCTCAACTTCTCCTAGTTCCAAGCGCTGTCCTCGAAGCTTGACTTGTCCGTCTGATAAACGGCCAAAGCATTCAAGCTTTCCATTTGGTAGTAGACGAGCTTTGTCGCCCGTGCGATAGATGCGGCCAAATGGTGAATTAACGAAGACTGAGTTTGTTTGCTCAGGTCGGTTGATGTAGCCAGTTGCTAACTGGTAGCCACCCACAGCTAACTCTCCAACCTCACCTTGAGGAAGAATTCTCATTTCAGATTGTTTACTGTCTGACTCAGGAATTTCAATAATGAAACATGAGACTGTATCAAGGGGTACACCAATATTGCCCGTGGAAGAATCAGATGAGAACGCAGTCTGAAGAGTACTGACAGATTATTAGTTACAAAATTTGCCAATTGTTGTTCGAAAGGACTTACCAGTGGATTGTAGCTTCAGTAGGACCATACATTGCCCAAAGCATGCTAGGCCTTTCGTCGTCCCCTCCAAACTCCTCGACTACTGGTGCGTTAAGCATTTCCCCGATAGTCAGAAGCACCTTGAGGTCGGGTGCATTTGCTCTTCGGCGCAACAAGCTTCCAGCGACTGTTGGTGTGAGTTCACAAGCATCTACTCGCATAGTGCGTAGCACACCAGGAAGGTCGTCCAGCATCTCAACTCGTCGAACACTAACGAGAGTAGCACCCCGAAAAAGTGGGAAGAATATTTCAAAGACGGAGACATCAAATGTCGGTGCTGCGAATTGCAAGAAGCGGGAGAATGATGGGATATGTCTATCATGAGCAATGAGAGCTTGCGTAGCAGCATCGTGAGAAATTCCCACGCCTTTGGGGGTTCCTGTTGATCCAGATGTATACATAACATAGGCCAGGTCTTCCGGCCGAGGAACTCGATGGTTGAGCTCAGCCGGTGAGTATCGAGGAGGGCCCCCGTCCCCTTCATTCTCATCAACAACAATGACAGCTGCACTGATATCTTTGGGTATCTCAGATGCAAGCTCTTTTGTAACTAACACCACTGTCGCTGCCACATCGCCAAGAATAAATTTCACCCGTTCCGGTGGTGCATCAATATTCAAAGGGCAGAAAGCCCCTCCAGCTTTTAGAATGGCTAAGAGCGAGATATAGAGCAAAGGGGATTGGTGGATGAGTACAGGAACGACAAACTGGCCATCAGTATTGCCTGATGTCGTTGTTATGCGAGCTGCAAGAGATGCTGCAGCTTCATGCAGCTGGCTGTAGTTCAGAGCAGATTGCTGACCATTGCCCATGTGGTCCAGGGCTACATGTTGCCCAGGACCCTTTACCAAGTGGTGTAAGAGGTTTGGTCCAGGCAGCCTGGACGCCTGGGCGTTGAGAATCGAGAGCCCAGTCATGTCCATAGTGTTTAAGTTACACCTCTGGTTGTTGGTGGTCTGAAAGGTAGTTAGTCAGAATAGTGGTGTCGTCGAGTAATCAAGGCAAAGATAGTAGTAGTAAGGACACCGCAAGGTGGGTGGTCTCGATAAACAAATAGCGCCGGTAACAAAGCAGGGCCGGCGACGATAGCGGCGATGTTGAAGGTGTGTATACGCAGTAGAAGATATGGCCCTTTTAGGGAACACGCTGGTCAGCCAGAAGCCTCATCCTAGACCATTAATTACAGGCCAACATGTTATTAGCTAAAATTGGGTGGACTAACATCAGGCTGCTTTGGTCGCTTCACGACCACGCGGAGCCAATTCTCGGAGCAAGTGGGCGCCAGCCGGGGTCAGAACACGGAAGCCGCGAATTGGAATGACGGCAAAGCAAACGGAAGCAAGCCGTATTAGAATCGGCGTCGCAACGATTCGTCGAAAGAAAGCTCGAGGCGTGGGAGGTTGCCCAACGTAGTTCACCTGGTCGAGGGGGGCGTGCGGATGTAAGCGTAGTTCAGCCTGTCAGCGTCGAGTAATTACTCATCGGCTCGTGAAGATGACAGGGACAAGTCAAATCCGGCTGAAAGGGTTCTCGCTGAGTGGGTAGTTGACATATATTATTTGAATGGGGGGGCAGGCAAGACAAGCACCAGGGAAGGTAAAAGGCCGTGACCCATGTTGATGATGTGGTGCAGCGAGGGTTGAAGTGCAATGGTGTGAGCCGAGATACCTGAATTTCCGTTTTAGGTGCCGTATGGTGGAACTCTTTGCCGTGGCTGGCGTGGGGAGTAATACAACCTCGTTGGGCTTGTGCTGAAACTGCACCAGGATACGGCGTGGGTGCGTGGGATAGTGGTGCTTTATTGAAACGGCGTGATGTCTCACAGGACGCTTGGGTTTCGACGTCGAATGAGCAGTGGAGGAGCCGCTCAGAATAGATTGCGTCACGACTTGGTTGACTTGAACTTAGTCCTATTGTTGTGATGAGTTCACTCAAACACTGGCTTTATCGGCCCATTCAACCCTGGTTTAGACGAGAGCATGAAATGCGAGCAGTAGCAGTAGCAGTAGCAGCAGCAGTAGCAGGATGAAAGAGCTTCTCGCCAAAAGAGAAGTCGTGAACAATATGGCTTATAAATGTCCACAGATCCGCATTGGGTAACTTGGTTGATCACACTGCGCTTAGATCGGCAAACCAACCCCCACAGGGGAAAGGCTAGTCCCTCTTGGCGCTTGAAGAGGCTCGATGTAAGGTCCAACGGCCCCAGGGTGCCTGGCAAACCGTTACGTGAAGGCTTATGGCGGCTGTGATATAAAAGAAGTTGCTGCATCAGAGACGCTGCACTAAAACAAGTCTCAAAGCGAGGCGAACGAAGGGTTGGGAACTGGTGGTAGCGGCTTAAGCTCTGACATCCGGGTTGGTGATCGGATATCGAGGTCGCTTTAATCATGCAGACAAGGGATCCTCGACGGGTTGACCCGAGATAAAAGGGGAGCCTCAATCTGACAACTGACTTTCAGTCCTACCAGCTGGTGTCCAGAGTCATAGTCTCATACGGCTGGCCAGCTTTCACACAGGCACGACCCAGTATTCATCCTCCACGGGCCATCACCCACAAAGACCTTGCCGTCTCCATCATTGATGAACATGCTCATATACGGGCTGGAGTCACGGAATGATCAGAAGGCCAGGCAAGATGAAAAATAGAGTGTGGAGGCATGTAAAATGCCCAAGTGCAGTGGAAAAAGGAAGGGGATGCATGTGGGATAACATTGGGTAAGAAACCGTGATAGTGAAGCGATATTAGTCAACGTGGGAGACTTCCGTTGACATCGACGGTTTCCAGTACAAAGTCAGGTGAGGAAAATGAACTTAGCGAGGAAGCATCGTGAAAAGGATGTCATGTGAATTGATTGGGGGTTATTTCGGGACGACACATGGTGTTTTACCTTGTCTACAAGATGAGAAGCGGGATGGTGAGGGTGAGGGGCTATCAGCACTGCGGGGAATGTGCCACGCTGAACATCGGACGAAGAAAGATTGTGACTACTGGTCAGATGAAGCTGCGTAGGTTGATATTGGAACTACTAGGGGAGTTGATCTGTGCCTCAGCTGTGGATGAAGCAAAGTTGGGTGAAGGTGGTATTGCAAGCAACAAACGAGACCCTCCAATGAGGGCAAACCCCAAACTGAATGAGAAAGGCCATATCTGGTCGGCGCAGGCTCGGATTCCCGAGGGATACGATTCGGAAGAGAAGCTAGGACAAATAACGCGGAAAACAGTTTTGCGGGAACCGAGCCGAGATTATGGAGAAGGGTCAAGCCGGTCAATATCACCTTCCCAGATCTTGCCTGTGATTGTGACGAGTTGTGCGGCGTCACATACTAGCTCCGAGCAAAGCGCCAGTTGAGACAAGACAGACTTGTAGTCGGCTCAGAATCATCACAGGCGGAATTATTGATACCAGTGCAGTTATGCGCGGAGATGCAGGCAATGTTCAGGCCGATGATGCAATGAGATATCCGTAGTTGAGTCTGAATGCAGCGATGAAGCGGTGATGATGGGTGGATTTTTGGTCGTGGTCATGGATGATGCAAGGTGCAGGTGGAGAAGTGGAAGGGAGGTGTGGGTTATTGGGCTTGGTCAGTGCATCATTCATCAACAAGCTGCTAATTACCTTACCCTGAGCCCAGAATATTTTCAGACTTCAGGTCTCAAAATAATTTTAATACTGTTTAGTCTATGGCGGTCCAATTGCAATATTGATGTCTTTGGTTTTATATAGGTGGCTATAACATGACAAAACAAATACTGTCACAAGTAAACTAAATGAGCGCGGGTTTAATTTCGTTCAGGTACAGAGTATCCGTAAGCCTGCCGATCTTCAAAGTTTGGATCTAATCAGATAACCTAATGTACTTTTAGACGAGAGTGAAGTACTCCTCCATTGCCTCAAAGGTACCTTACCCACGTCGTTCGCTTCGAAAACTTCCGGCAGTGTCTAGGGTTTGCCTCTTGATCGAGCATCAACGTACGAGCAAGCGCCCATTCATTTGATAGGCCTTGTCAATTGCAATTCAAGTTCGATCTCAGCCAGGCATCTTCCATCAATTCAACCAGACAAAGCTTCTTGAAGCTTGTTAAAGCCACCCGAAACTTTCGTGAACAGCAAAAAACTGTACTAGCGACTTGTGGCGTATTGTGGCTTCTAGGAGGGTTGACCGAAATTCCGACACCTACGCACTCATTGTGCAGCAAGTCACCATAAATTTGATCGAGGCATCCGGTCCTGTTCACTTGCCAGTAAATCTCTGCTTTTACCGACTTTGCCTCTCACATGCATGGTGAAAATAACGGCTGGTCCCTGATTGTGGCTTGTGCCGGTATTTTTATCGACAATTCCTAGGACCCTTGGTGGGAGCTACTGTAGGTACTACTTGGATCCTCGGCCACAGGATCGCAAAACGGGTACGAGATCCTTTGACGTACGAACCAACTGCGACCAGGCACTGCACTGCCGAGAGTGTTGGCTCCATGTTCTAGATCATGAGTATCTTATGGAGGATCACGAAAACAAGGGTCCAACGGGATGAAGAAAAAGTAACATCACCAACCCAATTCGTGTCATCTTACGGTTTTGACAGTCACATCGAGCCATGCCACGGGTATTTCCAGAGTGGTGTCGTCCCATGGCTGCATATTTCTTTCGAAGCTTTCTGTCACTGCAACATTATGCGTGCATGCCCTTGCTGGGGTCCATTATAATAAAATCGGAAACACCGTTATCGGTCTCGAAATGGCTTCGTCGGCGCATCTACATCTAATCAATCAAATCAAATCAATCGCCTCTGCAAAATTATTACCCGCTAGCCCGATCACTCCTAAAGGGTAGGGCCCTGTTAGTTTATGCAGCTCTAGACAGCTCATCAATACATGGACGATTCTTCAACACCGAATGCTTGTGCCCATAGGCCAAGCCATCTGTGCCTTATTCCAACATGGATAGGCTCGAGGCCACAGGTCAATAGAGAAGAAAAATTTTCTTCCATTCCCAATTCCCCTCCTCTTGCTCACCCTCATTCGATCGGTACCTGTCCCCAAGAAGAAGAAACACAGCAAATCGTGGCAGGGGTTGCAAGCATCAGGGGCTAGTGCTAAAAGACCCCTGGGCCGCTCGGAGGTCGGTAACCAGTCAACTCGAGCTTGGTGCGCGACGCTACTGTAAGTTGGCTAATTAGATCTTATCAGATCCGGTTTATCAGATCATCAGATAATTCCCTCATCTCCACAATGGAGCCCAAGATATTCGCCGCCCATCAACACTCCAATCATCAACATTCTGCCAACCCTCCCTTTCTCCTTTGCGGGACTGCCCCTCCCATTCCTCGAACGACATTGCGAGAACTTGAGAGATCGGCTCTTCTGGTGCCCACGCCAAAGCCGTTCTTCGCCGCACTATGTGCGTGCATGCTTTGTCAAGTTTTTCTCTCCTCCCCTCCAGCTCCAGGGATTGACGTCGCGTCGAACGGTGTGAAGGTTTCAAGGCGGGGCTGCAGAAAGCCGTCATCGGCCCACGATCCCACGGAACAAAAATGCGTAGCGTTTTCAAGGGTCTGTCTGCATTGGCCCAGTTAGCTGGCAACGACTGGCTTTGAACTGCGGCTGCTTCCTGTGACGCCAGCTGGGATGGCAAGCATATTTCCAGTATTAAGACCGTCTAGGCCCTTGCTCGGCGGCGTTAAGGTTCGGAGGGTTCGTCAAGCATGCTCGACGTTTTGCCATGTCTATCTTATCTGATCTTTTTACCAAAGATCATCGCCGACGTCGCATCATATTCGTCTACATTTACGCTTCTTTACTGGGGTTCCTTGGTTAGCTTGCTCGTAATTGAGGAACCTCCACTCCCTCCGGTCGTCCTCTTGAGACGCAAGCTTCATGGGTAGCCATCAACACCCCGCTTGCAGAGATGAAGCTGGAGGGAAACGCCGATTAGAACGTGGCCAAAGTAGAGGCTTTAAAGGGAAACATGGGTCAATGAATAAAAAATGCTCCAACCTCATGGAGACATCGGAAGCGTACCAAACTCGGTGTGCTTTCGAAGCCGAGGAGTTAGTCCAACACACACTCTTGATTTAAAGATGTCAACGTACATCGATCGCCATTCGCGTAAGGCCTAAGCTTTTAATGGCATTCGTTCATATAGGTAGTTTCCAATAACGATCATCATCCTCATTCAATAACCTAAAAACAAACTTTGCCTGAGCTTCACCCACGAATATTGGCATCCTGTTCACATGACTTGGCCCCCTGCTCATGCCTTCTCCCTCTGCCCATTTGATGCCTATCGTTTCCTCATTGAACATCGAGTGCCGAGCTCAACCCACGCCGCCACGCATCCCTGGAGGGTCCCTCCACGCTGGGGCTTGCGACGGCGGGTTGGGAAGCTGGAAGCTCTCGTTAGACCCGCAGCCCAGCGTGATGCTGCGCGGAGATGATGAGTGGACAGTGGCATCTAGAGCACCAGACAAAGCTCACCCACGCGCTACGGAACTTCACGGCGTTGATGAGTCCCACGAGGAGGGTCCACGAGGTACGCCGCGGCCATGGACGTGGAGGATTCGACCACAGACTGGCACAAAGCCATTGACTGCGCGACATTTTCCTTCCATTATACATCCCTTGCAGTCCGATGACTGGCCTAGTCTGTTGTCGTGATGCATCTTGACGCCCATCAGGCCGCGGCTGGCAGAGCCCTAAAGGTTTTGATACGGCCATCAGATGGGGGCCTGCATGAGGCAATCCCGCAAAGCTCTTGTGTCGATGTCATTGGAACCCTTTTTGGTAGAACCGCCGATTTAGGAGATCAAGGGTCAAAGAGATGAGTTTTCCAGGTGAACATATCGTGAATTTGTTCTTTTGAATCTTTGTTCACGGGTGAGCTCTTCCCCCCACATCCCGTGAGATCCAATTTTGAAGAAAAAGTCGACAAAACTCCAACAGCAAACTGAAACGGTCACGAAAATAAAGAAGCCCAAAATGGCTTACAGGACCCCTCCGAGCTAAAGCTCAAAAAGGTTGGTACAGTAGGAGTCTTGTCTGCAGTCTGCAGTATGCAGCAGGGCATTCAAACGGATACAGACGCACCCCCCACCATTTCCCGATCCCACCCTCTAAATTACGCTACGGACAGGGCCTGGGCTTGGGCTTAGGCTTAGACTCTGTCTTATTCACTGCATACTAACCAAAGTCACGTTGACTGACGTTGACTGACGTTGACTGAAATGGATTCCGTCACCATTCTTCTTCACATTTTGCTGCATTTCTGGCCTGACCCGGCTTCCATTCTGCCGCTGTCCTCTACTATTGCTTGGCAACCGCGGCTCCACGACTTGGCTTGGCTGTCGTGTCGTGCCGTGCTCGGCCCAGCCCAGGATGGCCGGCACTGAACAGAAGCCCAGTCTCCTCTAGTGGACTAGCTGCGTTCTTCCCGGCTCAGTAGTGTCTCCATCATGGATGGTTTTTTATGTATCATGGTTCCATCGCAAATGTACCTCCCAAAGTATGTACGTACGAGATTGATGAGGTTGTATTAGCCATGGAGAACATCGATGTACTCGTATCCGCCTCCTCCATGTACCTCATGAGGCGTGTCCGTCAGTTCGCGGCAAGCGTCTTGTCATGTAATGCAATGTACCTTGAGTCCAGCTTCGCTGTGAGCTGTATGTACTGCACTGTACTTCCTTGCTTGCTTCTTTTGAGGGTCCGTAGCTTAGTTTGACTCCGAATAAGAGAATGGCACGCAATGGGACCGAAGCAATGGCTTGTAGATCCCATCCCCGTCTGAACTACAAAATGCTCATATCTCCCCCCATCTCTCGGAACTAACCCGTTCTTCTGTTCTTTCTATCTTCATTAAAGAAGCTTTTCTCAAGCCTGGGTGGCATTACCTAAAGCACTTCACTATACCTCATCAGAGTCAGACCTTGATTGTGTCACTCTTGTTCTATAATCCTCATACGGACATTGAAGCTTCGCTCGACCTTTCATCTTCTTATAAGAAGCTCATCTGCAACAAAGCGTCAACCTGCTCAACATATTGAACAGATTGATACCTACCTGGATTTCAGAGAAGGAATAAGAGCTTCTGCAAACCGGTTTTATACCTCCCAGTCGCCCATTTCGTTGGTGGACCTCCTCTTGGCTTCTCCCACGTCACGACTTGCAAAACGCCGACCTTCACAGACACAAATCGTGGACTATAGGAATTGGCCTGCTTTTGAGAATTTTGTTGCATTTTTAGATTTATACCCCTCATCAACAACAACAACCAGTCATCATGTCACCCCACAGCGAGGTTTCCTTCACCGGCTCCGAGACTCCAGTCTCTAACGGTACCAGCAACGGTCACAACGACACAAACGGTACCGATGGTTATACTAACGGTCACAACGGTCATACCAACGGTAACGGCGCCCCTGCTGCTGTCCGCAACGGCCCCCGCGTTCATAAAGAGCGATCTCCCTACCTGGAGACCGCTCCCGCGGACTCTGAATTTGATCTCATCTGTGCCGGCTTTGGCCCCGCATCTCTGGCCGTGGCCGTTGCTATGCACGATGCCATCGCCGAGGGCAAGAAGCTTCGCCCTGACGGCGCAACTCCCAAAGTTCTCTTCCTCGAGAAGCAGACCAAGTTCGCTTGGCACGCCGGTATGCTTCTCCCTGGAGCTAAGATGCAAATCTCCTTCGTTAAGGATCTGGCCACCCTTCGCAACCCCCGATCCGAGTTTACTTTCCTTAACTACCTCCACCGTCAGGGTCGTCTAGTTGACTTCACCAACCTGAGCACTTTCCTACCTGCCCGTACTGAGTACGAGGACTACCTCCGCTGGTGCTCTTCTTGGTTCGACCATGTTGTTAACTACAACAATGAGGTTCTCTCCATCACTCCCGAGAGCAAGGAGGCTGGAGCTGTCAAGACCTTCTCCGTCCAGGCCCGCAATGGCAAGACTGGCCAGATTCAGTCTTTCCGCAGCCGTCACGTCCTTGTTGCTGCTGGTGGCCAGCCCTCGCTCCCCAAGAGCCTCCCCGCTAAGCACCCTCGTGTTCTGCACTCTTCTCAGTTCGCCAACTACGCCCCCCAGATCCTGGCCAAGCAGAACGCTCCTTACCGAGTTGCTGTTATTGGTGCTGGCCAGAGTGCCGCTGAGATCTTCAACAACGTCCAGAACCTGTACCCCAACTCCAAGACCTACCTTATTATGCGCCAGGAATTCCTCCGACCTAGTGATGACTCTCCATTGTAAGTTATGCACATTTACCCATAAGAGGGGCCCTTGCTAACGATGACGTACAGCGTTAACTCCATCTTCAACCCTGAGTACATTGACAACCTGTGGCCTCGATCTGTTAAGGCCCGCGAGACTCTTTTGACTGAAGCCCGCGCCACCAACTACGGTGTTGTTCGCCTGGAGCTCATTGAGCACCTCTTCGAGAAGATGTACGACCAGAAGCGTGAGATTAGCGACGATGAGACCCAATGGCCCCACCGAATCCTTGCAGGCCGCGAGATTGCCAGTGTTGACACCAAGGGCGATGCTCTTGAGATCAAGGTCCAGCATGTGAATGATGGTCCTCTTGATGGTTTTGTCGACCAAGAGACTCTCGAGGTTGATCTGATTGTTGCTGCCACCGGTTACAAGCGAAGTGCTCATGTCGACATGCTCAAGGACGCCTGGACCATGCTCCCCAAGACCGTGTCTGGACGAAACGAGTCCCCCAAGAGTGTTAACGGCTGGAACGTCGAGACACAAGATGGCGAGCGCAAGCTGGCTGTCGGAAGAGATTACCGAGTCAAGTTCTCCCCTGGTACTGTCGCCGACGACTCTGGCGTCTGGCTGCAGGGCTGCTGCGAGGGTACTCACGGGGTAAGTGATCCACCATGAATTGGTTATTAGCCTGGTCCTATGCTAACATTCCTTTTCTAGCTGAGCGACACCCTCCTCTCCGTCCTGGGCACTCGTTCGGGCGAGATTGTTGAATCTATTTTCAAGCAATAAATGTTACGACAGCATGAATGAATGGATACCTACGCGTGTAATTGGTTTGCAAGGGCAGCGAAAATAGCTGGTTGCGACTGAAATCAGCAGTCCCCCCGGCTTGAGTTATTTTTACTATATCCTCTGTTATTTATCATCGTTATTGTCATCATTTACAGTACATACTCATACTGCGATTTGGCAGACAAAAGTTGGATTTTTGTTATATTGTTTTGGTGTTTTGTAGATTTTTGTTAGAACCCCACCACAGCATTTAAAAAAAATTACCTAACGTTAGAAGCTCCAATCGACAATCATGTCTCATCTCAGTATATCGCGATTATTCTTGACAGGTCGTGAACACACTGTCATATGCTATCTTAAACTTATTCAATTTCCCACATCTCCAATGGGACACTTCTTGGGTGCTGTGTCTATTATTAGGGCCCTAACACCATCGGAGCCCACAGTAAACTGCATGCTGTCCATCATAAGTCGGCTTAATTCCCGCTCTAGGTTTCTGACTCAAAGGATTCTGTCTCATGAATTAGTGTCTATAAGACACAGCACCCAGCATGACTTCATAGTCTTGGCTTTCACTGCACCAAGTGTCGTTGTTGACCGTTAAGCGTAGTATCTCCGTTACACCAAACGGGGTGAGCCTCTAGAATTGGCAATATCGATGGAAATCTCCCGACCGAGAATGTCATCTTTTAGGTAGAACTATGAGGACTCTTTAGGCAATGCATGACTTGCCTGCCCTTTAACAGGCTTCTCACCAACTCAACCCCCGTCACTGCGCCCGGCCAACCCCGAGGCCCCCTTGATTCCATTGATCATTGACTTGTTGGTGTTGGGCGATTATGCCATATCCTGGCAGGGCCGTTGTAAAAGTTTCACGTTGTCGAGGTAAGATGCACAGACGGGCCGGGTATCCCAGCATGGCACTACACACCCACTCGCCGAGAAGCAGACTCTCTTTCTTCTTGGTCCATGGCCACGGCCTGACAGGTAGACTAATGTAAAGAAACTGCAAAGAATCCGCCAAGATCTTTCCTGAGCAAGGGTTCCTTTTGGTACGCCTAAAGAGGCCTAAGCGTGGTCTGTAAGAGCCTTACCCAACAGTATCAGCTCTGAGTTACCGACCCTCAACGAGTTCCCTTATTGAGTTTTATGCAGCAGGTAGAATATGTTGCTTGAGTAAGCAACCAACAGTTAAAATGAAGCTGACAAGGTTGCAAGCCCTTGTCAAGCGACGTTATTCCGTCTTATTCCATGCAGGGTACATGGTACTGCCTCGGCCTAGCTCTCCAGTTGTCAAATGCCCGATATCAACCATGTGTCAGCGGAGGCCATTGGTAATACATACCTACAGCAGTATCTGTAGACTAGTTGAATATGTCTCTTGTCTGTGTCTACGCAGGGAGGGACCGTGAAGAAAGGTTCAATTAAAACGAAGTCTGTGCAAGCCTTGCCGCGCGGGCCTTTCTTTGCCGCAACGTTATCCGTACCTAGCAGAGTCAGAAGCAGGGTTTATCGAACCGTGCCGCAAGCGAGTCGATCCTAGTCGAGGTGCCCTTTTGGCGATATGAATTCTCCATAATTGATTGACTGATTTCTGGCTTCCCTTTATTCCTACAGGATTCTTTTCGAGTGGGGGACGTGCAAGTCTTTTTTTAAGACTGACAAGCGGAGTAAGAATTGCCTGCCCCCTAACGCTACGGTTACTGTTCCGGTTACCTCCCGTCGCTGTACGGTACTAGCACCGGAAGCAATCGCTGGACTCTTAGTACTTGGTAGGCTCTTAGCAACCAACAGGGGCTGACTGGTTCTCAGTCTCTGAGAGTAAACGACGAGTGTTCTCCTCTTGGAAACTCACGACGGGACCGAGACCGACCAAGCCATGAAGCAGCAGCCTGACGACTTTGGACCACAATCGGCTCGACCTCGGGCTAGTGTTTCTGTTTCTGCCTCCCAAAATCAAACTCCTACACCTTCTCCTACTCCGCGACGGCTTCCTGTTAATCCCCGCCGGCACAAGGTTGCTCCCGAGCATCGAAAGCGTGTCGCCACAGCGTAAGTCGACTTTAGTTTCCATGTGTCTACCCGTCTACAGCACCACACTAGGTAGCTATCAATCGATATATCCTTTTAGGGATTTGTTTATATCGATAGTCTTTTGTATCCATTATCAATGGATCAATTAGCTCCTTTTCAATTACACTCGACTATTGCTGCGCTTCCGCAGCTGTTGACTGAGATCAAGCTGGAGCCAGTTATCATATCATCATAGTAACTCAGACCTTTATCTAACACATATTTCACTAAAAAGGTGCAATGCTTGCAATGTGAGAAGAGTCAGATGCTCTGGTGAGCATCCGTGTCGGCAATGCCAATCCTCTTCACGCGACTGCATATATCCTCGGCCTGTTGAGAAGGTCGCTATCACGCGTTCAGAGCTCGAAGAGCTGAAGCACAAGGTCGATCTCTATGAACGAGTTCTTCGAGATACCTTACCAGCAGCTGTATCAAACGCCGTGGCTGATTCTGCAAGCCGCCAAGAACTATTCGAGTTGCTTGGCTGGTCGACCTCTAACCATGGTATTGGGCCAGCAGCCGTTAGTCTAGCGGCACAGACGACGCCAACGATAGATGGACCAGTGCATACTGCGAGGGTGCCGTCAGAGCTTCCTCAACTCCAGTATTCCAGTATACATCGGCAATTTCAGCAGCAGCAACAGCCTCACTCTCACTCTCATGCTCAGCTCCCGGATGCTAGATTACAGGAGTCTAGCTTCGGACTACCACGATCACATTCGATACAGCTATCGCATCCTGCTGCAACTTCTCATCAACGGCAAGATGATGATGAGAACCTGGTGTCAACAGAAGGCCGCCTGTTACACGACCCTGACGGCTATGCACGCTTCCTGGGTGAGACGAGCGGTGCAACCTTTCTCGACTACCTAAAGGAGTTTATGACTACAGTTCTACCTCTTGCGTACCAGAATCTTCGCCCAGGCTCTGATGGTAGTGCATTCTTGTCAAGTCTTGGTCGCTATCAGACCTATGATTCCCGACCTTTGCATGATCGAGATGTTGACCCTACGTGGTTCCCTACACCTCCAGAGATGGACTCGATGCTATCTGAGCTACGTTACTTCATTCAAGATGGTAACTGCAATTGGCCAAGCGGAGGCATCTACTGGTGGGGGAATCTTTCTTCAGCGCCAACAATCCCTTCCATGGAACGAGACTCGCCAACCACCCGCCTGGCCAAGTGCCGTCATCTCGCTTTCTATCAAACAGCATTTGCCGTAGTATCTCAGGCAACAATCATGCCGCCTCAGGATATCTCTATAGACCCCCATCTCAGCGAGAACTACTTCAGCCGGGCCCGTATGCTTCTGGGGAACCCTCTCGACATCACGCGCTTTACCCCCAACGAAGTGGCAGTGTTGACATTGATGGGCTTCTACTTGATAGAGATGAATCGACGTGACGCTGCATACATTTGTGTGAGTAACGCTATGCACATAAGCATCATGCATGGTGCCCATAGGGGCTGGCTAGATGAGAGCGGCAAGCGCGTGTTCTGGACGCTCTATGTACTAGATCGCTATCTAAGCTGCCTCATGGGAAGACCACCAACCATCATGGACGATGCCATCCGGTTACCGCTTCCTTGCGATGCCCCGTATGTTCCACCCCCATCCTTGTCTACTTCTCTGGCTAACCTTGCTCCGCAGGTCTATGCCTCCAGCAGATGGCCTCAGGGCTCATGTCGGACTTTCGCGGATCTCGTGCCATATCGTGTGTAATACATATCGCATATCCCCTTCGGAAGACATGGCAAGGCCCTTGAGGAGTCTCGAAGGAGAAATCGGTATGCTCGACGAATGGTGCCTGAAGCTTCCGGCTACGGTGCAACTCGCAAACAATGGATTGAGCGATGACCCAGCTACTTGCTTGCTGCACATGCACTACAACCAGGTATTTTCTCTAGCTTTCAACTTCTTTTGATGTAGTGGCTAAATATGTCTTTTCCAGCTGATAATCTTAACCATCCGCCCAGTATTCTTCGCATTGGTGAAGAAATCGTTCGCGGAGAAGCTGGTTTCCCGGTCATGTTCATTGAGTTCACATCCTCAACTCCCTCTACTTAAGCGATGCATTGCCTCGGCAGAGCACAACATCCGACTCGCGCGCCAGATCTTACTTGTAAATCACCCTCGGAAACTGCTCCAAGCTGGCCTTCACTTCATTTTCAATGCTGCGATTGTCTTAATGTTACAGCAGCTAGTAGAGGATCTGTGTCCGTCTTCTCGAAGTGAAAAGGCTCGGTCACTCGACCTCGATTTCGTGATTGGGAGGTTCGAAGATGAGAGCCGTGTGGGTAGCAACTACGGTCGAGACTGTGCCACGGTTCTTCGAGATCTTCGCGTGCTTGTGCAACGTCTTCCTATACCTGTCGACATGAGCACTGCAACACGGTCCGTCAACATAGCACAAACTTCGACAACCTATGATCCGATTGCGAATCGAACAACAGTTGACATGGGTCAACCATGGCCTGATAAGTTGACCTCAGAGGCGCTACAGCAACCTATTCTTGTCGACCAAGGTCATATTCTATATAATGAGTTGGTTTCGTGGATTGATGTTGATTGGCAGTCATACAATGGGTATCTAATTTGATTGAGCGGTCTTTACTAATAATAAAAGCTGGCGACTGAGATTTTATACCGAAAAAAAGTTGGTTATTTTGGGGGGGGTTTTTTTTTAATTAATTTAATGGACATGTAGTGGAAAGAGGCTGTCAGTTATATGAACAGTCGTGGTGTTCGGAGTGTTGCTGAAGAATGAAATGTCCTCCAATGAATGGCAAATAGGAAACGATTAGCCCCGATGTGGTTCAAATTGGGTTTTCGAAGGCAGATCAGATTCGGGCTCAAACATGGAAATAAGAAAAACAAGGGTACTCCTGGATGATTGTCGCTTCTGTCTCGATGTGATTGTGAGGAAGGAAGGTGACGTGCGAGAGAGTCATGTGATAAAGCAGGTGGTACTCTCATAACCTTCCATGCAATATTGTCTCACATCACCCACGAAAATCCTTCGAAGCATTCGAAAGTCTCATCTTATCATTACCAAGCAATAACAGCATGCATTTGATCCTACGTCCCCGTTTTTGAACGTCAGAATTCTGCAAGTTTTCGTCACAAATGGCACCTCTCAAGCACAGAGCAGTCGCGACTTGCTTCATCTTCAAATTTCCCGCTGACGACGCGGCCAAGAAACCACAAGTTGCTCTCTTCCGCCGGAGCGGTAACGTAAACACTTACCAGTAAGCCAGATATCTTACCTTATCAAGAAAGTGTGCTTACATATTATAGGCACAAGTATGCAGGCGTTTCAGGGAGTGTAGAAGAGACTGACGCGGATCCTCTCGCCACAGCCTGGAGAGAACTTGAGGAGGAAACAACTCTCACAGTCGATTCTCTACGTCTTTTTCGAAAAGGGAAGCCGTTTTCCTTTTCTGACGAATCTATTGGGAGAGAATGGACAATCAACCCTTTTGGGTTCGTTCTCATATCGGAGAGGGAGGGTGGCTGCGGCGAAGCTGGTATCAAAATAGACTGGGAGCATGAAGGCTACGAATGGTTCGACCCAGACGCAATCAACGACTCAGATGATTTTGAGGGTGTTCCGCGCATTCTTGAAAGTCTTAGAAGGGTGTGGTTCAATGTTGACTTGGGCGAGGATGCTGGCAGCACGCTTAACCAAGGCTTGATCGCTTTGCAAAACGATCACGAGAGCGGAGCGCGTCAGCTAGCTACCAATGCTCTTGATACTTACATCGACGTGATTGCAAAGATTGACTTCTCTGATCGAGTCCGATGGTGGGAAAATATTCGGTTTGCTGGATGGCATCTGTGGAAGAACGGACGGGAAAGCATGGGCGCATCTGTCCTAAACGTTGTCCTATCAGGGCTGGACATAATTCAAGACACAATCCCGTCAAGCGGCCCACTCAGCAAGAGCTCTATCGACAGCATTATAAGATCCATGAGAAAATACGCAAAGGGCCGACAGACTGCCAGTTCCAGAACTGGGGCGACGTTCCAGACTTTCTTAGAGCAACAACTCTCGGGAGACGGACCACTCAAGATCCTTACCCTCTCATCTAGCTCTACCATCACTTCGGCCATCATTCACGTTCTGGGAAATACCTCGCGGCCTGTGGAAGTCCATGTGCTCGAATCCCGGCCACTCTTCGAAGGTGTTAAGATGGCACGGTTAATTGCTTCAACTGCCAACGAGATCAAGGCCAGGACCCGCTTGACAATCCACACTGATGCAAGTGTTGGTGTTGCAGCGAAGGGTGTCGACATTGTTCTCCTCGGAGCGGATCTAATCGACAAAACAGCCGCGGTTAGCAATAAAGTCGGGTCTCTGCCTGCCGTATTGACGGCCAAGTACGTTTCGCCGAAAGCCAAGATCGTCGCCTTGTCAGAGAAAGAGAAAGTGCTTCCTTTTGCACCCCCAAGCCAAGAGGAGAACGATCCACATGAGGTTATGCAAGCTTGGGGAGACCTCAGCTCAGCTGTTGAAGAGGGACCCCACCCTCAAGTCAATGTCAAAAACGTGTACTTCGAGTGGGTGTCCTCCGATTTGATCGATTACTACGTCACGGAAGACGGAGTCACCGATTGTGAGGGGATATCAGACTACGCCCAGAGAGTCGGGAACAGGGCTGACCAATATTTTACCAATCTGTGATGCCAAAGTCCAGGTGATGCCATCTTGAGCATGGTCCTTAACCCCGACAATCTGGAGAGTTACATTACCTATTCACCTCGCAGCCAATAGCAGTGGCATATGGTCTTTTCCGTGTCTCCCGGTGCCTTGGAACGTCTGACGAAGGCTCGAAATCACATTGTGAAAAATTGATGGAATCAGTATGGCCGTGGGGGTGGGTTGTCTAACATTCGCCTCATCAATTATGCGTCGTTTTGTTGTTCACGCAATCTCTACTGCCTGGTATATCTCTTATTGCAACGGTTTCGATCAATAAACGTCAGTGAGGGTGCTGGACGTGCGTCTCGCTGCCCACTGGAAAACTTGTTTCAGGCAGTGGATTCACTGCTTCAGCTCGACAGAAGAGATCAATGGCGGCCAACACCAGAATATTGCAACCCTCTTTGCTTTGAGGCGTTATTCTAGAACGCCCATTCGAGCCACCCATAAGCCCTTGATAAAATCCAGTCGTATACGGCGAAGCGCCAAGGACGTAGTAAACACGTTCTCAGTAAGCAGCGCGAGGGATCCTTGATTCCGGGGTATATGTCAGCCTTACAGCCCTAACGACACAGCCCGCAACTGAATGAACTAGTTCATCAGCAACATGATTTGCTCATCACGGGAAACTTAGGACTCTTTGCCTGATTCACGCGCGATAGTGGAGGCAGTGGGCGACTCGTTTTAGGTGTACCCGCTCCTTGGTAATGAGTCAAGATGGGCCTGCTTAGTTCAATTCCCGCTACTTTTCGACCCCAACACAGGCATTCTTTTATCATTAACGTGCTTTCCGCAGGCTAAAGATGCGGTCAGTATGTTCCCGGCGCTCAGGCAATCTTGATCAAGGTTGCAGTAGTGGCGTTGACCATCTGCCTATTCGAGGCACTTCTTGTCAGCCTCAATCCCGAGCGTCTGGTCTGCTGTCAGATTCTTACTTCATGATAGGCCAACAGTCAACCTTGTTTTATATACGACTGTGACAAACAGGATGACTTCCGGATCGGGCCTTCACCTGGATCACGCTTACCAGATTCTTAGGATAACTGCAAGAAGAGGGTTCATTGGGCCGACCCCCAATTAATCCCGGGCCTGAGGGATACAAGCGAAGATATCATCAAGAGCCTCCAGGTGTATATCTTCAGGAGACCTGTACGAAGGAGAGTTGCCTGCAGGACGTGTACCTACAAATGTGTGCCTATATGAACCAGGCGAAGACCTCAATTCATTTCTCGCTCCTCGTGGGCTTTGATCAGCATCCTACAAGGAATTTGTCCTGTCTTTTCTCATTTAAGGAGAATCCTCAACTATTTGCGTCGAAATCTGAGCAATTCATCAATTATGTCTGATCAAAATCTCGTCCAGCCGACCAAGTCGAATAAGACTCCGTCAAGCCAACCCGTTACCTACTCAATCGAGGAGACCAAAGAGAGAAGCAAAGCACTTAATCAGAAGCTCGATGTGGCTTTGCTCCCACTCCTTTCTCTCTTATACCTTTTCAATGGCCTCGATCGTGGCAATGTTGGCAATGCCGAAACACAAGGTAAAACAAAACTATCTTCTCTTTCCTTCGATTCTATTCGAACAGCTCAGTTGACTGGTTCAATTTAGGTTTCACCAGAGACATAGGGGCCGAGTCTGATGATCTCAACAAAGCGGTCTCGCTCTTTTTTGTTACTTTTGTTGTCTTGCAACCTGTTTCTGCTGCAGCTGGCCGTTACATTGGTGCTAAGCATTGGATCCCCTTTCTAATGGTCAGTTGACGATATCCACGGCCAATTATCACGGAAGGAAGCTAACACACTCGAAAGTTTGGTTGGGGTATCGTGACGATTGGTCAAGCTTTCATTAAAGGACGTGGTACGTGATCCTCTCCTCCGCTTTCCTACTATTACAATCCTTCTGACCTCACTTCAGGGGCACTCATTGCCACACGCTTGCTCATTGGTGCCTTTGAAGCGGGCTTCTATCCCACAGCCGTTGCATATCTGTCATTCTTTTACCCACGTTATGACTTTTGTGTCAGACTTGCTCTGTTCTATGGACAATATGCCATTGCGGGAGCATTCTCTGGCTCAATTTGTAAGATTAGAGCGTCACCCTTCGTTGAGTCCATTACTTACTCTTTCAAGCATACGGCATCTTCCATCTTCATGGTGGCAATCTCAAGAACTGGCAATATCTCTTTCTTATCGAAGGCGCACTGACTTGCTTCTTTGCTCTTATTGCTTGGTTATGGCTGCCCAAGGGCCCTGGATCTGCTTGGTTCCTTCGTCCGGATGAACGACAATTTGCTGTCGAACGGATGAAGCAAGACAATGCCGAGTTTGTGCAGCACGAGTACAGCGAAGATGGTATCGAGGAGAACCGCTTGAGCAAGAGAGACTTCGTCGAGACGATGAAAGACTGGAAGCTATGGACTGTCTTGGTGCTCAACATCTGCGCGAGTGTTCCTAGCGGTGCTTTTTCAGTTTTCCTGCCCCTTGTTGTTCAGGGGTTGGGATACGAGTCTATTCTTGCCAACTTGGTATGTTCTGCTTCCATGTAACCCTCAATCGAACCTGACTGACTGAATGATCAAGATGACGGTCCCTCCTTTCGTCTGCGGTGCCCTTGGCCTATATGCCTTTGCTTTAAGCTCGGATCACCATAAAGAACGAGGTTACCACATCCTGGGTGGCTTGCTAATCGGTATAGTTGGCCTTATACTTACCGTTACAATTTCCTCCAATACTGGGCAATACATATCCCTTTGCGTACTCCTATCCGGCGTATACATCTCGGCTCCTCTCACCATGGCATGGCTGAGCGGCAATACGCCTGAACCTGGCAAGCGGGCTCTTGTGCTTGGTGTCAATGGGTTAGGTAACCTCGGAGGAGTGATCGGGGCGCAGCTGTACAGACAACGATACAAGCCCCATTACAGACTTCCATTCTACGTCACGTTAGGCTTCCTTATCATCGCTCTGGTCGGGTATGTGACATATCGATTCATGCTTGCAGCTGTCAACAAACGCAAAGAATCGATATTGAGTACAATGACACCGGAGGAAATCGAGAGTGAGAGGCTCAATGACCGCCGTTACGCAGACAAGAAGTTGACTTTCATGTATGGACTGTGATTGTCCAACTGGGCACAAATTGGCAAGGATTGATGGCTAGAATTAGACAAAGCTACCTAGGTACGAATAGATGAATAGATACATGATGATATTTCCAACATCATGACTCCTTTTCCACATCCTTCATACTGGCCAGTTGGCTCTGCAATCCTTGTTTGCCTATCCTCATGGCCATCTCCAACTCCCTCTCCTCATCTCTCAATCGGGCTTTACTCGTCGCTACGTCTCGATCGCGCTTCCTCCTCTGCTCCTCCACCACACGGCTCCTCTCCTCCAGTGCTTTCTCACGCTTCTCACGGGACTCGCGCTGCTTTCGCTGCTCTTCATCGTCCTTGGCGGCATCTGGGTCCTCAGGTGGGGGAGGCAGGCTGCTCACGTAAGCCTCGATCAGAGGGTCTCTGATCTGGGGCTCTAGGGATATGAAGCGAATGTCGGTGAGGACCGGGTCGGGTAAGCCGGTGGATAGCGACCTGTTGTTAAGCAGATGCACAGGCTGGGCCTTGAGCAGAGCAGTAAGATCGGACTTGAGTTTGGACTGGGGCATTTTGAGTCGGCCAATATGTTCTCGATACGCCTTCTCGCGATCCTTGTCTGTGACCTTGTGATCTCTCATGACGTCTTCCTTTTTGTACTTCCTCTTGAACTCGGGCCAGTACAGCTTCGGCGTTGCCTTTTCTTGCAGGAATGCCATGTAAGCAATACGAGGATCCCGCTTTTCCTGCCTTGCTCGCTGCTCCTTCAACTCCGCGATCTTCTCACGCGTCCACTCGTCCCAGCAGTCTCGGCGTGCTTTAGTAGTGCTGAGCGCAGTGTATCGCAAGTCATCGATGATCTTGCCTTCCTCGAGGAGTTTCTCCCACGGACTGTAGGGGTTGATGTTGAAGTCGTTCAAGAGATCCTTAAACAGGTATTTCGCGTCGTCTTCGGATAAAGGCACTCCCTCGGCACCTTCTGGCCATTCTTCAGCATTTCCGTCGTCGTAATCGCCCGGTTCGAGGCCATAATCGTCTCCCATGGCCTGTAATTGAGCCGCAAAATCGGCTTCTGTGAACTCCAACGGTGCATTTTCGTCGAATTCGGGATCTGCAGTCCGTTGCCTTTTTGAAGGGTGCTCTCCGTCGGCATAATCGCCCTCGCCCTCGCCCTCGTCGTCCGTTACCTCAACTTCTTCATATTCACTATCGTCGTCCAGGCCCGTCGCAGGGACATCCGCCGTCTTTTGCGGCGCTGTCTGCTCCTTTTTCTTGTCATCCTGCTTATCATCTTGCTTGTCTTCCTTCTCTTGGGTTTCTCCTGCGGCTTTTTGTCGAAGTCGCGCCTTGTCAAGCTCCAGAATAGCTGGCATTAGCTTTTCTGGTATGCGCCAGTAGCTGGCATTCTTGGCGGGGTTGTATACGAAGCGTCTCGAGTATTTCGTATAGACCAAAATCCATGGTTCACAGCCTGGTATCGGTTCTTTCCTCCTTGGCTTGTCAACGGGCTGTGGACGCGGTCGACCTTCGAATCCTCCACGACCTCCTCCATGCCCACCTCGTGAACTGTGTTGTCTTTGCCCATTGTTATCTTGGTTGAATTGTGCCATATAGGCATTGGCGACGTTAGGGTCGGCCAGAGAAGGTATTGAGCCATAGCCAGGGTATGCAGGCGCTGGTGGTTGTGCAAGTTGGGGAGGCGGCTGAACTCCTGGCCGCTTATACGTTGATTCTTTGGTTTCGGTATTGTAATAGTATGTATGGCCAGTCGGCGCCGCATGCTCGGTCCATCCTGGGGGGAGCGGTGCCAGAGCGGCTGCCGATGGTGTATGTGTCGACCTGAGCATCTCGTTTCGTTTCGTCGCGTCGCAAACCAAACTATGACATCAGGTTATGCATTCGGGAGCTTTGTTGGTTGTGGCGCTTGATGAAAGGATATGTTTGAACGAATGATTTATCTGGAGCTGAAGTGTGCGAGTTGTATTTCTGAAAATTACTGGATGTCAAGAGGATGTTACGGTTGAGCGAAAGCAACAAGGTGCCTTGAATGTCCATCAACCTTGACAAGAAGAAATTCAGAAGCTTGGGCCTGATAAATAGTGGAGGGTGAATTACGCTTACCCTATAAAATAGTGACAAGAGTCAAAAGCAAACGCTTTTCATGACAATAGTATATAAAATGATATCAGAAGGTTGAGGGACCAAAAAAATAGCCTCCTATTAGTTTCCTGATTTGTCGTCAAAATGTTATTGCTTAACGAAAAATGAACGTTGGATAATTTGTATTATCTCGATCAATCGCTAGCGTTACTGACTGTTTTCACCTTTCGGAACTGGCTATTGCAAGAGAGTTGAGGTATTGTAAAGGCTGTAAAGTTAAAGCTCACAGTGACTTCTCAATCCTAAATATATGCCAATAAATTCTACTGTCTTCAGAACTAAACTATTGTTGTTGTAACGATAGACGGCTCCTTTACTCGCATTTATATCGATGGCCGCCCCAGAAAATCGATCAGAAGATCAGGGGCCCTCATTCCCGCTTTGGGCAATATGTCCAACCTCAGCGACAACCTGTTAACTCTCCTCAACAGCAGTCTATGCCCAGCGTGTCTGTGACATGACTCGGTAGCAAAGACAAAATTTCTCTTATCCAAAACTACAGTTGTGCCACCACTTCTAGTTGCTTGCGATACTGCATTCTGCCTATCTTATGTTCCGACACCTCCGCCCGTCAAACCTATTCCCAACCATCGTCATCAATCATGGCTCCGGCTCATAACTATGGCGCGTCTGGCGGACCAATCTCATTCTTGAGAAGATATTGGAAGGTTAAAGATTACCCAACTAGATACAAGTTGAATCAAGACTTACGACATTACTAGACAACCCATGCGCCTGACTATGTCGGCTTCCTATTCCTCCTGACAGGATGGATCTTGGTCTGTACTATACTGATCGCAAAAACTCAGAACACCAGTTGATAGATCTACAGACGGTCCTCTTTATCAACCCGTTTCATCGCATGTTCTTCATCAACGACCTCCAGATATCGTATCCCTTTGCGGTTCATGAGCGCGTCCCCGTCTGTATGTCTCAATCCTCAAACCTCACCCTCCGTGATCGGAGCTAACGAAACCTTAGTTATGAACTTTGTATACGCTCTTTTTATACCGCTGGGAGTTCTCATCGCCTACAACATAATCGCAAGGTCATCCGCTGCCAAGCATGAAGTCACCTACCTCTCGTTCCTCATCTCCATTGTACTCACATCCTTCATCACTGACATCATCAAGAACGCCGTCGGCAGACCTCGCCCTGACCTGCTGGATCGTTGCAAGCCTGCAATCGGTACAAAAGCCAACACTCTTGTGACCATCGATGTCTGCACGGCAGAAGATGGCCATATTCTCCAAGAGGGCTGGCGATCATTCCCATCCGGTCACTCATCCTTCTCATTTGCTGGTCTAGGATTTCTCAGCCTCTTTCTCGCCGGTCAACTCCACGTCTTCCGTTATTCAGCCGGCGGCCGTGATCTTAGCCGCGCCTTGGTCTGCCTCTTTCCACTCATTGGCGCAGGTATGGTCGCTATCTCCCGATGTGAGGACTACCGCCATGACGTCTACGATGTCTGTGTGGGCTCGGCTCTGGGCATGAGCGTTGCGTATTGGAGCTACAGAAGACACTTCCCTCGACTTTCAAGCACAAAATGCGATGAGCCCTATCCACGACCTGGAGTTGATACCCAACCTGGATGGCAACGAATCACCGACGATGAGGAGGCAGCCAGAGGGACAGATGTAGGATTCGAGATGGAAAACTTGAGAGGTTCACGACGCTGATATTGGGGACTTAGGCATAGTTTGCGTGCATTGTTCGAGATGGCCTTGTCTTAGCCTGCATTGCATAACTCTTTCATCCATGCATCCATCATTTGTTCGACAACACCTATAGACTTGGTGAAGCCAGGCGTTGGATAAGTCTCGTTTTGGTCATTTCATGATATTATTGTACAGGGGCAGACAAGAGTGGCCCCGCATTCCTTTCTCCCTATCTATCAAGAATCTATTGCCTTGTTTCTTACTTTTCCTCCGTCTCCTCGTTCTTCGCCAGATCATGCTCCTTCAACAACGCCGTGATCTCATCAGCGCTCCACAGGCGGTGGTAGATCTTGCCGTCCTCGGTCTGTCCTACTGTTGCGAACTCAACTAGAAGTGGTATTAGTAGAATTTCCTGTTAATTTTCAAGGGCAAAACATACTCTTCTCGCTACTCAGCTTGGTTGAGTCCATGGTCTTGCTAAGAACCTTGACTGCCATACCACAAGCCTCCTTGAGGGTGCAGTCCTCCTTGTAGTCCTGCTTGAGCAGACTCTGTGCGCTTGCGTTGTTGGCACCCGCACTTGTAGCCTTCCAGCCACCGTAGTTGCCAGAGGGGTTGCTGAGGTAGAGTTGGAATTGTCTTCGAGGATCCCAACCAGCGTAGATGAAGGACACACCGAAGGGTCGGAGACCACCATGTTGGGTGTAGCCCTGCTTCAGATCGCAAAGTCGGCGCACAAGCTGTTCGCAAGGGATGTCTTCGTTGTAGGTGAGGAGGTATCGCTGAGCGGCTTGTCGGGCGTAGTTGATAAGGATGTTGGCATCGGCGGTCATTCCAGCGACGGCGCAGATCATGTTGCTAAACACAGACATGAATGTTAGACATATAGTTTTGAATGGGACGAGTTATCTCATTGAGGGATTGCGCACTCGTTCAAGATGTAGAGCTTCTCGGCGGAAGTGTCCTGCTCCAGCAGCTTCGAGGTGACCTTTCGCTCGGCAGCCAGGACAATGCCGTCCTTGGCCAGGATGCCAATGGCGGTACCTGCGTGTGAAATGGCCTCTAGAGCATATTCGACCTGGTACAGACGGCCCTCTGGTGAGAAGATGGTTGTCTATGAAAGTCGGTTAGCTTGGTGGGAGAGCTTCTAGGTACTGGAGCTTCAAGGGCCAACGCACTCGGGAATCGTAACGGCGAGACATGATGAATACGATGTGACGACGAGGGCGAATGTATTAATGGAGCAAGGTACCTCTCTGGAGGAATTAAAAAACCAGGTCGAAAGAGACAGAGGGTCGTTGTGATGGTGACGATCTGGTTGATGGAGTTGAGGCTGTGGATTCGTCTACGTCGTTACCTGTAACGGAGCTCTAGGCCGCCGCGCCGCGTTAGCTTTCTGCTGCTTAGGTGCTGAGACCAAGGCTGAAGAGCTGGTGCCTCAGGTTTCATATGGGGGGTAAGTATTATCCAATCCGATCGATATTGAAGCTGCAAGGCTGATATGACTAATCCAAGTGGGGCTCTTTCTCGTAATCAGGCAAACACATTGCCACAATCAGGCATCAAACAGCTTCCTTCCATATCACACAGAGCAATCGCATTGTCACAACTTAGCGCGAGTTTGTCCTGAGGGTGGTAGAGTGGCTCCTGCCACCACAATTCAGCCGCCGCTGTAGGGCATGAGCGGGTGGAAGCTACTAGTACCGAAGTTTTCTGCCTCCGCAAACCATCCATAGCTCCCTTCCCCTCCAACGGAGTCGCAACACTTCTCTTTTACATCATCATCTTGAGTGATTCACCTAACGACATCCTCACCAACCAGCCTGAGGAAACACCGCCGATTCATATCATTTTGCGCGACATTTTAAAAACTGTCCTGAATATTGACTTTTAAGTGCACGCGTATTCCCAACAACGGCACGCGACCCGAGGCATCCTACTGATACTGAGTCTCCACTACCGCAAAATCGTCGCGCTCCTCTCACGCAGTTTGTGAAGTCTCTGGAAGGGATTGAAGCTTTCACAACGCTCGCCGCTATCAGATTACAACCAAACATTCTCATTATCCTTTTGGCGCAGACCAAATTCCAACTGAGTGCCAGCACTAGTGAGAGCATCTCTTTTGCGCCAACACGGATAGAGATTGAAGAGAGAGACAAGCATCTGCGCGTGGATCAGCTGGGAAGAACCTGGATCTGTTCTTGACATAGTCGTGACTCTCAATTATCTCCCACGTAATTACCTCAATGCCTGTCTAAAGGCGCACACCACCCTGCGCTTTGTTGCAACAGTAGAAAAACCCCAACACCCACTGCATCGCCACCACACGCCGTTCGACATCGGCACGCGTCGTTTCACCTAACAACCGCGCTACAACCGTTTGCACATCCTTGAATCATGTCTGGTAAGCGACAACGACTCGCAAAGTCCTCGAAGCAATCTCAGCTTGCTGAAGACCAAGCACCCTCAAAGCGCGACGGCTACCGCGAAGCCAAGATTTCCTCAGCATCAACTAACAACAACATTTCAGGCGAAGCGGAACCCCGAAGATCGGTGCGCGCCACTAAAGGCCAGCATACGAAATCATTCGACGAACTTGAGCCTGCGACCGTACCCAAGAAGCGACAGACCAAGAAGACCAAGAAAGCCAAGGAGCAAGAACAGGAGCAGGAACAGGAACAGGAGCAGGAACAACAGCAAGGACAAGAGGAAGAGGAGGAGGAGCTGATACGTTGTGTTTGCGGCGCCACAGAACAAGATGAAGATTCTGGCGAAGCCTGGATCGCTTGCGAAACCTGCTACGCATGGCAGCACAACGTCTGCGTGGGTGTAAGCTCATTCGATGATGAGATCCCAGAACATTACTGGTGTGAACAATGCCGACCGGACGATCACAAGGAACTCCTTGATGGTATGGCCAAGGGTGAGAAGCCTTGGGAAGCCCGGCGCAAAGCACACGAAGAGGAGGCCAAGAAGAAGAAGCGTGGCGGACGCAAAGGCAAAGGCAAGCGACACAGCGAGACCAAAGAAGAGGACAAGACCAAAGCCAAGTCATCTCCTGCGCCTGCTCCGGAACCAACCAAAGAAAAGAAAGAAACAAAAACCGGAAAGCGAAAAGCCCGAGAAGAGTCCCATGATACTGATGGCAAGGTACGGTTTTCTCCCCTTTCTCCTTGAAGTATTATACTAACACGATTTGCGCATCAAGTCGGCCAAGATTCGTCGCGTATCAGAAAATGGAGCTGCTCCTGTCACCGTCTCCTACACACCACCGGAAGACCTGGCCAAGTCGATAAGCGAGTTGTCTGGCTCTCGTACAGGACCAGCTAAAGCATTAAGCAAGTCTGTTCACCACGTTTTGGCATCGATGCAGAAGCAGGGTGAGCTGCAGCTTGAGGAAGGTAGCACAATCGAGTCCATGACTGAGGCCTTCGCCCTCCAGATCGAGCGAGGCGTGTATGACTCGCATCCTGTGACCAAGGGACAGAAGGAGTACAACCAGCAGATCAAGTCACTAAGCTTCAACCTGAAGAACAACCCGGAGTTGTGCCATGGACTTGTTCAAAAGACTCTGTCTCCTGCGGACCTGGCTACCATGACATCGGAACAGCTTGCCTCGTCAGAGATGCAGAAACAGACTGCCGAGATGAAGGCCAAGGCGGAGAAGCAATCCATCCTCTATACATCTGAGACAGGACCTCGCGTGCGACGAACACACAAAGGTGAAGAGGTGGTGGAAGACGAAACTTTCATCAACGACTCTGCCGTGCCCCTTCCACCAGGACCTCCTCGTCGCCCAGACCCTCAGGCTGTTAAGAAGGAACCTACAGCGGGTGACCAGGCAGATCTAGCTTCACACCCACAGCAGCATGATGATATGCAACGATCGCCAAGCCATCCTGATTTCGACATCACCAAAGTCTTCTCCAGTGTTGGGTCTCCCACTGCATCTCATAACCGTCGGCCTTCGGCTTTGGTGACCAGCCCCAATGGTCCTGGCGTGGATGCTGATGTGGATCGCATGCTTGAAGACGAGAACGATTCACCCCCTTATTCGCCCACGGAGGAGACCCAAGACCCAGATGTTATCTGGCGTGGCTCTCTTGCCATGAGCTCGATCGCTGACTTCACGGCAACGGCCAAGTACATGGGTGGTGCCGACTTTTCTTCAGTCGGACCATGGTCCAAGTTAATCCCTAAACGGTTGGCGGTGGCCGGACGAATCCCCGAACAGAGTGCTATAGAATACCTATGCGGTCTTCGCTATAGCAATAGTACCGATGTTATTGTCGTCGCGCTCACACCAGTATCCCCCGTCTCTCATGCCGAGTTTCAAGCCCTACTCAACTACTTCATTAGCAAGAAGCGTTATGGCGTTATTGGGGATAAGGCGATCGGTAACGTCCGAGACACTTACCTTGTACCAGTCCCTCCTGGGGAAGACAACTTTCCCGAGTTTATGCTCAATCTAGTTGACAACAAAATTCCAAAGGTTCGCACGGAGCCTATGCTATTAGCTGTGTTTGTATATCACAACGAACCTGAGCAGCTCAAGCAACTCAAGGATGGAGTTGCCAATCAACAAGATGCCAAGGCTTTGGGATCACCAATTCCCGCAGCTCATGCACAGAGAAGCAACTCAACAGCATCAACCGGCCCTGCATTCTCACCAGCTACCCCGCAAGCCCCTCAAGGAGGGTTCCCTCAACAATCATCGCCGGGACCGTGGCAATCTACAACTCCTGTGCCTATCCCTCAACCGCCTTACACTCGGCCACCGGTGCCCCCGCAAGCACCAGCCCCACCGCAAGCACCACCACAGATGTCTGAAGCACATAAGCACCAGGCTCAGCAGGCGGGCGTGGCCATGGCACAGGAACTCCTTGGACCTTGGATAACATCACCAACCGTGCAGTTCATTCTACCTCAAGCGTTCCAGATGGCACGCAAGGAGTGGGAAGTGGTCAGGAGGGTTCTAGAACGCGACCCTAAAGCGCGAGACGATCTTCAACATCTTGGCAATCTTCTAGAGAAAGAGACTGCCGCAGACAAGACGGGAGGGACTGTTGCATAATGATGATCCTACGGAAGAAAGGGAGTAACAAACAACGATCTATGAAATGCCAGCAAAGGGCGTGCAGGAGTTGGGCGACGAAGTCTTTCGAGAGGTCTTTCTTTTTCCTTTATATGGGTTGGGTGGCATCTTTGTGCCTTCGCAGAGTATGGTTATGGATGGACTTTTGGATTTTATGATACTCTAGAGATGCGAGAGTCCTCAGTCAGTTTTCTTTTACATACCTACCTTACAGTATCCGCACTTTCACTGTAGTCATGACTTTCAATCTCAATCTCATCACTTGTTCAAGCACAGGTATGCCTCATACTAAATCCCGTCGTCTCCACGTGAATGTCTTACAGGAGTGACATGTAGTAAACTTGCGACTCTTCTAGGCCTAAGCTCTCGACAGATATCCCATCATCATAACGGTTGCACTGGGTATCCTGTGTCCTGATTTGGACTAGAGGAGATATCCATGATGTTGCAGTACGATCCAGGGCATCGAAGAGATTTATTTTGTAGTTGTAGCAGTATGAAGGAGGCATCTGGGAATAAAGCCATTTCTTGTCTCAATGACGATAACAGACAACAATCTCGGTTGTAAAAAATTTGACAGTCACTCTTCCTTCTCATTAGTCTTTAAAAAAGACTTGGTTAAATATTCAACCAAGTAAGTCCCGGGAATGCAAGAAGATAAAAAGACAAAAAGATAAATTTACATACAACAGCGGGGATTCGCTGGTCGTCACCGACCCAACTACTAATCCGCCGGTTAGTGGCTTGACTATGGGAGAGCGGACGGGATCCCGTATTTTCCACTACCTTTGGTCGTATGTGACTGTTGGTCAGTGAAAATAGTTTATATCGCAACATGGTGCAACACTTCAATACCTTCATGTTGGACATCTTGCTTAGTAGAGGCCTTTATTTGTAAGAGGCTGTGATAGATAACGTCATAAAAAATGAGGAGGGAAATTAGTCACAACCTCTCGATTTTGGAAGGAATTTTGTGAAGAAAGGAGAAGGAGGATGAGTTGCGGTTGCGATGCAACTGATGGTGTTGTTTTAGGCAACATCGGTAAGGCGCACTGTGCACGTTGCGGCTGGCACCGTTAGTTGAATCACAGTGCGCGCGCCGCAGGCCCCCTTCCTCCTACTTTATTTCAAGCTCACCTACGACTCTCAACACTGGGATTTCTCTTAAACAACCAACATGAGCCGATTTCAACAACACATCTGAATACCTTGGCCGACGCTCTGCCTGTGGACCTGTCCTATTCCCTTGAATATCTGCTTTGTTCAAGCTATTCCCTTTTGAGCAGACGCATTGTTCACGTATAAGTCTCGCCAATGTCAACGTTCAATGGAATTGTGTCTGAGTTTCCAGACATACGAAGTACGTACAGATATGAAAAGTGGTGAATATGGATTGACAAACTCTCAGTTGATTTCTTTCGCCAAAATGCCAGTGCACAACCACCACTTGCTTGCTTTCTAAGTCATGTTCACAGTGATCACCTCGCTGGACTGGAAAGCCTACGATCTCCATTGTGCGTACCCAAGCCCATTGATGATTCTCAACTAACCGATATACCTAGTGTATACTGCTCAGCGGCCACTCGAGAGATCCTTCTTCGTCTTGAGCAATACCCGTGTAGGATCAACTATGCCAAGGGTGTACTGGAAGCAAGACAACAGACGTTTAAGCATCTCAATAAAGTACTTGTATGTGCACTATTCCCCTTTCTCAACTCAACACTGACCCAGGCAGAAACCCTTGCCTCTCGAAACACCCACATCTATCGAGCTTCGTCCAGGACGCGAAATCCAGGTGACGCTCTTTGATGCCAATCATTGCCCTGGGGCTGTAATGTTCTGTAGGGTTGATGTCCCAAACCAGTTTATACTGTTTACTGATCAATCAAAGTGGTAGAAGGAGATAACAAAGCAATTCTATATACTGGAGATATTCGGAGCGAGCGATGGTTTGTCAATGCTATATCCCGAAACCCCAACCTGGTTGAATATACATTGGGTCTGAAGACACTCGACAAAGTCTATCTCGACACATCTTTCACCGAGGACATACCATTTCAGACGAAGGCGGAAGGCATCGCTGAATTATTACGGAAAATCTCCCGATACCCGAATGACACCATCTTCCACCTCCAGGCCTGGACCTATGGATATGAAGATGTCTGGATTGCCTTATCGAAGGCGCTGAAATCCAAAGTCAGTTGCAGACCTCGCAGTACGTCGAATTCTGGCCACTAACATGAACAGATCCATGTTGATGACTATAAACTCCGCATCTATGGTTCACTCAAATCAAATGCTCCTGACTCACGGTTCAACGCAGACATCCATCTAACTCCCGAGTCGCCGGCTTTGACAGGTCATATGTGTGGCAACACCCCACACCCAGGGTGCTTGACGTCAGATGTGAACGTCCGCCTACATAGTTGTGAGAAGGGGAACCTGTGTGAAGTGGCCCGGAAATCTACCACTGTATCCATTCAGCCTATAATTTCTCACCTGCCTACAGGAGAGGACTTGGCTGAAGTTGGCGTTGGAGGTGGTGGAGATGACCTTCAACGGGAAGCCGAACTGGAATTCTTGGACCAGGCCAGCTTGATCACCTTATTCGATATGTATGTTTGCTATATTAAACTCGTTGAACCATCTAACCAAGAACAACAGGGCTTTCACCTCTTCCGCCTGTCCAACTGACACGCCAGATGTGCTCCAGGGGGCTTTGGAACAAATAGCCTCTACAGGCCGCAACATCCCCCTGGATTGGGATATTGATACCTTGGAAGCCCACTCTGCCGATGAGATCATTATCATGATGATTGAAAGATTGAGAAAGAATTCTAAGAACCAGACGCGCCAGGATGAGTGCGATCTGCCGAGAACTATCTACTTCCCTTACTCAAGGCATTCTTCGCTACCTGAACTGTGCCACTTTGTCGAAGCTTTTCGACCCAAAGATGTGTGGCCATGCACTGTTAGTCCTGCCGAGTGGCTGAAGAATGGTAATCGCTTTGTATTAGCTACTTGGACTTGACTGATATGAAGTAGGGATCACCATCGGGTCCATGTTTGGGCGATTGTGTTCCGGGGAAGTGTTTGAGCATGATTTGGTCATGCAAGATTTTGCCACGAAGCATGGATCGAATGTCGCAAATCAGCAACACGGCAGTCAGACAACCATTGGCTCGAACTCCCTTCCAAGTTCACCAGTCCACGAATCACAAAATACGCAGCAGCAAAGGCTTCGCGATACGGAACATAGGTTTGTAAGTCCTTTACAAGAGACACAAGCGACCAATAACCATGAAGAGGTTGCCATAGAGCCAGAGCGCTCAACAGAAGATCCGGAACCTCCAGCCGAAAGTTACTTTCCCCATCAATCGATTGATGTTTCTGCAGCTGAGCAAGCAGAGGGTGCACCACCAGAGCTCGGCACTCCCTCAGAAGAACGAACGGAAAGTTCGCCTAATCAGCTAGCCCCTAGCTCTTCCTCCCGCAAACGCTCCCTCTCCTATATTGTAGACGAAGGAATTGACGCTGACGAACAAGAAAGGCACCAATTTACTGGAAATTCGCTCGCTTTGAGCAAATTAAAGGGGGCATCGATCGCTCGCCAGGACGCATTTTGGCAGATGACCGAAAATATAACAGAGGATACTTGGGTCCCCTTCCAGCTTATATCCACGAGTAACGAGTACACAATCATGGAACAGGAGTTGTGATCGAAGGCATGATCCGTTTCTAAAATCCCAAGCAGCCTAGGTTGCAAATGAGGGTTTTGGGCTTGGGTCTTTTTATTCCAGACAGGCCACTTCCTCATGTTGGAGTTCAAGGTATTTGTGTCTATATAAGGATTTCAGCCACCATCTGTTTGGGCCAGTGAAACATTTCTAGAAATTTCGGCCTGCCAGTCAAGCCCTCTTCTATCTTGGCCATTACCTGTCGACACCACCCCTTGGTGAACCAAAAGGTTTTCTCAAAAACTGCCCAGTGCACGAGATAATGAGCAATGAGAAGAAGAGCGTGGGGCATATGTGCAGATAAGTCGAGAAGAATACTATCATGGACCTTGTATAGCCAGAAGTGCGCAGCCCCAACCTCTGTATATAAGCCAGCAGCAGCGAAGAGCCTCGCGGAAGTTTCTAGGTCTTTCAGGGCTGAGGCATAATGCTGAAGACCGCTGGCAGGGATGTTAGCTTCTTGAAAGTCTCGAAGCCTTTGCAATACGATCCAGGTATCTGTGGGGAGAGCCGTGTTCTCGAGGCTGGGATAACTGTGCCTTGGGTCAGCTTTGCTTCCACATAAGGTTATAGCTTGGGTGCAATTACGGTTCTGCCTCATCGTCAGGAGTAAGGGCCCAGATTCCGAAGACGACTGGAGCGAACTCTGTTCTGACGATGCGTTTCATGGCTGGCTCTAACGTTACCTTGATACCTCTTAGTAGTCCAGCTATCTCGATGAGGTTTGTGATGGGCTCTTCTAGTAAAGAGTTGTCCATGCGCATAGGAAGGGTCAACATGTGCAACACAATAATGGACGCAAAGGCAAAAACGGGCATCCAATTGGTCAAATTGAAATGTTGAAGGTAACGACGATAGCCCTCGGAGCCGAGAGTCTGATGATAGTCAGCCAATGGCAGATATGTCTTGCGGCTAGCGGGAAGAAGATAGGCCTTGTGAGCAGCGGCAATGGCAAGGATGCCATGCATGACGAAAGGGTCCTGATAACCTAATCTCGGGATAGCAATGCCCCAGACATATGCCAGATCTTTGCGGATGCATATACTATCTGCGGTTACGGTGCAGTAGTGATGCATAAGCTCACAATCGCGGGCCCAGAGCTCTTGTGGGGGGAAGGGGGCGATCTGGTGTGTAGGACTGGGGTGACTGTAGTTGTCAAAGTGGTCAGGGGAGTCGATCATATGATGGTTTTCCAAGGGAGTTGGACTTGAAGTTGAAGTTGAAGGAGTCAAATTGGGAAAATATGCTGAACGGGTGTCGCTACTACTGGGAACTGAAGAGACGGCCAAGTTGGTTGAGGGCTGTGATGCGAGACTGCAATGCACGCCGTGCCTTGTGCAGTGAAAGCATGATGGCCGAGCTTCATCACACTATTACCGTTAGTGATATGTTAACTAGGTTGCCGAGCATTGATTGACATGTCAACTATAAAAGTTTAGTAACTTTAGTGCACGAACCTTTACTTTTCGCTTCTTACAGTTCAAACAGCCTGTACGAGACTTGGTATGAGTCCTTCGAGAAGACATTGTTTGATTGGCTTGTGATCCGCGGATTCGGATCAGAGACGAGTATGAAAGCGAAGAGAGAATGAAATGCAGGAGATGATCAATTTAGAGAAGCTGTTTTTCACAGGGACTCGGGACAATGTAAAGCGAGGCAATGACGAATACTCGGAAACGACAGTTCGGTACGCGTATTCGGAACCGCTAGCCCTCCTCGGGTAAAATACTCACATCAGATCCTTGCGATTGGGTCGTTACGGCTCACCTTAAGTCCGCTAGCGTTTGGATCAGCCAATCTGACAGGAGAGGGTCGAGCTGTACTCCGTATTGGGATGGTATTGACTGTTGGCCGATTTGCGAATACTCGCAAAAGGGATTCAGGGAGTTATTTGCAGATGTGTACGTGGAATATTGTGGCTTTGCCAAGGCAGTGATTTGACCAGTCGTTGAGGTTGAGATTTAGATTATAAGGAAGCCACGAGGACAGCTGAATGTTGGTGGCATTGCTTTCTTACATATTGAGGCTGTCCACAGGAGCCAGACTTTTGTTCAGTATTCTAGAGTTGCTGCTTCTTTTCTCCATGCTTTGCTTTCTGTCTTTTCCCTTTTTTATATTTACCCCCTGATCCCGACTTTGGCGACGTCAGGCGATCGATTGCTATCATGGACTGCAACCCCAACTACGAGGACGCCGTATGGGCGTTCTACCGATTCGTCCCTTCAAAAGAAGCAAACATTGTGTTTGTGGTTCTTTTCGTGATATCGACACTTTTGCACGTATTTCAACTTTGGCGAACGAAAACATGGTACTTGATACCTTTAGTTTTGGGTGGAGTCTGTACGTTATCCCTTCTTATACCTAGACGAGGACAAGACCATTGATCCGGACTATAGGCGAGGTTATCGGATACATCGGCCGAGTCTTGAATACGAACGAGGAACCTGGATGTTGGACTATGGGACCGTATATTATGCAGAGCGTCTTGATTCTCATTTCGCCTGCGCTCTTTGCAGCGTCGATTTATATGATCCTTGGGAGAATCATTCTTCTGACAGATGGTGAACACCACTCGCTGATTCGACGCAAGTGGCTCACCAAGATCTTTGTGTTTGGCGATGTAGCATCGTTTATGCTGCAATCATCGGGTATGATCCTTGTCGGATAGTGGATGGCTGATGGAACGCTGACTTTTTGTAGGTGGTGGTCTCATGGCCATTGCGGATCTAAGCAAGATGGGTGAAAAGATCATCATCGGTGGTCTTTTCGTTCAGCTCTTTTTCTTCGGTTGCTTCATCATCGTCAGCGCAGTTTTCCACCTTCGAATGCGTCGAAACCCAACACCAAAGTCGATGGAGTCAAGCGTGCGATGGCAGACATATCTCACAACACTCTATGTCACAGGCGTTCTCATCTGGGTGCGAAGTTTGTTCAGAGTGGTTGAGTTTATCGAGGGCAATGATGGACATTTGATGCGCAGTGAAGTATGGGTGTTTGTGTTCGACGGCATGTTGATGTTATTGGTGCTGGTCTGGATGAACTGGTTCCATCCTGGTGAGATTGGGCTCTTGATCAGAGGAGAAGAAGCCATCACGAATGGACTTGAGTTGGTCAAGATGGGAGGATCTGGAAGAAGGAACAGGCTTGATACTACGGAGAGTTTATCTTCAGATCAGAATGTGTAGATAGATACTGTATGATGACGGGAGATATGCATAGCTATCTAAAATAGAACTAGTGCACCCCTGCACCTGGAACTCTCCCCTGCAAATCAGCTACTTAGCGCAGATCACGACCAATTGGATCGCGTGTAACGTCATCAACATGGCCTCTAGATCCCTGGTCTGAGACAGACAAGACTTCCCTCAAACTAACATGAGGCATTCCAGGAAAAAAGGATGAACTAATTGCTAGCTTCATGTGGAAGTACCTCGGGCTGACAACCGACTCATCAATATTGGATGATAGCACCTTCAGCTAGGTTAAAAGATGGCGCTTAACTAAGGCGTTTGGGGGTTTTATCTAGTTCCATCATTAGCAATTCCCATCACCTTCCCTTTTCTCTTTCTTCTTTCCTTGCGTGAATATCTCTGATACTAATAAATGTAAATACGTTCCTTCTCTGGGAGAAGCATCATCATGACCGTCTTGGCCGATATACTAACCGAAGTCACCTTCACTCGCGTATTCCTCTTCGGTTCCCTCTTTCTACTCGTCTCCTTCATCGTCGATTCAGTCACTCAACCACGTTATCCTTCTGAAATTCCAGTTCTTGGTCACGATTCCAAGAAATGGTTCTCCAAGATCAGGAATAGCTTCGCCTATTTTACCCAGCATCAAGCTTGGATTGGCGAAGGCTACGAGAAGGTAGATCCCCTCTCTTTCGCCAACTCTTTACCCCTCTAACAAGAATAGTATGGCAAAAATGGCCTTCCATTCATTGCTCCAGCGCCCATATCGCGTCCTCCTGATGTTATCCTTCCTCGATCCCAGATTGCCTGGATGATGGACCAGCCTGACCGAATCCTCTCAGCATCTCACGCCCACGATAAGATCCTCTATACCGAGTATAACTTCCTCGGAAAGGATCTCGCTGCGGAGCCATTTGCGAATCGCGTCATGCACAAGTATCTTGCCCGCAACTTGTCATCAATGATACCAGCAGTTGAAGACGAAGTCAACGGTGCTGTCGAGTATGCCCTGGAGACAATGATGAAAGCAGCTGCCGAGAAAGACGCCAAGAATGTTGATGCCGAGGGCTATACCAAGGTTAATATCTGGGATCTCTGGCTCGCCATTGTTCCTCGCGTTACGAACCGCCTTCTCGTGGGCGAAACAGCGTGTCGTGATCCCTCCTTCTTACAGTCCATGGTGAGCTTCACCGACGATGTTGTGCGAAACAGCTTTTTGCTACACGCATTCCCGCAAGTTCTTCATCCAATCATCGGCCGTCTCATTACAATCCCGAATTATCTTCACTGGCGCACAGCTTCTCGCTGTGTATTGCCTATCATTGAACAGCGCCTAAAAGACATGAAGCGCCAAGAAGCTGGTGATCCCGAGATGAAGGACTGGGCGCCCCCAGAGGATTTCTTCACATGGGATATTCGTCTGGCAATGGCAGAGAAAAAGTCCTTTGAGCTTGATCCTGTCGTCATCTCCAAGCGCATGCTTCCCATTAACTTTGCAGCTATTCACACAACCGTCTTGACTGGCCAGTCTTGGATGCTCGACTTTCTCTCCTCTCCACCCTCTGTTATTGACGCGCTTCGGGATGAGATTCTCGAGCATAAACCTGCTCAAGGCCACTGGACGAAGCAAGGCCTATCTTCTCTCGTACGCCTCGACTCTTCCATTCGCGAATCCCAGCGTCTGAGTAATTTTGCTGCCAACCTTGTCGAGCGTCAGGTTATCGCACCAGAAGGTCTTCACAACCCCGATTATGGCTGGACATTGCCTCGTGGCGCATTCGTAACGATCAACCTACAAGGAACACACCACGATGACGAGATTTACGAGGACGCCATGAGTTATGATCCATGGCGATACTCGAGAGTCAGAGAAGAGTGGGAGGCAAAATCAGCTGAAGAGAAGCAAGGGAACGAGGAGCAAGGGAAGAAGATAAGGGGGTTGGGAATGGTGACGACCAGTGACGCTCACTTGGCTTTTGGTCATGGCCGACACGCATGGTAAGTCTCGTATGATAGGCGAGTGAGTTGTTTATGCTAATTCTATGCAGCCCCGGTAGGTTTTTCGTTGCTCATGAGCTCAAGCTCATCATGGCTGCTTTTCTCCTCAACTACGATATCAAGAGGATTGAGCAACGACCGAAGCCCCAATGGATGGGAGCAACAATTATTCCTCCACTAGATTCATGCATCGAAATTCGACGAAAGAAGTCAACCTGATTAATTCAACCATGATAAGCTCCTCTAGCTGTATCCTCCGTGGGCTTCCCCGTCATTCAGGGCAACCCCATTTCGCTTGTCCTCCATCAGCCTTGTCAACGCTTTCACCAAATTATCAACGGCACCTTCTGACGTCTGGTGATGAAACACGAGTCTGGCCATAGGGAAGACCGAAATATCCTCCTTTGCGCAATACTCAACAAACGCTGCGGGTGGGATCTCAGCAGCTTCCAGATCAAGGAGGATCATGTTAGTCTGCACAGGAAGTGTGAATTTGTATCCCACAGCCTCGAGTCTCTCGGCAGCTGTCTTTGCCAAGGCATGTACCGATGGAAACCTTGGGATGCTGTACTCGAGAGCCGAGAGAGCTGCAGCAGCCATCATGCCCGGCTGTCGAGTCCCTCCACCCAACATCTTCCTGAACCACTTGGCCCGCTCAATGAAGGGCTTCTTGCCAAGGATGACACTGCCCATCGGAGCGCCGATGCCCTTGGCCAGACAGATAGACATGCTGTCGAAGCAGGCTGCATAGGCCTTGAGATCAACACCTTCTCCGATGACGCCGTCAAAGACACGTGCTGCATCGAGATGCATGGCGATGGGTTTCTGGCCTTCCGGGACAGGGAATGAGCGAACATAGTTGGAGATGGCTTGCGCATCCGCAAGGGGTAGAATAGTGCCAGAGAGGGTGTTCTCAAGAGCTACAACTCTCGTAGGTGGAAAGTGAACTACCAGGTCAGCTGTATATCATAACACCAGGGACAAAACAACGTACTGTTTCCATCAGCAATGATGTTCTTCTTAACATCCTCCAGTGTCAAGTGCACGCCATTCTTGGCATGCACCGTCGTAGCACTCGCCTGTGAAATCACAGGTAGAGCGCCAGACTCCCAACAATGCACATGAGCGCGATGATCCAACAAGACGCTATGCGGCGGCTGCGTCAGATGCGTCCTCAGACAGATCTGGTTTCCCTGAGTGCCCGAAACAGCCCATAGAGCAGCCTCCATTCCCGTCAACTCCATGAGCCGTGCTTCAAGGGCTTTCACTGAGGGATCACCCTCTGGGTCGTAAATGTCATCGTTGACAGAGGCCTCAAGAATAGATGTCATCATCTCTTCGATGGGAACAGTAACGACATCTGAGCGAAAGTCCCGAGAAGCCTTTTCTCGGTTGGCAAGCAACTTAGCCTGGACTTTTGGTGTGAAGGGTGATTCGGAGGGGGTGACGAGGGCAGGCATTTTGGAGGTTGATATGTAGATGTGGTGTTTGGTGATGAGTTGAGTAGAGAGATTGAGGGGATGTATGTCAGGGTCTTTATATAGACATTTACTCCATGTCTATCATGGGGAACCCCGCATGTAATGAGGGGAAATATGTGCTATTGATTGCATTGCACCTGTTATCTCTGTGGTGTATGTTGATCTGAAGTTTCCCGCGGGGATGTGTTGGTTCAGTACTACTACAAGATGAGCTTGCATGTGGTGTTGTGGATCTTTACTCGCCAGGTGTCCCTCGGGATGTAAATCTGTATGCGATTTATCTAGCACTTGTAATCATATAAAATGTTTTATCTCGGTGGACTTATAGAGAAGATTGCTGCTGTTATTATACAAGACCTAGCCCACGAGTTCATTACCAGCCAACACCGATACCACAAACCATCATCTCTGCCTTCGTTCAACCGTCTAATCCAGCGATTCATATTGTCCCAACTCTCCTTGTCACTTTGAGTCAGGCACATATGCATGTTAGAGAGTATATCACTTGCCGGCACCCCACAGTCAAAATCCGCGGCCAACTCAAAGTTTCCCGCGGTTGCGCGGGGTCAATACACTTACATACTACGGAATAACATCAACAATTCGGTGCACATGACTTGTATCGTTGGGAAGTTATTTTGAATGAGAGAGAAAGATATTGATAATATACTTTAACCACGCTTTACATTCATTCATGTGTACTTAGTTTGACGGACCTAATGAAAGATGCTGATTGAAGCATCAAGAGATATTAGATATAGCAATGTGAATAGTACTTTTGTTATCCTATAAATGCATTACAATACAGCCCTTACCTTTCATAGGTCAAGGCTTTAAACGCTTTCTAAATACTACAGATCAAATCCCAATCCATCGGTATTCCCCAGGAAGATACCTCCATTCTGACCCTCTTTCAAAAGAGCAGCAATATCCACTCTTCCACCCGTGATATATCTCTCGCTCACACCCAGGTTCACTCTCCTGCTCAACTCCTCTCTCAACTGAGCCTTCAGCGCACCCATCTCAGCCTTGGTTAATCCCTTGGCTGCTTGTTCCTTTCTCTTTCGTCCACCGCCACGACCGCCCTTTCCACTACCCGCGTTAACAGCTTCAAGATCTTCAGAATCGTATTCCACTCCAAGTTCATCAGCTGCATTTCGTAGCCATGTATCGTCACTGTGAGCCTTTTCTTTGGCGAGCACAGTATCGGCAATCTTCTTGGCTAGATCCACACGGGGCTTGAGGCGTGATACCATCTTGCGGTCGATGAGAAGAGTCTGGATAAAGTGTTCCCTCTTAGAGCCAGCGCTGCGCTCAGCATGAACTTTGCTGGCTAGACGGCGGGTAGGAAGGACTTCATCAGGCGAGCACAGAATCACACTCACGCCGCTAGACTCGCCACGAGCTGTACGACCGGAACGGTGGATATAAGTGTCCGCAGATCGGGGAACGTGGTAGTGCAGAACCTGTTCAACCTGCTTGATATCGAGACCACGGGCAGCAACATCGGTGGCGATAAGGATAGAGTTGCGAGTGGCGGTGAAGCGCTCGAGAGAGCGAAGACGCGCCTTTTGTGCCATTTGGGAGTGCAGAGGTAGAGCTGTGAGGTTAAGGTTTGAAAGAAGTGGTGTAAGACGACGAACGGCGGAGATGGAGTTGGTGAAGACGAGAGTGCGGCGACCAGGGTTGAGAAGCAGGACGGCATAGAGGTAAAGATCCTATAACATGTTAGCATCATAAGTCTGTTTTCCTACTGGGTTTAGACTCACCTTTTCCATGGCACCACACTCAATAAGCCCCTCCTTCAGACCGGAAGCCATCTGGCTAACAGGGTTGACGTCGATGAACTTGGGCTCGCCCCTAAACTTCAGACACTTCATCAGATACGCCATCTTCTCCTCGTCACTTCCTGTAGATTTGCCCTTGCCAGCCAGCTTAGTCTGGAGATCCTTATCGAAAGTAGCCGAGAAGACTAGCGTCTGTCGTGCAGTGCGATCATCTTCGTCTTCGTCGTCTTCCTCATCTGAGCTCTCGGCGTCATCACCAGGGCTCTTTCCGTCGAGAGCACCAATAATATCTTCTGCTTCCTTGAATTGGCCAACCTTGAAGAGTCGATCGGCTTCATCGACAACAAGGAACCTGATCTTGGCGAACTTGCTTTGCAGGGCCCTGTCCCCGCTGAGGACTTCCCATAGACGACCCGGTGTACCGATAACAATATCAGCCTTCTCCAGCTGCCGCTGTTGCTTCTGGATACTGAGACCACCCGTTACAACACACACGTACGGTGCGCTGGGAAGGCCGTCGCAGAGAGCTTTGAGATGATCTCCCAACTGCTTAGCCAATTCTCGTGTAGGAGAGAGCACCACAGCCATAGGACCAGTTCTTTCGACACCCTGCTCCTGCAACTCCAACCAGCGCTCCACCATAGGAATACCAAAGGCAAGGGTCTTTCCAGAACCTGTTTGCGCCTTGCCGATAACGTCCGCACCAGCCACGATCTCGGGGATTGTCTTTTCCTGGATCAAAGTCGGCTTGGTGAACTTGAGCCTCGCAATAGCTGAAAGAATCTGAGGTGATAGGTTCAGAGGAACCCAGGCCGCCATGTCGACGTCTTCTTGGTCTGCGTAGTCGTTCCCATCGGCCAACGCGCCGAACGTGTTCCCCCCGCGTGAAGAGGACTTTTGTACGACTTTCGAGGCCTTGACCAGCTGCTCGTCTTCTTTTTTGCCGGCACTGTTCTTCCCATCCAGTCTGTCTTTGTTTTTGTCTTTGTTTTTGTTTTTCTTGTTCTTGTCTTGCTCATTCTTGCCCTTATTCTTCCCTTGAGGCTTCTCGCTCTCCACGCCAGCTTGACCACTGCCAGTTTCGCCGGAATCGATATCCCCGACCTCCACAGGGTCGTCGCCAAACCCTTCAAAAGATTGGCCCCCATCGATGAGTTCTTGTTGGGGGTCGATTATGTTGCTCTTTTCGCCGGCCACGAGGAATTGCACTCTGCTACCATCCTTGACCACGTCGACGCCCTCAATAATCTCAAGTCCTCCAAAGTCCTCTCCTACTGAAGACCAGGCGAGGGCTGTGGCGTCGACGGCTCGGCGCGATTCCTTTCCGCTCTTCTTCTTGGAGATGTTCTTGGATCGTTTCGAGGCGGGACCGGTCGCGGTTGGAAGCTTGCGCTTCTTTGACGGGGGAACCATTGAATGAATAGAAGTCGCCTCTATTGAAGGCAGCCGTTTCTTCTTTTTTCGTCGGTGGCTTTCGTAGGTAAGTCGGTTCAACGTCGTCTCTGTTAGTCGGTTTGGATCTTGAAATCCGTAAGAAGGTCTCCAATTTTTTTGTTTTCCTCCCAACTTTTTCTTACCTTATCGGTATCGGCAAAAGTTGATGCCGATCCACCGACACCCACCATCAGCAACCACTTCAAGACCGTCGAGAAACGTTCTCTCGAGAGATACTTATACTTGTGCTTGCTTGGCTGACCTCTATGTTACTGCACCATTAAAATAAGATAAGCGGGATTTACATATATGATATTGCTAAATGAGGTCATATCATCACGTCACTCGAGAACTCAAAGCCATGGACATTACACCATCTCCATAGTTGAAACTACATCAAGAACTCATTCATCACGTCACAATGCAATTGAATTGAACTTCAGTTTGTAAAACTAAGGAAATATCTTTCTTTTTCCGTTTAGGAACCCAATAAATATGTAAAACATAATAATGCTGTTGTAACACACCCCATGAACCATCATCCATTCTCTCGTCCCTGGTCTTCTCCTTTCAATGCCCAAATCACAATAATTACATGCCTTTTTTTCGTGTTGTACATTTCAGCTATCCCAATACGACCTGTGATGTACCAACCCCAGCCGTCTATCAGTGCGCTCCACGTGCTCGCTTGGCTCCTCCGCCAACTTCTGAATCTCCTCGTGGCCGTTTGTTACCAGGCTGGAAATCGTTGGCATTCGGGTTCATGCCCCCACGTCCACCTCCTCGTCCGCCTCGGCCTCCGCGACCAGCATTGCCATGTCCGCCCTCTTGAGAACCGCTAGCTGCACGCTGGCCTGGAGGCACATAAGCTCCACCCCTTCCACGTCCGCCGCCACGAGGCATAGGAATACCGGATCGTACCGGCTGCTGGCCTTGTTGACCTTGTTGTTGACCGGGCTGCTGACCGTGTTTCTGTTGGCCTTGCTGTTGTGGCACCTGGGTCTGCTGCTGGCCCTCTTTAACAGCAGGCGTTGCACCATTTTCGTTCTTGGCAGAGAATGGATTAGGTGCAGCGGCGGTCGCAGTGTTGGCTGGGACAGCGAATGGATTACTGTTCTTAGGACCCGGAAGTCCACTCGTTGCTGAGGCCGCGGCTTGTGCTGGCTTAGCCTCAGGAGCTGCCTGTGCATGGACTGCTGCTGGCGTTCCTTGAACACTCTTGGCACCCGCCGCCGGTGTTGCAGGTGATGGCGATGGAGGCACGCCGGCCATTGAGCCCTGTCTAGCGGGGGCAGGCTTTGCAGGAGCCGGTGTGGCAGGGGGGGCTTGTGTGACCTTGGCCACTTCCCAAACCTCGACCACAGGCTTCTGAGGGGTCTCAGTAGCCGCCTTCTCGACTACTCCGATCTTCGCATGGGCTGTTCTCAGTTTGTTCTCAGCCATGTTGATTCTCAGAGTAGACTTCTTAGACTCCATGAGCTGGGCTTGATCCCGAGCTGCAGATATCTTAGATTCATACTCGGTTTTTAGTGTTGACTCAAGCTCTGTCTTGAGTTTAGAGCTTTCCACCTCGAGCTTCTTTTTGATGTTGGCAGCAACAATGCTCTTAACAGTAGGGTTGGTTACAAGGAACTGACGAATGCCAGCGTCGTCCAACTGGGATAGGTCGGCTGGTCCAACAGAGGAAGGTGTTGCGGGCACAGCAGGGGCTTCTGTTTTAGCAGGCGTCGAGGGAGGTTGGTCTGCTGGCTCCGTCTTGGGGCCATCAGTGTTAGGTCTGGCTGTGGGGTTTTCTGCCAGCCAGATTTGCTTCTCTTGCTCAAACTTGAGCTTCAGATCTTCATCTTTCTTCTTGTACTCATCCTCCATCTTGCCTCGGCTCTCCCGAAGCTTGGCGTTCAGAGCATCTCGCATCCTGTCGGAGCGTTCCTTGATGGTGTTTTGAATCTTGGCCTCAACCTCGTTGGCCTTCTGTTCAAACTCGGCTGCCTTGGCTTCGGCTGCAGCAACCCTCTCCTCCAAAGCCTTCTTCTCCTCGTCAGAGATACCAGCAGAGGGCTTCTCTGTGGCATCAGTAGCTGCAGGCTCAGCAGCGGCTTGCTCACTGGTTTGAGCAGCTGCACTGGTTGCCTCTTCAAGCTTCTTGGTTGCTTCATCACGTTCAGAAACAGCGGTCTGCAGTTCATTACGGAGGGATTCCAATTGTTGCTCGGCTCCTTGCTTCTGTCCATTGATAGCTTCAAGCTCCTTACGGGCATCAGCAAGCTGCTGCTCAAGTTGAGCAACGACCTCAGAAGAAATGGAAGCTTCAGTAGGCTGAGCGGGGGTGGAGGAAGACTGGGTAGTCTGAGCCTGTTGTCGTAATTGTTCCACTTCCTTTTGGAAGTTCTGGATCTGCTGTTCCAGTTCAGACATCTGGTTTCTGGACTCCTCCACCTCCTTCTTGGTGCCCTCCAGCTCGGTGTTAGCCTTGTCCAGTCCCTCTTGCAACTGGTTGGCTCGCTGGATAGCCTCGTTCTTTTCTCCAGTGAGTTTCCTTGATCGTTCCTTGGCCTGTTCGACAATCTTGGCGCGTGTGGTGCTCCAGTTGTTTCGTTCGGTCTCAAAGGTGGTCTCCAGCTCCGCAATCTTGGCTTGTAAGGGCTCCTCCCCTTGCTTCAAAGCATCTCGTTCCGTCTCCAGTTCGGTGATCTTCTCCTTAAGTTGATCCATCTCAGCAGGGTCAACACGTCCATACTTGGTCAGAATACCCTCAGTGCGTTCCTGCCATCGGTCGCGGTCCTCCTGGATTTGCTTGATTTCATCCTCAAGGAAAGACTTCTGAGTCTTGAGCGTATCGATTTCGGCCTCCAGAGGTTGAACACGAGCCTCCATCTCCTCAATCTTCTTGTTCTTTTCGCCAATCTGGTCCTTGAGTTGCTGGTTCTCGTTGCGCAGTGTCATACTGCTTTCACGGTAAATATTGAGCTCATTCAACTTCTCCATAAGGTCCTGATGTGTCATAGATGTGCGACCACTCTGGGCAGCCTGAGTGCGCTCTTGGTCAAGCTTGAGACGTGCCTCATCCAGCTGAGACTGAGTATACTCGAGTTGCTGCTGAACTCGCTTGGATTCCTGAGCCTTGAGATCATACTGAACCTCGAGAATTTCCTTCTCACGTCGGAGGTAGCTGTTGAGTTCGCGAAGACCTTCAGTTGCGTCTCCCATAGGAACTGGTGACATCCTTTCATCCTCATCCTCCTCACCGCCTCGCTTTTGTTGGAGCGCAGCAACCTGTGCAGTCAAGCCCTCCAATTGCTGGTGAAGAATCTTGTTCTGTGAGTTGACATCCTCCCGTCGAGTCTTCAGTTCCGCCATCTCCTGCTCCAGTTGTTGTCGTCGTTCCTCCCAAGAGCTCTCGCTTTGGGCGAGAGTCACCTTTGCAGAGTCCGCTTCCGATTTCAGCGATGCGGCTTCACTCTTGAGTGTGTTGTAATCAGCTCGCAGTTGCTGAACAAGCTTAGCAGCTTCCGCATGCTTTACCAATTCTTGCTCATAATCCTGCTGGGCCTTGGAGGCGATTTCAGCTTGGGAGCGGAGATCTTGTTGATGGTATCGAGTAGCCTCCAAATGCCTTGCGCTCTCCTCCTTGAGTCGGTTAGCTTCCTCCAGCAGGATCAACTTCTCGTCTTCGTATCGTCGTGCAACCTCGCCCTGGGAGTCACGTAGGCTAGACAGCTCGGTGTTAGAGCGAGACAGTTCAGCCGACAAGTCCTCAGCACGCTGGCCAAGCTCCTTGACCTTGGCATCCTTCTCCTTGATGATTGCCTCCATCTCTTGTCGATACTGCTCCTGTGATCCTCGCAGATCCTCGAGGGCTTCTTCATTGGCCTGGCTGAGCTCCTTGAACTGCTCAGCCTGGGTCTTCGCATTCTCGAGATGTGTGTTGGCCATATCCAAATCTCGCTTAAGGTCGGAGATTTCGACGTTGAGCTCTTGGATCTCATTCTCGAGCTGCTGTTGTTGCTCGCCAACCTCGATAGTTCCGGGTCGAGGAGTAGGTCGGGGCTGAAGTCGTCCAGCTCGTTCCTCAGCATTTCGCACCTCGACTGTCAGCTCATCAACACGAGCCTGCAGGTGGTCTCTGCTGGTCTTAACAGCGACGTGATCCTCACGAATCTGGCTCAAGCTCGCCATGAGCTCGTCAATTCGCTTCTGTGACTCCCTCGACTCGTACTCCTTCCTGAGTTGCAACTTCTTGGTCTCCTCCGCTTCGTAAGTGAGCTTCCTCTGTGCATCACTCAGCTCCTGCTCAAGGCTTTCGATCTTGGCCTGGGCTTTGCGTCGAGCCTCCGAATCAACCATATTACGCTCGTTCTCGATGGATTGTTGTGTTGCGAGCAAGTTGTTGAGGCGGTTCTTTTCCTCGATAAGATTCTCGTTGTCCTTGCTGAGTCTGTCCTGAATGTCTTTCCAAAGCTTCTTCTCGGCCTTGAGGTTGGATGTCTCGTTGCGAACGCTATCAAGCAAACCCTTGGCCTCGATGAGTTCTTCGGCAACCTGTTGCGTTCTGATATCTTGCTTAGCAGCAGTCTCAGATAAAATCTGGGATCGCTTCTGAAGCTCGTGGTTCTCATTTTGAAGTGCAACATAGTTGGTGTGCAACATTTCGCGTCTCTCAGACTCAAGGCGGACTTCAGCGTGAAGTTTTACCTTGTCGGTCTGCAGAGTGTTTCGTTCGGATGACAGACTATCAATCTGGTCGCGCAAGTCCTTGCGAGCTCCGTCCTGAGCCTCACGGTAGTTGTCGTACTCAGACTGGAGCTTGCGCAAAGCCTCGTTGAGAGCCTCAGTATGCTCGGTTGCCTCAATACTAGCCAAGGGCAAGCGCCCGTCACCCGCGATGGAGTTTCGCATCATAGATGCATCATCACCGTTGACGCCTCGTTGCTGCAAAAGTCTTCGGAACATGTCGCGCTCCGTCTTGTAGCTCTCCATGGTCTTTTTGATCGACCTCGTCTCCTCAGTCATGTGGTCCAGCTCCTGCTGAAGCTTCTCGACCATGTCATGATCTTGCTTGGCCTGGTGCTTCTCTGCAAGTGCCTCCTCGCTTTCGAGTTGAGCACCCAGTTCACGAGTAATGCGCAGAAGGTCCTCGTTCTTGGCTTGCAGAGATTGAATATCCTTGAAGACCACCAGCTTCTGCGTGATGAACTGGTGGGTGTCGGTCATGTCTGACAGAGCCTCTTCGGAAATCTCCCCCTTCTGGAGTTGCTGAAGACGGAAGGTCTCTTCCTCGGTAAGCTGATCCATGCCCTTCTCCATGGCATGGATCTGGAACAAGAGCATGTTGATCTGCGTTCCAAGGTCACGTAATTGAGTGCGTAGAATGTTGGTCTCGGATTGCGCGGTTGCAAGTGCACTTTCGGCCTTCCTCGCCGCTCGTCTGGCACTGTCGCGCTCCTCAAAGCTCTGCTGCGAAAGCTCTGACATGCGAGTGATTTCTTCTCGCAGTGTCTGGGCCTCGGTCTGAAGCTCCTGGATCTCGGGGGCCTTTGCCTCCAAGGCAGTCATCATGTTATCAAGCTCCTCGGCGAACTGAGCATTGCGGCGTTTTTCGGTAGCCAACTGACCCTTGACATGGTACAGCTGGTCCAGGGCCTGGGTGGTGGTAATCGCGCCCTTTCCTCGAATAGACCCAGGTGTCGCGAAGGGAGAAGATGGTCGCATCATGGAGCCGTTGGGACGGGGAGTCTGTGGTGCAGACTCAGGTGGGGGTGCCTGTTGCTCCATGCGCGCTTGAAGCTCGTCGATTTCGGACTGGAGCTGGTTGATTCGTCCCTCCATCTCAGTTGTGGTCTGCCGCTCTTGCTCAAGCTCGGCTCGGACGCGTCGAAGTTCGTTTTCGTAGTTGTCGCGGAGTCGCTCCTTTTCAGCTTCGAGATCATGCACTCGTTCTTGGTGCTTCTTGCTCAACTGGTTAGACATCTCAACCAAACGTTTCTGAGCTTCGAGCTCATGTTTGTAACTCTCGATGGTCTGTGCAAAAGTTCCCTCCTGGTTCTGAACCTTCACCAAAGCTTCGTCTGCCTTGGCTTGCATAGCATCAAGACGATCACGGAGCTGCTGTTCGGTTCTCTTCAGAGAGTCCACTTGAGATTGAACATCTTCATTTTGTCGCTGGAGCTCGGCAATGCGGGCACCCTTTTCCTTTCGGTACTTGAGGCCCTCCTCGCTCTTGGTCTTGAGTTCGTTCTCTAGCCATTCGCTGTTCTTTCGGGCAAGGTCGAGTTGCTGTTGCAGGGACTCCTCGCGATACTTGGCACTATTGAGCTGGCCTCGCGCGTTCTGCTCTGACTGTTGCAGACCGGTGATTTCGCGAGAGAGCTCGACATTTCGCTGGTGCTGCTTTGTGAGTTCTTCGGTAATGGTTTGGTCGCGCTTGTTGTTGGATTCAATTATGCTCAAATTGGTTCGGTTCGATGATTGGAGAGTCTCAATCTTGTCGTTGAGAGCCTTGAGCTCAGCATCGTAGTCCGACTTCTTAGCCTTGAAAACTTGAAGTTCGTTCTCGACTGATTGCCGCTTAATTTCTGTAGGGAAAATATGTCAATAAACATGCAACTTCGTTTCGCGCACCTCATCAATACATACCTTCGTCCTTGAGCTTCTGTCTTGCTTCTTCAACATCCTTGAGAGCCTTGTCCGCAGTGGCTTTGAAAGTTTGCGATCGCGTTTCAGAGCTGCGCACCGCGTTCTCGAGCTCAATGTCGGTCTGAAGCTTTTCAGCATAAAGGGTGTCAAACTCGTGCGCTTTGGCTGCAACAGCCTGCAAAATGACATTAACGAGGTCAACGGTTGGCTCTGTGGTCAAAGACGCGATGACAGGTTGATCGAGGCCGAGGTGGCCTGCGACGTAGCCAATGTCCACGTCTGCGGCCGCCATGGTCGTGGTCGGATCAGATCGCCAGTGTGATACTCGTCATTCCCGTCGTTGCGCGCTCGGAATAAAAAATCGATGTAAAAACAAAACTCAAATTGCTGTGCCGCTTCGCTTTGTGTCTTATCAGGTCGACAAATGAAGTGGAACGTTGATGAAATTCTCCGACAAAGGAAATGGAGGCTTTGTTGTTGGAGAGACTAGGAAATTTGGAGCTTCAAAGCTGAGATGCAACACACGCCTGCGTTTGCTGCCGGGGAAGCAACGCGCACGGGCCACTTACAGGAGGGAGCTGTCTCCGGTACGGTGCCTTGGTTTTTCCGGCCACCTGCAGCTTACCCTGCATCTATCCTGGAGAATAGGAGCACAACATGCTACTAATAGATTTTGATAATTGTTGTTTCTTCGTCTTTCATTCTCGTTGGCAGGATGTAGCCGGTTAGACACATTGCTCCAACAAGAAGAAGGCAATGAATCACTCTCCCGACGTGCACCAACACCGGCTCAGGATTGCAACAGGCATATCACAGCTCTCTCCACCAGTAGACTGATGAATATAGACAATAAATTAACAACGTGTACCACGCCGGGCGAACACCAAGAATGTCGTTATTTATGCCCTCACATACATATTCCATAGTTAAGTGAGTGTCTGAATTAATGTGTTCGCATGTAGCTACTCTTGAACAGACCAACAGTTACAACAATCCATCTGGTATCCTTAATTACATTACCCTGTTACCCCAAAACAACCATAGCGCCAGCTTTTAAGCACATACTGAGAAAGAAAAAGAAAAACCAAATACACTATCTACGTTACCCACTTCTTATATTGGAGTCCAACTCATATGCCTCCACCGGCCCAGACTGAAAACCTATTCCATGCACTCCAGAATACGTTGGTGCCGGACTCAATGGCGACACAGCTGCCGAGTGCACAGAGTTAGACTTTGCAAGATGAGCTTGGAGCTCAGCTGTCGGCCTATGATTAGGGGGGAGTTCAACAATGCCCTGTCCTCCCTCTAGCTCGGGCTTGAGAGAAGTGGCTGATGATAGCTCGGAAACATACGGTGGTGCGGAGTGACCCTTGATATAGTCATTGTTGCCCATGAGCTCTGGATGCCCAGTGTATTCTGGAGGTCCATCGGCGCTGTTGGAGAGCTCTTCGCCTTGGGTTTGACGTTGGCGTTTTCGTCTTATAAATAGGAATAGTCCGGCGCCGACAGCGGCTATGACAACTACTCCTGCAATCCCACCTACGATCGGCACGATGCTGGTCTTCGATTCTTCGTCACCCTTATCTTTGCCACCAGAGCCAGATTCAGCCGCAGTATCGCTACCAGAGGTTGCAGTTGCACCAAACGAGCCAGTCATCCCCGGAACTGTTGCCTTTGAACCGGCGCCTGAACTGGCTGTTGGATAAGACCGAGAGATGGATTGGCTAACAGTAGCAACGACCAAGCTCTCAGCAGCGCTGCAATAGTACTCAAAGACATCGATAGCGGATGTGACGTTGGCAATGTGCGTGCTATCGCAGTAGTCCTTGACTCTCTCTGTCAGACTACTGGATATGTCCTTTGACATGCCAGATTTTATGCAGATGCATGAAGCTAGCTCCTTAGGCCCATTACCACATAGCCAGGAGCTTTGCTACACTTTTGTCAGAAACGAGCGACTCTGTTCAGAAAGGAGACTTACCTCCATGACAATAGTAGCAATTCCGGACTGGGCGCATTTGTCAAGAGACTTGAACTGCGGCAAGGCTGTGATATAATATGACACTGGCGACCAAACATTAGAGAGCTTTCATCAAGGGTCTGGTTCGCACTCACTATCTCCAGGAGGACCTTTCGGTGTCGCAAAAGATGTTGTTCCATCATTCATAAGACAGAACTCGCTGTAGAATTTCTCGGCTGAAGTGACATCTCCATTGTTAGAGCATGAGTTTTTCACTGCACTCTTAAGGGTTGATGTGATATCGAGGACAACATCTTTCTTGTTGCAGACACACGGCGCATTCAACTCAGCGGCCTCAGGACATCTCGACGCTCCCTACGCTCATGTTAGCTAAATCAACTGCTCTCCCTATGCCATGAGGGGTCAAGCATACCACTCCGATCACAGCATATGACAATCCAGATTGCGCACAGGGCGGTAGGTACGCCAACTCAGGAAGATCTGTGATATACGCCTCGACGATATTCGTTGTCGGTGAATAGAAGGTGATGTGTTTCTCCTGATTGCAGTACTTCTGCATCAGTTTAGACGCACTTGACAAATCCTCCGTCGCGCTGGAACCGCAACTGTATTCTATATCGGTCGAGATCGATGAGGCAACCGCGTCCATTCTAGTCGAGCAGATGCATTTCTGCAATTCGGTCTCTGAGTCGCCGCACATTGTCGAGTATGTTTGCATTCCGACATTGTATGAGATCGCGCTGGAGACACATGGCGCCTACAAAGTCAGTATTGCATCGAAGCTCTTTTCAGGAGTCGTACCAGGTAAGTAAAGATTTCAAGGTCAGTCACGTAGGAAACATCTTTTGCAAGTGTCAAGACAGCCGACCCTAACAGGCCGACCCATGAGAGTTCGTGTAAGTGCTTCATTGCAGTCTGGGGACACTACGGATACAACCACAAAACTGAAAAGCGAAGAGAACAATGGAACAGAAACCAACACCCTCAACAACACGACCCAATCCATCTAGCCGGAAGAACCCGCGGGGGAAAATGAGCTCTTCAGCTTGTTAACTTGGATGCGTAGAATGCCCCTTCAGCCCTTCTCTTGGTGTAAAGCCTCAAACAACGCCTCTCAGAGTCTAGATACAAATTGGGTCAGGACCCCTGGAGCTAGTTGCGATGGCTTGAAAAGCGCACCGTCAGCTGCTCATCCCATCACCCGGCAGCAAAGTGAGTCAGGCACTGCATTTAACCACCAAGAATAAAGTTATCTCGTGCATCTTTAGAATTTAAGAAAACGACTCAAGCGAGACAGCTTCGAGAGTCTATTACCGAAGTGTTTCAGAGTTGATGGTGCATACGGATACAGAGCAGATCAGCAGAGAGAGAGAGGAGTCAAATCATCACCAGACGGGACGTTGGCTTTTTCTTAGCGTGCCTGGGCTGAATGCTGTGTTCAATAGACAAACAATGTATCCGTAATTTCCCTTGAATAAAGGCAAAGTCTCACCAACTTTGAAACCGAAACTCTTGATGGATACCTTATGGAATTACCCTTTAATCAACATGTCAACGTTTCATACCCAATTCAGGTCTCGTATTGAAGAAAATGTTTCAATCACCAAACACTCGCTCGTCTCGATGCATGTCAAAGCACAAACTTCAAAGCAACACGCCTGAAGCCTGAATACCTGACCTACTAAGGCAAGGTACGGAACCTTAGGAACCTTAGAGGAACGAAAGGCTTTTCCCACCTCAGTTAGCGGATGCATTATTCTAATACAGCTAGGCTCGGGCGCCACACGGATACTGACTGAAGCACACTCCGAACGATTGGCTCTCCTGAAATGGCCTAGGAAAAACGAAGCTCAGTAACTAATGCCAAGGATTGAATCACTAGAAGAGACGAGTCAGCTACCTACAGTTACTATACGAGAGTAGGCGATAGGGCAACGCATGGGTAGGTAGTATGAATGTGATGATCAGTTGAGAATCATTAACTGGTGATAAAATAGAAAAATATTGCTGATTGGTGAGATTGATCTTATTGTATCGCAGTCATAAAGTTCCCCGAGCCTGAATCTGGGCCCTTGTTGGTGAGGTACTGTACATACCAACGTTACTTTCCAAGCTGGGTTCTCTTCGGCTTTTAAAAGCGCGGCAGTTGATATCTTCCTCCACCCACCATGACGTCGATTCATCCCTTCAAACCGATCATATCTCGATGTTGCAACCACGGATCTTGGCCGATGTCAGAACAACGACGATCCAGCTATGAAGACAAGGGGTTTTCCTTGGAAAAGGCGGTGGTTGTTCGCCGAGCTTCAAACTTTCATCGTTGCATTCGACAGGCAAGCAAAATTCCCCGACGATCACTGTAAAAAATCATAATGCAAGTTTCAAAAATTATTTGATAGATAGTTCGTTGCTGTACTATAGGTAGTAATAATATGGTAGCTGTTATCCCTCAGCTGACGATATGATATAGGTGGTATCCCGTAATCCGTAATGTCCGGTGCCATTGCATACATGTCCAGAACGCCTTGCTAATACTCAGAAAACATGTGAAAACAAATATGAGGCTAGTATAGCGGCTGCTGTGAATATTGGTAATTTTCCAACGCCCGCTTAAAAAAAAAGCAGTAAATAACAAAAGACAAAAAGAAATATTCGTAGAGTGTAATATGGCAAGTGCTTATAGCACTCGCACAATCTTGGGAACGCGGTACCGCGATGGGCTGTCGTAGTACTCGCTGATCATGCTGCCTTGAAGGCCCATAGGTCTCCGCAGAGGTAGTCTTCCGTTGACGCTCTGGTCTTGGGCTGATGTTGTTTTGCGTGAATCGCGGCTGCGATCACGCTGATCGTGACGATCGGCAGAGACCTGGCGCGAACGTTCAGAGGCATGTGTCTCAGAAGAAGTTGTTCTGGAGCTTCCGCGAGAGCGGGATCGTCGGGGACTTGCGTGATCCCAGCCGATGGGCTCTTCGGAGATTTCGTCGAGGAGATCATCATCGCTCTCCTCCTGCTCGCTTTCAGGCCGGAAGGTGCTGTTGAGAGTCTCCCAGAGATCGAGACCAAGGTCGTCCCAGATGACGACGGCCTTGAATAGACGACGGCAGGCTTGGGTGCCAGCAGTCTTATTGAGTCTGGCAAAGGACTCAAGCTCGCTCAGGCTAGGTAGGTTATCCCATGCGATGGAGATCTGGTCGGATTGGTCCTTGAAGGGGGATCGCTCCAGATAGTAGAGGAGGAAGTCTGAAGTCTCGGCTTTTGTCGCGAATTCAGCTTCCTCGAGAGCTTGCAGACGGAGCTTCTCTTCTTGGTCCTTCTGCTCCTGTTGTTGCTGCTTCTGCTTGCGTCTCTTGGGGACGCCAAAGAGTGGGACCTTAGGGACGTTGGAAGTGGTTCCTCGAAGCATCGTTGCGGTGTTGTGTTGCTGTTATTGCTGAGGGAGGTATAGTAGATGTTGTCGAGGTGTTGTATAGGTAGATAGATATATAGGGCAGAGCCGGATCGAAAGCTGAGCTCAGCTGGAGGGGTAGGAATGGGTTGTTGGTCGCCAGGGGAGCAAACAAGACAGTATGCGTGTCAGGTTGTTGCTATTAAAGGATGTTTATGCATGCGTGTATGCAAGGTGGGAGCACAAACACGACACAGCCTTGTTAGACGTTTCAAGAGACCAGCTCGTCGAGGCTTCTGGTTTTTAGTACTGCTCTTGGTGTGTTGATGTGGGAGGTATCGAGAAGCTTGTTGAAAGAGGAAATATTTTGACAAGCAAGATGGAGAAAATAGAGGTGGTAGGGGTGCAGCCAGACGAATATATGAGAATTGGATGGATGGATCGAAATGAATGAAACCTGGGCCTAGTCCTGGTCTTTTTTGTTTGTCTTGCTGACTGGGGCCGGGGGTGTAGGTAAAGGTAAATGTGATGAGGATCCGCGGCTATTTTGGTGGAAGAGGTAGCCCGAAGCAAAGCAAAGTATCTCGGTTTCGGAAGTTCGCGGGTATCTGCTGATTGATGATCGTTTAAAAAAAAGAGATCAGCTTGTTTGAGAAGAGGGGGAATAGAGTATGCTTTTAATATTATTGTTTCTGGCTACTTGCTTTTTCTCATGTTTTCCCTCTTCTCCTTTCAGATTTATGGGCGTGGGCTTAGGCTTGGGCTGGACTGGGCTACGCAGCCGCAGCCATCAGCTCTAGCCTCTAAGGTAGGGAAGTCAAGTCTTAGGTATTCCGTGATTCCATTTACCACATACGCCAGAGCGGATCCGTGGTATCATTGAGAAGCAAGAGCTGGAGGCGCCCAGCCTGGGCTTGCCATGGCTAATTTAGTTACAACGGTGTCGTCGGCGTAGGGCATTCTAGTAGAGCGCTCGGCACTGTATGTACATACGTACGCACCTACGTTACAACACCCAACAAAGCAAAGTTGTGCTAAAATGATCACCCACTGATTTTCCCCTTACCTTTCCCAAAAGTCTGGTCTGCCAAGAAGGGAACCGAGTAAGGCGCACCAGTCACCAGAGCAGGAGACCCCAGCAAGATGAAGCATCAGCGGGTTTACCTGAACTTAGGCACGGTAGCGAGCCTTGATCCTTGTCTTGTATTTTGTCTTGTCTTGAGTTCCGCCAGTCGATGCATCTGATTTGATTCCGGTTTCTCTCATCCCGAGTTCTTGGGGCTGTTCACGAGGATGGTTCATGATGATCATTCGAGATTTCATTCCCGTCGGTATGAGGAACCCGATGGCATGAGGAACCTGATGGCGGTCGGAATTGATTTAGCCGGCGGAATGGCGTCAAACAGTACATTAACTAGATCAAAGATAGAAGATGATAGTAATTAGAGGCTGTTTGCTTTTCCCCAGCTCCCGTTCCAGCTGAGAAGAACCCTTGCATTGACATTGACATTGACAGGTGAAAGTGGTTGCCTTGAGTTGTCTTGTCAACGTCTGTTCACTTCATTTGACGTGGCTGTCAGCCGGTCCCTGATCGGCATGTGAGTTGGCCGAAAGCTAGGTACCTAACATAACACCCACTGGCAATGTAATGTAATGTCCCGTCGTCTCGTTTTGCCGCGTTGCGGTTTAGCTCTTTGCCAGAGGAATGCGGTACTCGCCCTCATCATCGCCCTCTTGTCTATTGTGAAGCTTTCCATCATAAACGCGAGGCGCTGTTGCTCATCATATTTTTCATACTTCTCTGTGGAAGCCGATGGGCCGAACACATGTCGCAGATACTGTTGAAACCAATGTTTGTTGCAGCCATTACGGTCTCGGGTGCCTAATTGGCTATGGCGATCAGAGACAATAACACGCTATTTCTCTTGCTGCAGCACCTGTACGGTAGCATTATGTAGGCTCCGTGATTCCGTCCCGTTATTAGTGGCAGTATCCGCACCCGTACCCGACTGTTCCTAGTCTCCGCCGCAGTACGATCCCGCCCGTGCGAAGGAGCAGAGACCATGGAGATGATTGAGATGGAGGTACCTGGTCGGCCCGTCAAAAGGGGGCACGGATACAAAGCTAGACAGGTCACGCCAGCCAATACTACTGCACCCTAGGCATCTCGCACGGTTGGGGCACACTTGGGACTGCTCTTGATAGGTCGGCTTCTATTCCGGCGGCATAATAATAAACGGGACAGGGACAAAGACAAGGACAAGGCAGGGGAGGAGACGAGACGAGGCGAGACCCCAAAAGCAAGGGACAGGTAAGTCATAACGAGAGAAGAGAGGACGGGAGAGACAGAGACAGAGAGCGCTGAAACCTAACGACTGGAATCATTCCCCGTGCGTGTCCCAGGAACCCGGAACGAGCAGTGCGTGCCTTGCCTTGTCTTCTCCCCGACATCGCAAACTAGGCCCTATCCTGTCGAGTACTTCTCTGGGTATCTGAACCTACCTAACTTACCGTATCCCTATGTCCACGCAATCAATCGATGAACCGTAAACGCCAAGGCTTTGCAACTGTAGCCAGCCTGGTTGTCGAAGCTATGTACGGCTAAAGCCATTGCGGCGCAACTTTGTCTACAATAGCACACAATGTGGCACTTGACTCGTCAACCCGTGTCAAGGCGTTCAAGTGCCTATTCAAACCCACTTATGGGCACTCCCGCCTTGCTTGAACCAGAATGCGATCAACAAATCTCCAGTTTGTGCCGCGTCTAGACCCTCAGACTAAACTCCTCCCTTTGTTGAAGCTATCCATAGCTTGTCTTGTCTCATATCAATCAGATCAGATGAGAGGAGACACTCACTCTGCCGCTAGAACCTCGACCAACAAGACAGTTGAGATCCGCAGTACGAGGCGTCTGTCTTTGACGAGGTTACCGCTTTAATTATCCCACTCAACTACCGATGACTGTTATTTACGGGCATGTTTCATATCCGAGGCTAACTAGCACCCCGCATCAACATGCAGGGCGAGAATGCCCGGATCTTGATGAGCATTCATTGAGGTGGTGTCGTCTCGCCCGGACTTCCGTAGTCCTACCCTCCACTTCGGTCCGCGATAGAAGTCGGAGACTAACCCACTTGCCGGCTCCGCGGTTCCACGCAAACCTCCGGAGGCGGACTGACAGACATGCTGTACAGTACCTGAGATACCCGCTCCAAACAGTGACAGGCTGACGACATCCATTCCATGAAACCTTCTCTCTACCTTCGGTCTTTCCAGACTCATACTTTTCCGTGCCTCACCCACCTCACGGCAACTTCCTTTAATGCGCTTCCACCGAGAGCAAATAAACGTCCAGAAGGAATCTACCAGAACAAATCCACGTGAAGGCGCATAGCCAAAGCCTGTTCTCTTCATCTTCTGCCAAAGTTAAAAGGCGCGGTTACATTCCAGCTCGTCTCTTTCACGCAAATCTTTACCCCAAAGAGGAAACGTTTGTCAGGCAACTCGTAAACCTTCCAGTCCCGAGGCGACAACTGCGGCAGCGGGTAAATGAGGCTTCTAGCCAAGCTTTGGAAGCCGTCAAGCCTGGTCTAGGTTGCCATGATGGAATTCAGTTGTGATGCTTGTGTTATAGTCAGGCTTTGACTGTGACGTCTATTCCTCGGTCACATAATTGATAAAGATAAGGATTGTGGCTGAAGTCTCTTTTATTCTCAATAAACTCTCAAAGAAGATGAGTAAACATAATAGATGAAATCTCTTCCATGGAATGAGAGTAAATATGTACCTCATTGTATTGGCGGTCAGAACAATACAGCTGAGAAGACACCTGACTTTATTGTCACCTCTTTGAAGCTTGGGCTCTCTCAATATCAATCATGCCCCCAAGAACCGATTTAGATCAGACAATGCTTGGGATGAACACCTCGACCAACAGCATAAATTAGCCACATGTCCCTTGAATGAAAATTCGAACTGCTTGACTTTTCTAAACTCTCTCCCCATCTCCATATTCAACTTCACCAGGCTGTATACGTACGCGCATGTGCTCATGGCTGATTCGGCATAACGGCATGAACATTGCCTTACTTGGTTGTTCATGCAAGCCAAAGCAGACACCGCCTTACCATCCGTGTCCCAAACCATCTCTGATCTATCTAATTTAGGCAACATGATCCTCGTCTATCCTTTGCTTTGACAGACCGTGCTCGTATCCCAACTGCCATGTCGATCTTCGACCCTAGAATCTGGTAATTAGCGTGCGCCCTATCCAAACTTCGTCATTCTCCAAGTTATCCTCCAGATCTGGATGCCGTGGCGGCGGCGGCATGGTTCCGTGCACCAAGCTTTCAAAGTTGAAAGCCTCATGCTAAACGATATAAGAATAAGAATTGCTTAGCATAATGAAGAGCGGTGGAAGAGACTAATGCACGTCATGTTGTTAAAATGCCTCTGCGTTGGCCATAACGAGAAGCGATATTTTTTGGAGTCCGGAACAGACAGAGATGGCCATGGACGACATTGTTGGTTCAAATAGGCATTGCCAAGGCGGAACCAACAAGACGCCTCAGGGAAATTCTTCTCGGAGATGCAGAGCACAAGGAGATATGGTCTCTCGAAACGCCTCATGTCACCAAAGAGGTGGACAATATAGGATCTTAGCCTTCTTGAGTAACTTGATTGCGGAGTAAAGTCATGGAGCTTGACCGAAGTCTGTGTCTTGATGGGTCTCTTGGCTTCGCATTCAATAGTATGGAACAGCGACCAACAAGCTCCATTAGCCACATCATAAGGAACTCAGACTTTTCTATCACCATGCGCTATCATCATGCGCAACCCAACAATGGCGTGAAAACTCTTCAAGACGAGATGATATCCTTGGTTCTTGGCAAGAAAACAATATCGTTCTTCCTATTCTGTCTAAGCCATGTAAAAGAAATCATTTTGTGGCTTAACTGGGTCGACTCGCGACAATATTCAAGTAACCTCCGATCATTTGGCAGGCTCTCTAACAGACTTCTGAGACGCCTATTTGAGACAAGCTCATGTCATACAGCTTGTGATTATATCCTTGATGTCACGTTTATGTTGAACACGAATAGAAATACATGGAGTTGGGGAATTATCAATAATGGGCACCTTCGCTGACAAACAGTCTTGTTCTTATGTTCAGGGCCATGTTCAGAGTAGACGAACAATTCAAGAAAATTAAAGAGAGAATCAGGTTGACGAGAGCATTCTTCATTCAAGCTCATGTCGCCTGGTGTTGGAAGAATGGTGATCTGCATATGACTTGATGTGACACAAGGCAATGTTTGTCAACTTGACAATCAATTATCTGCCTAGATGATGGGACTTTGAAGAACCAGACCCGTGAATCATTGCAAACATCAATCGTATTAACTGATTAGGCAATTATAAGGCTTAGATCCTCAAGGCAGAGAGATACTGTCCCCTTCCTTGACTACCAGCCTGTTGCTATACCCTCAACTATCTAAGTGCAAGTTCAAGTTCCAAGTCTTGTTTGACAGGTACTTAGTTGATGTATTATCGCTTATACCTAAAATTCCATGTAGATCTCTCTGCAAACAGTCAGTTACTTCGTTGGAAGCGAGTGGTCGGTCGGCACTGACAACTGTGAATCCCCTCGCTTCCTGTCAGTGGCAGCCACTGCCATGCAGCTGGCAGCGCACTTCACTCTGACAATTCTTTTTTCTTTCTTTTTCAAACGACCGGTTTCTGGGCAGTGAATATGGAACAATAATAACAAGCAATTTCTTGCTCTCTTTTCTTTTCACCACAGCTGTTCATACTTTTCACCCTGATCCAACTTCGCCCACTGAACAACATCCACTCGCAAAGAACAACACTGCATCGACTACATTTCCACCGGAAACCTTCTCACAGTCTTCATTGCACAAAAGTCGACTTATCGCTGATACCCTCAAAAATCAGCCATCATGTTCTGGCGCAAACCCCTCGATTACGACCTCAAACAATTCCCCAACTATCGCATCCTCTTCCCTGAGCCCGAAACCGGCTTCCAGCGCATTATCAAGCAGTGGCCCATCATCTTCCACTTCATCGCCTTCTCGTTCAAGCTCTTGATCTCTATTCTCAGCATCATCTTTCAGTGGTGCTGTATGACCGTTCGTAACCCCTTTCAGTACCCCAAGCACAACGCCTGGATCATTGCCAAGTACCAAGCCAGCCCTTCTGGTGCTCACATGGCTTGGGGAGCATTCATCACTTTCTGGTTCTTCCACTTTGCGAACCGCGTTGGTGTTCAAGCTTGGGAGGCGGTACTCGATGCCTATGATGATCCCCTTTGGGCTCTGTACCAGATTTGGGACTTTTTCATCTGCACTACCGTTTTCATCCTGTCAACTATCTTCAACCTCATTTATTTCACCATTGCCTTTCTCTTCAACATGTCAACATATTCCCTCGCTAGCCTCATCGTCTTGCTTGGTGCTGTTGCCATGTGGCAGCTTCATTACTATTTCTTCATCTACACTATCGAGAAAGTCCTCGAAGAGCCCCAGTACTCCATGGATGATTTCCCCATAGATCAGTCCCTCATTAATGAGTACCTAGTTTCCGAATCTCATCTCACCCCGGATAAACCAGGACGCTGTTTCCGGTTGCCCACACCTTCTACCGCATCTTCTGCCTCATCTTCACGATCATCCCGTTATCACACACCTCCCGACTTTCAACCTCGAAAGTCTAACAAACCCCCTGGCGCCGCATACGTTAGAGTACCACCCAAAGCTATAAAATCCAACAAACCCCCTGGTGCCGCATACGTCACAGTATCTCCCAAATCTATACAGAAGCTACACGATGAAGGCGTCGTTGTCTCCGAACTAAAACCCAACAACTCCAAACGCCTCACCAACTTTAGCCGTCAGGACAAAAAGACCCTCACTCGAATGATCAGAGAAGCCGAGAGGAAGCGCGGCATAGTCTCTGAAATCCCTGTGTCTGATCAAGACGATTATCCCTCCCCTACCGTTCCCACAAAGACCGCGTGGATCTACTCCGCCATCGATTCTGTCGAGCGACAGCTTAGATTTTTAACAGAAGATGTCACCGAAATGAGCAAGCAGGTTCGCGCCTTTAGAGAGGCGAGCATCGTTCGCCCTCTCCCCGCTACTTCGCGTGCTTTACCAGTCTCACCCCGAGCTCAACAGCGCAACGCGACTCTCGCTGAAAGGGATCGCATCAGAGCCGTCGTCACAGACTACTCCCCCAAGATCGAGAACCTTGCAGCCAACGTTCTGCGACGGGAACCTGGCGTTGGAGCGGCCCTCACTCGCATCGACCGTCTGATTGCCAATGCAGGAGACGTCACTTCCCGCGCGATACGTACAGAAGTCGAAGACTGCAAAAGCCGAGTCAACCTCATATTCCATGGCGCTAGACAGGCGCAGATCAATTCGAGGAATATTGAGGAGCTGTGCCAAGACCGCAGACTGAAACTAGATGCTGATGCAGTCAAGTTGCGCCGTATGGATCGAACTCACATGAAGCATATACATATTCGATTCAATGATGAAGCTTATGATTACTTATGAAAGTCAGACCACGATTACCAACTGATGGATTGTATTAGCGAGTGCTGATATGTGCAAATACCTCGTGGTTGTATTTTCAGGACCAAGTTTTGGAGTTGGGGATTTTGATGAATTACTTTGCTTATATCGCATGAAGGAGCATGCATAGCTGACCAAAGAAGCAGTTGAGGAGATACCCTTTTTAGCTTTACTTTATGTACTTTGACCTGAGTTGGGTCATATGAGATGAATTTGATAATGATAAACTCAATGCTGCCTATTTCCTAATGTCCTTCAAGTGATGTCTGAATGATTGATGAAGGTATCGTGACCACGTAATATGAGTGTTGTAGATAATGACACTGATAATCTTAGGTGACCGCGGATGATAGTCCCACGAGATTCCCCCGGCTTAAAGATTTCTTCAATATTACTGGATGACAGACCAAGTTCAATAGGCGAGATGAGAAGAAATATGTACATATTGTGACAATATCTTTGACTGTCAAATCCTCTGAGTATAACCGGGTATCGCACATAAACAACGCATACAGTCATCAAGACCGTTCCAGAACCGATACTCCAATAAAACTCTCATTCAAGAACACGTCCATATCCAGTCCAGGCTGAACATATGATCTTCAAGACCATCAAACCAATCCATCTAGTGACCATCCGTCTCAATACCGTGGACCTGCCAGTAAAGACCCCCCTTCTTACCACCATCATCGGCAGTGCACTTGACAGATCCACGAGCCGCCATCTCTGTTCCAGCAGAGTAATCGAGAACAGCCTTCTGAACTATCCAAACCACGTCATCGTCGCCAACCTTTACTCCCTTGTCGGCGCGCACAGCAAAGGCGCATGAACCTGACTTGACGATGTTGACGAGACCATCTCCAACAGCGTACTCGGGTTCGTCGTCGGCTGCGGCAGGGATGCTGAATGTGCCATTACGAGAACCAAATGTCGAAAGAAGGGCTGCACAGTCTCTGTAGTTGGCTCGCTTAGTGCTCTTGGGGGCGATGCGGGCGATGAGAGAGGCCTTGTCGCAGGTGTTGAACGAGTGGTTTCCAGCAGCCCAGTAGGTGTAAGGATCCTCGTTGGCACTGGGTGCTGAAGTCGAGACGACTATCATGTCATCTTTAGTGGGAGTGGGAGTGGGCGTAGGCGCAGCGACCACGAGGCCGATGAAGATGGTGACAAGGCTGACGAAGTGCATTTCGATGGTTGATATGGCGGACGTAAAAAAGAAGATTTGTTCTGCTGGAAAAAAAAGAGACTGTGATAAAAAGAGTAACGGACCAACAGGTGATCAACACCTTGGGTTAACGAGTGACTGAGAAAAGGAAAGGCTGCGCTGCACTGCGGCGAGGAGGTTGGGGAAACAGGCGAACAGCATTCAACGGCAGATGATGCGGATAAAGGGAATTAGTATTCAGGTGAAAGTGGGATGTTTGGATGCGATGCGATCACAGGAGGAGATGGAGTGTTTCAAGTTGAGTGGATGAGTATGAAACAAGGATCACGATATGGGTATGTGATGGTTTATTTTAGGAGGCATCTTTGGATTGGAATAATTAAACTCGGAAAAAATAGTGCAGTCTTGCCTTTTTTATAGTGACGAACTGGTTATCAGTGAAACACTGTAGGCGACGGCTGTGTGTTTGTTTGATTGCGATGATCATTACCGGAGGATTTGGTGTTTGTGTTTCCGTTTTTGATGGGCCCGAGATGTTTCGTGCATAGTGCTATATTTATGCCGAGACTCGACGCGTAGATGGAAGAACGCGTGATTGGAAGGGTTCAAAGGATATAAAAGGAAAAGATATACATATTCGGAGTTACTATGGTATAGCAGGGAGTCTATTCGTTCAATTCGTCGTCTTGATATGATGACTTATGAGGCTGCATTCACTGGATGACTAGGCTACTAGGCTACTTAGCCAGTGGTCAATTCAAATTGTGAGGCTGCATGCGCTTTGACTGTAGCTATGTTTCCCTTTAACTCCGTCCTCGAAACAAACTAGTACTTGTCTATTCTTTCGAAACGTTCTATCTTCTGTGCCTTGGCTATCTCCCATGCGCATAATTCACAGACCGGCCATTTTTATCTCCAACTCCAAGGTCAAAGCAGTTGATCAATTCCTGATTCACATAAACAGAAACTAACAACAACTGCCGCTTAAAAACTGGATATCAGTGCCGTTATCGTTACAGTAGGATTTCTCTCCTTGCAAACTCAAATCAACAACACCTTGCTCCAACGTGGTACTATGTATCTCAAGAAGAAATAGAGCTCAGTAACTTCTCGGGCCAACAGTGGGGAAGAGTGACGATTCAGTGGATTGGCCCCCCCCACTCTCAGCGGTTCATTGACCCCGGTCTTGGGGTTGATGACGCGAGAGGGAGGCATTGACCAGTGAGAGAGAACGAGAGTGAACTCTGTTGGTTGTTTGTTGAGTTTGATATTGTTGCTTTTTTTCTCTCTCACAATATGACTTCATACTCGTGCATCTCTGTCTCGAGGCAACCACAAGTAAATCTTGGCTAGCCTTGGTCTTGGAACTGCCATGGTAGATAAGCTTATTACACTACCTACGAAACTGTCAGTCCCAGTAACAATGCCATTGTGTTATTCTCAGACGTCACCATCTTAGCTGATTATAATATTGAGAGATGTGACGATTCTTTTAACTTACTCGAGTTCAATCGACCCTCTTTATTAAGCCCGTCAGTATCCATCTTCTCCAACATCAGCTCTCAGGGTCCATTCTTGGCTCCGTCTTGGCTCCACGTCAAAAAGACAAGAGATGATCACCCAAAAACCTGTATCACGGTTTGGTCGGGCACATGTGACCCCTCCAAAAACAGAAAAAAGGGCCGTTACCACGATGATGGAATGGCTCTGACGATCATCCTGTCTACCGGAACTCGGCTAGGGGTGACTGAGACCCTTTCTTTTACTGTTTTTTCTCCATGTAACTCTCAGCTGGTCGCTTGACTCGATTCCCGAGCCCCGAGAGTTGTGCTTGTCTCGTCTTAGCCAAGAGTATTATTGGCCCCCAGTTTACTGTCAGTTCCTGATATCATCGTCATCACCAATGGATGGGATGCTATTAACTAACAAATTTCATGCCAGCTGAAAGGGGAAAATACTATTAGTGATCTTGAATCCATTTTTTGATGTTTTGTGATTTCCATTCATAGTCAATTCGTTCCCATTCATCTCTCTTCATTGTCTATCTACCCATATCATACTCTCAGCCATCATGAAAACTGCCTCTCAACCTGCAGCTACTCACAGCGCAACAAGCAAAGTAAAACGCCTTGTTGGCAAGATCCGCCGTCATTCACATCCTCCATCCCCCGAAACTTCCTCAGTCTCTCCCTCATCTTCTGCAAACCAGTCTCACGACTCCTCAACATGTCCTCTACCACACATTGGCAAACACAGCCAGCGCCAGAGCCGTCACGGTTCAGATCCCGAGGAAGAAGAGCGCATGCGCGACCTTGAGCTCTGGAACACAGCGTATGATGGTCTGAAAAAAGACGGCACTTCTTGTGGTCTTGTGCTTGCGTATGAGAGCATTATTTCTCATGCGCTGCCTGATATAATGAGGCCGGGACAGAACGGAAATCCGAACGGGCTGCCAACTGAGAGCGAGAGGAGGACTGAGCTTATGATGATGATTGCAAAGTCTGGGTTAAATCGGGAACTCAAGGAAACTTCGCAAACAGATTCGGGAGATAATGAAGCGAGAGAGAATTTGATTCAGACAAGGGCGACCATAACTTCATTACTAGATGATCAGCCCAGCGCAGGGATTGCTTGGGCGGGCTTCTGCTCTCTAACACCAGTACGTTCCAACCTCAATCAATTGGCTCACAACGCTAACATTGTTGACAGCTTCTCCTTGAGCCTCTGCTACGGCACGAAGATATCCGCCATGGTTTCGTTCATATCACAAAAACCATTCCTCACTACATGACCCTCCATCGCTCCCTCCACCCATCATCCTGGACATCGCCCTCAGAGTTTCAACATCTACAGCCGCACGCCCATCAAACTCTTTTGATCCTCTATCGTCGCATCCTCGAGTACGAGATGAACATTGTCTGCGCCGCTGCAAGCGCCTGGAACATGGCTGCGCGCAACGTTGTCGACTGGCATGGCTGGAAAGCCATGGCTGATGCTGTGTGCGAACAGGACGCTGAATTGATGAGCTATGTTGAGAAGAACGGCACGGATGAGGCGAGGGCGTTAATGGAAGTTGAGAGGAAGCTGGTTCCCGAAGGAGGAGGGCGTGGCGAGTTAAAAGACGACACTTCACCTCAAGATGCGTAAAGCCTACAAGAGAAATAAACACAAAGGGCCAACATTACAAGCGAGTTCGTTCAATCTTTGTACAAAGTCAAATTTAATTGATTTATCCAGACAGTTAAATCCATGGGTTTACCCGCCGTTATCTCAAACTCCAAACTCCAAATCCCAGACTTTTGGCTATGCTGATCTAAACTTTTGCCCATCCGTTTAACGCGAATCGCACCAAGCAAAACAGCCCATTCCCAACCAGTCTTCAATGAGGTCCCCGCCAGCGGTTTCTATGAAAGCAGCCCCGAAATAACACCACAATTACTGCTCAATCTTTGGCAGGATACCCTGGTTGTTGAGGTTGCTCAGAGTGCCACGGTACTCATCCAGATGCCCCTGCCAGCGACCAAGGTCCGTCTGGAAGCCAATGGCCCCCATCATCGCTGACCATCCGGGCACCTGATCCCGGGTCACAAGCTCATATACACGACAGAAGATTTGATGAAACTCCGCCTGAGGCCTCATCGCAACCGCGTACAAGTGTCGCACCAGGTCAGCCCAGCCAGCGATGAAGTCGACGTCAAACGTGGACTCGGGGTATCGAAACTCGACGGTGTCGTACTTTGACACTACCAGTGCACAACGGGTCGTCGTGTGCACAGAGCCTTCATCGAACTTCCGGAGTGCGATACCGAGGCTGGACAGGCTGGGTTCCGACCACAGTCGCTTCATGGCCCCCAGAAGACTTTTGTCGACCTTCTTACGCCAATTGAGCTGCCTCATGATCTCTCCGAGGGCGTGAACAAGTGCTGCACCCTCACCGTACACTTCTGGCTCAGCCTCCACATTGGCGAGCCTCGATTCGACACTGATACGCGCCGAGTAGGGAGAAGTGGAGCGGAATGGATGGCACAAAGGATACAGCAGGGCGTCCTCCAACAACCAAACCAAAGATGCAAGCCGTAGCGCAGTCTGCAGCTCCATGCTGCCAGTGTCGTTGACGTGGAGGTGTAGACCGCAACCAGAATTGAGTCCAACTACCATCTTGCTCTGCACTGCCACGAGGCACTTTCTGAGGGTAGGTAGTCCCTGACTGAACTCTTCAGGACGAGTGATGATAGGGCTGTTGAGTTCAGTTCCGAACCAGTCGTACTTGTAAGAAGGTGTCATTCCGGACTTACAAACGCTGTCTTTGGTGATGTGACGCTCTGGAACAACGAACCAAAACTCAGTCTTGGAGACTGGCCCAGTCATTTCCTCCCCATTCCATGCTCGAATGTGTCCGCTGTTATTTGTGAGCGGAAGAATTGAAGTGCCGGGGATTTGGTCAGGGCAGGATGACGAAGGCGGGCTGAGGTTACACGAGACTGGGACGCCGTTGCTGGCGATCGATTCGCATACCTTGTGGATACAGGACGGCTCAATGTCTGTGTAGTTGCCCATCACGAGGTTCAGGTAAGTTTCCCGCGATGAAGGACAGGCCCATCGACTCTCGCCAGTCACAACATCGGAGGTAGGGATCTGCAGTGCAACCATAAACTCCAGCTCGATGCCAATGCAGATAGAGTTCAGGACAGCCATGCTGGGCTGGAGAGTCGCAGAAAGTTTTTCTCGGTAGGCAAAGTTTGTATTGACCTGAAGATGGTGATAGTTCCGCAGTGAGAAAAGAAGTGATGCTGTTGAGCAGCCAGATGGAGCTGCAGCCCGCAATGGGCCATGGTTTATAGTAGATAATGGCATCTTGAACACAATGGTGAGAGTTGAAGAATAAAGAACAACTCGTGCTGTTCATCTTTATATATTCGCGAGTCAAGGAACATGGACGTCAAGGCAGTCAGTGCGTCGGTCATGTAAGGAGAACACCGGCGGGTTCAGATGAGTGAACTTGACTCGCCCACCGAAGGGCGGTCAAGAGACAATAGCAACTTGAGGCTGTGAAAGAACTGCCTTGCATGTGCTCATTCTTCAATACCTACTTTATCCTCTTGCCGAACAAGCTTCCGGTATGAACACTGCTGTCAGAAGGAGCCGGCCACCGACCGGCACAGCCCAGCCCTTACAAAGCATGGAGTACGAGGTGATCATGATTCTGTCCATGTGCTAAACATATGGTATCTCAATTACGGCAACCGACCAGACCATTCAAAATCGCCTCGAGAGCAAATGAGTAAAGAAAGAGTAACACTTGTCTCTCTAAAATCCTCTGACCGGTCCAGAACGTGTGATTTAAGGGTAGTGGTTGTGGTAGGGCGATCCTTGCATCCATCCTTTTGACATATTGCCAGGGGTGAAGATTGGACGAGATCTACACCTCGATGGGCAAAAAGCCTGTGAGTCGCGGAGAAGCACTCGACAGTCTCGTGATTTGATTGTGGTGGGAGCTCCGACTTGTTGGTTACCCACCTTTCAGGCTGCTCGAAATCGGGAACCTGATTGATTGGTTCGTCTTATCGTAGCATTGTGCCATTGAAATGTGTTGAACAAAGAGGACTCGGTGTAAGTTAGTTGACTTACACGGCGAGGACCTAAACGCAGGGAGCGTCGACGCATCAAAGTTACTCCGACTTGGCCAATCATTGAGCTGTATAACATTGGCAGGAGCTATGGATGGGACTTGGAGCAACTGCACTGTGACGAAGTCCCCTAATTCCGCCCACTAGATGCAGTTGCGACGAGGAAAGAGGAACCTGGCGTTTTTGATTGATGGACCTGGGCCCAGAAAACGCGACAGCGCGTTACCTCCAAATTAATCGCCAAACTCCAACTTCATCATCATCTCCAGACTCCAACATCGTCAACGTTCTTCTCCAACAGATTTAATTGCATCGCATTCGAATTGGTCGCGACAATTATCACGAACATAAAAATCGATTCTCACCGTCGCCCTCGACTCAAACGCGATTTCTCCCCGGGCATGCCGCTCGACTTCCCATAATGCACATCATCAAGCCTTCATGGCTGAGCCATAGCGGCGAGCAAAAGGATTTCGAGGTTTACAGCTGTCATGTTTCCCCCGACGGAAAACGACTTGCGACTGCTGGCGGAGATGGACACGTGCGAGTTTGGTCGACCGAATCTATTTACAATGCCAACTCACCAGACTTCAACAAGCCGCGCCAGCTCTGCCACATGAGCCATCATCTTGGAACGATTCACTCGGTTCGCTTTTCGCCTAATGGCCGTTATCTTGCCAGTGGAGCCGACGACAAGATTATATGCGTCTACCATCTCGACAAAGGTCCCCCAGCTGCCACGTTTGGTACCAACGAGCCTCCGCCTGTCGAGAACTGGAAGACATACAAACGTTTAATTGGTCATGACAATGATGTTCAGGATCTTGCCTGGTCATACGACTCTTCGATACTGGTCTCTGTTGGTCTCGATTCAAAGGTCGTTGTCTGGTCTGGCCACACTTTCGAGAAGCTCAAAACTCTACCCGCTCACCAGAGTCACGTCAAGGGTATTACCTTCGATCCCGCGAACAAATTCTTTGCAACCGCAAGCGATGACCGAACGATCAAAATCTTTCGATTTACCTCACCTGCACCTAATGCGACACAACACGACATGGTTAACAACTTTGTTCTTGAGACGACCATTAGCACCCCTTTCAAGAGCTCTCCCCTAACAACCTACTTTCGAAGATGCTCATGGTCCCCCGATGGTAACCACATTGCTGCCGCCAATGCTGTTAATGGTCCAGTCAGCTCTGTCGCAATCATTGAGCGGACAAGATGGGATAGCGAGATCAACCTGATTGGCCATGAGGCACCCACGGAAGTGTGCATGTTTTCCCCACGCCTATTTCATACAGTCAAGCCGGACGCAAGTGCAGCAGCCGATGGAAACACAGGATCACTTGTGACAGTTATTGCCTCGGCTGGTCAAGACAAGACACTGAGCATTTGGAATACAAATACGTCTAGGCCGGTGGTTGTCCTTCAAGATTTGGCAGGAAAGTCGGTATCTGACCTGGCGTGGACTCCTGATGGTCAGACGCTGTTTGCTTCAAGTCTAGACGGTAGCATTGTGGTTGTCAAATTCTCCGAGGGAGAGCTCGGCTGGGTAGCACAACCCGAGGAGAACGCCAAAGCTCTCCAAAAATACGGCGCGTCGAGGAAGGGAATGGGTATTGCTGAGGATGTGGACGGTCTCCTCTTGGAAAATCAGAGCAAGGCAGGAGAGTCAAGAGCCGTTGAATCGAGGATGGGTGCGCTGATGGGAGACTTCTCTGAGTCGACCAAAGAGTCAACACCCGTCACTAATGGCAACAAACCCAATGGGCCCTCATCAAAACCATCGACAAATGGTCAAGCTGAGCCAGAAAAAGAAGCAGAGAAGCAGCCAGAAGAGGCAGCTGACAAAACAGCCGAACGCGTCAAGGAGTTGAAATCACGAGTCACCATTGGCAAGGACGGCAAGAAACGAGTCGCGCCTTTATTGGTGTCCTCATCAGGGACAGGCACGTCTTCATTACCTCAGAGTCAACTAGTTGGAACAACAAGTACCAACAAGACCACTCAAAACGACACACCACAAACAATAGTCGACATGAGCCAACCTTTCGACGGCTTGCCTAAAGGGGGCATTGCCTCCATGTTGCTTGGCAACAAGAGGCGCATCAACCTGGGCGATGCTGAGGAAGAGGAGGAGCATACTGCAAAGCGTGCCGCAACAGGCCCTACGCCAATCGTCACCGATGGCCCAGATGGTATCGAGCCAGCAGCACTTGTGCCTGTTCAAAATGGTGTCGTTCCAACCCCCGAGTTCCTTAGGCCCGCAGTCATGAATCCCTCCATATCTTTTGCTCAGGTCAGACTAGCTGTGCCAAAGATACGATCACATATTCTTCGACCGTTGGACAGAGGAGTTCTTCAAGGAGAAAGTTCCTTGGAAGATGCAACTAAAACTCCAGAGAACATAATCCTGGAAGCCAAAAACGATGCCAATCCCAGGGATCCTTCCCATGTTCTAGTCAGCAAGCGAGGCGCTCTTATCTGGGAGGAGTGGCTTCCACGAGCTATCATTCTAGTCACTGCGACAAAACACTTTTGGGCCGTAGCGTGTGAAGACGGATCTGTGCATACCTGGACTCCCGCGGGAAGAAGGCTTCTAACGCCTATCATCCTAGAGGCGCAGCCTGTCATTCTGGAAGCCCGCGATCACTGGCTGCTATGCATTACAGCTGTTGGTCTTTCTCACGTCTGGGACATGAAAACTCAGTCGTCTCCAAACCCTCCAGTATCACTGGGGCCAATTCTGGATATTGCCACTACTTCATTGGGTCAACATAGTGTAACACCTGGCCCAGGTGTCACTTCTGCTCACCTCAACAGCACTGGGCACATCATCGTGACTCTGACAAACGGTGACGGCTACTACTACGCTCGAGAGATGCACACATGGCAACGGTTAAGTGAAGCTTGGTGGGCCGTGGGCTCTCAATATTGGAACTCCAATGATTCATCTATTTCCGCCTTGCAATCTTCGGCTGTTGGTCCAGATTCAAAGGAGAACCAAGATAAGAAGTCTTCTACAGCTACTGTATCGTCTGGTATCATACCTTTCCTCGAGCGACATACAACCAATGAGTTCCTACTCAAAGGGAGATCGTATGGTTTGCAGCGCATCATCAAGATGGTTGTGCAGCGAAAGGAGGCGGAAAATCTGGAGAGCAGTGTCAGCATCGCCCACTTGGAAACCAGAATTGCTGGTGCTTTGCAACTGGGGGCACGAGAAGAATTCCGCCTTTACCTGTTCATGTACGCCAAGCGCTTGGGCGCAGAGGGTGCGAGGGTCAAGGTTGAAGAGCTCCTCAACAGTCTTCTTGGGGGTATCCTCGAAGACAACGAAGAGGACGAAGAAGAAGATGGCCATGGATGGTTCTGTAAAGAAGGTGATATTTGTGGATGGGATCGAAAGGAGTTGCTCACAGGTGTGGTAATGATTCTCGGTAAGTCTTTCTTGAGAGTTCTATGACAAAGGTTGGGCAAACTAACAAGACAAACAGGCAAATACCGCGAGTTACAACGGTTAACACTTCAATACGCGAAGATACTCGATATAACTTTAGCAGACGGCTCAGTGGATGTTGAGCAGATGGACGTGGAGAGTTGAGCAAAAGATTTGATTTAAGCTTGTATCATTATAGTAATACGACCCCTTCCTTGCAGTGATAGGGGCAGCACCGGCGGGGATTCTTTTTGTTTAACAGGCAATTCTGGCTGGCGTTGAGGCTTATCTGTTGAGGACCTGATGGTTAAGCGGTGCGAACTTGGGGCACAGGCGATAGACTAGGTTAGGCACTGTTGGTGCTCGTTGATACGAAAGAACGCCTAGCTAATGAGGGCATGCAAACTGCAAACACAACTATGCGGTGCCATGCTGAGAGTGTATTGATTGGTGAAGTTGATGGCAACTGGCTGAGGTGCGTGGACGAAGTGATTCTGGACACACCGTTATCTTTCATTGTTTTGTCAGTCGTACAAAGAAACAAGCTTGATGCGGCTTATGATCACATGCCATGTTTTGTTTGGGCATGATGTTATCGTCAGTAGGCAATTGAGTGCATCACCAACATCGGTCTGTTGTTGTTTTTGAACACTGCTCCGGTGTCGGATCTTTTCTTCCGCCCACACCCAGGCATCCATCCATGAGTGAAGATTGACCGAGATTCTAAAGGCACCTACCTACCATTTATCAAAGCTGACTGATGTTGAGTGAGTGGATCGGATCGTTCATCGAGAACTGCACCTGCTCGCAGCTGCCACCTCCACAATGAATCACCTGCATCTCCTATTCTCGCCTGAGGATACAATAACCACAGGGTGGAGGATTATTTAGTCCTCGGCCCCTCCTCTGTTTTCTCTCTTCTCTTGTTCATTCTTTTTATTCTTCATCCTTTGATTCGTTATTCTACTTCGACCCTGGATCGAAAACAATCTCAAGCAATCACAGTCCCTTGGCACGTCTAGAACGTTATTGTCCTCGGTACCTAAGGTGCCTTTACACTCCTTTCACCCACTTCCTCCTCACAAATTCTCCCTCTTCCTACTCTTCATCTTGCACTTCATTAGGTTAAACCTCTTCACCTTGAAAGCCTTTGACCCTTCACGTCCTGCTTACGTTCAGTACCTACACTTGACCAACATCATCTGGACACTCAACACCCTCAGCAACTGCCAACATGAGAAAGGCCCCTCGCTTCACTCTTCTGTGGTCAGGGACCCTTGCCCTTCTTTCCTTCACCCTCTTTGTGTGCGGCTCGGCTTTTTCATCGTCTGCTGATGCTCCTCTCAAAGCAGCCTTGGTGACTTTGGTCCAGGAACATGACCTCCCTGCTACGCTCTTCAGTATCCAGCAGATGGAAGATAACTTCAACAATCGCCACCTGTACGACTGGGTCTTCTTCAGCGTCCGGGAACTTCCAGAAAAGTTCAAGGAACTCGCTTCGAACGCTACAAATGCTACTTGTATCTTCGAAGTCATTCCCGAGGAGAACTGGAACATCCCCGGATGGACGGATCAGCCTCAGCTCTCGGTCTCTCAGGAAACCAACCATGACTACGACTCCAAGACCTTGAAGCCCATCGCCAACATCCGCCAGATGAACCGATGGAGCTCGGCACCCTTCGCCAAAGAGCGACGTCTCCGCAACTATGAATGGTTCTGGAGAGTTGAGCCAGGCGTAAGTAGTTCCCGAATCAACGACAAATGACCCCTCGAATCATGACCAGGAACTAACACCATGCAGGCTTCTCTAAGCCAGGACATTCCTTTCGATGTCTTCCGTTCCATGCGAGACAACGGTATCGCCTACGGCTTCAACCGAGCTATTCTTGTTCAAGCAAATCTGTACCATCTTTCTCCTCGAATCAAGTCTTTCGTTGACAAGCACCCAGAGCTCCTTCACAAAGAGGCTGACATCACATGGCTTATCGAAGATGGCACTGGTCTAGCTATTCAATCAAGCACGTTGGATGACGGCTTTGAAGACTTGGTAGACGAGGGCAGTGACAAGCTGAGGTCGCGGGTCATTTAGGAGAGCCGCCCCAGTGGTCGACGCAGCTCGGAGACTAATATGTCACAGGACGAGACGGTTCACGAAGATGATTCCAAAGACGAAGTCGAAGAAACATCTTGGATCGGTGGGTGCTTTGCGTCTTGGCTAAATGACATTTACGGAAACAGTCTTTATCCAACATTTGAGATTGGATCACTGGCTTTCTTCCGCAGCCCCCATCACGTTGCTTTCTTTGATCACCTTGACAGTGCGGGCGACTTTCAGTATCGCAGAGTTGACGACGTCCCGGTGCACAGCTTGAGCGCCAGCATGTTCTTGCCCCGGGAGAGCGTCTGGAACTTTCGCACCAAGGAAATACAGCTTCGCAGCCAACCTGGTCTTGGACTAACTCGAGATGAGCGTATCCCAGACGGTGATAAACGCATCATGGACTATGACAACACTGAATCTAGCGGCAGTGTTAAGCAGAAGACCCGTGTCGAAGAGGAAAAGAAGGCACTTGGCGAAATCTGGGAGGCACTGGCTCAGGACGTGGGGGAGCAAACCGGAAATCCGCACCTGATATCAGGGAACACTTGGATGGGGAAGGATGTGGCAGACCAAATGAAGGGGTGTTCATTTTTCTGGTTTTGGGGGGATTTTTTATCAGAAGGTTTAGGATTTGTAGGATATGGGTGGGAAACGGATTTCAGTTGTTTGCATGATTGAAGGGACAACTCAAGATCAGGGTACAACATGTACAATCAGTTGAGTTCACCGCCTCGCTGGTCGAGGCAGCACAAACAGAAGACTATTTGCTATTCACAATGAGAACTGTCTGTGAATGAGTGAGTCAGAAGGCAGAGCGGTGAGTGAGGCGCTGTATGATGTATCACGAGTGCGTTTTTGCCCAAAGCCAGCTGAGACGAGATGAGCCAGACAGACAGACAGACAGACAGACAGACACTTTGGCTGGGCCCAAGAAAAAAGGCGCCTGCGTCGGGCGACGGCAGATGTCGCACATGGGATTTGGTTGTACTGCGTCTAAGGCGCGTTTTTGACGTGAAAAACCATGGGTCTATGTCTACGTGGCTGGTAGTGCTGCATATATGATATGCTGGAGACACATGCTGTATGTCATCAAGCATAAAGCAGAAGGGCTGGTAGGTCCAGCCTGACAAGACAAATGACGCCATTAAGATATGTTAGCATTTATTGAGGATTGTCGACGTCGAAGCAGAGGGAGGATGAATCATATTAGTAAAGGATGTGATTCCCTGTGATTAATGACGTACGAAACAAAAGTCAACAGGTTGGGGTCTGAGAAGAGCTGCTGGTGTTAGTGGAGTTCTGTGGGGTTTGAATGACGATCGGCGCCGGCGGGATCGGAGCCGGGGAGGGGAAAGACGAATTTAGTTCGAGATCCGAGATACATTGATTTGAATTGTCTATGAATGTATTTGGAAGGTGATTTGAATTAGTTTATTCTATAGAGTCTGGCCTTTAAGAGGTTACTAGAGGTAAAAGCAACAGATCACAACCTTTCCACACCGATGATTCAGGTGTCATGATGAGATACTGTCTCTAATATTGAGCAGGGATGAGCCTTGTTTCTTTCCACCGCCTTGTGAATAAGGTTGATGATTTTCATACTGATACTCCATAATGATCAGCTTAAAGAGAAGATATACGGAGAGAGTTCGTTTCAAAGAGCCAAGGCAATCGAGATCTTCGGTTAAAAACTACCGGTATCCGTATTTGCAAAGCTTTTTTTTTTTCTTGGTTCCTGGCATAAACAAAAATATACGGGGGGTGCATCCTAGTGGACAGGGATAAGAAAGGGGCCAGGGGCTACTTGAACAGGGGTTATTTAAGTTGTCCACTCTAACTTCGATGTTCGTAAAGGCATGAAGAGTCAAGAGTCATTGAAGAATTAGGTAAGTTAATTAATACTAATTTAATAGTATTTTAAATAAATTTTATAACCATCTTAGGACCAATCCCATCTCCCGCATGACCGGTACCTAGAGTTCATTCCCTAGGTACCCTGCTGAAAAGAAACACTTGCAGCAAGGAAAAAAGGCACTTGCCCCTGATTCCTGACTATGCCCTGTCAGACCCTCGGCCCAGTGGGGAAGAAAAGGCACCAAATGCCACATGCCATCCTGCCTTAGCTGGCTGGGCATAGGTCTGGCCATCTGGGGATCTCGGCTGTCTCCTATTTTATGGCAAGCTAGACAATCAGAGTGGAAACGGCAAGCAAGGCAAGCAAAGGGGTTTATGGTTCCTTTGTAGGGTTGGCTGTGCTTTGGTGCTTCCTTCCTTTACTCTACCCCAAGGGTTACTGTATCCTTCCTGCCTATCCTATTCTGTAAAGGACGGAGACTTCCTTTTTTGAAGTTGTGCTCCCCGCCTCTTTTCTCAAGCCAACGTTCCTTTTTCCTCCTTTCTCTCTCTTTTTTCTCCCTTCGTCTCTTTCTACTGCATTACTTCTCTTGAACCTATTTATGAGCAGTTTGGCATTTCGATATACGAATAGCGAGCACGGATACGCGACGTCGATCGGCAGTGACGATCGATATTCTTCCAGACATTGGCTCCCGAGCCTTGGCAGTACGCGATCGCGGAGGGGCCCTTGCAGCTACAACAAGGACATTCACGACTATCGATGAGGTGGACGATACGATTATTCAATACTGCACCAGTCATTCCCTCATTATACGAAAGCAGACACAAAAACATTGGTGGGCGTGGTTAATTGGCCCCGAGCCATCGCAAAGAATTCGAATTTCGCCCATTGTCGCATCCTCGTCCCAGCCAGTGTCGCAACGCCCCCCCATCACGGTTTCAGAGCGCATTGCTCTCCTATACAATTGGCCAATCTCTCGAGAATACACTCCTTTCTTACATCACTCCGCCCGTCTCGACTCTCATTTCGATTTTACTATGGCGATACTGGAGGCTTTCCCCAAGGCGGCGCCTGCTAGCCAGGCTGTCTTCCTGGGCCTGAACAAGAAGCAATGGGCGTTGACAACGGTACGGTTCTCACACTTTGTTGCTGGCTATACGCCGTGGTATAGAAATTCTTGAGGATGTACTGACATGATGTTTTAGCTGACCTTTCAAAACTCCGCCCTCATCTTGGTAAGCTCTTGCGCAACATGACTTTTCGGACCATATTAACATTACTCCTAGATCATGCACTATTCCCGTGTCATGCCTCCCAGTGGCGACCACCGCTACTTTACTTCGACTGCTGTCTTCCTCAACGAGATTATAAAGCTTGCCGTTTCCCTATCCTTGGCCATATACGATACTTCCAAGACCTTGGCCCCTACGACACCCGCGACAGTCCTATTCGAGCAAATCTACAATTCTGTCTTTGCTGGCGATGGATGGAAGCTTGCATTGACTGCTGCTTTCTATACTCTTCAGAATATGCTGCAGTATGTTGCTATAGGTAACTTGGATGCGGTGCATTTCCAAGTGCTTTACCAGCTCAAGGTATGTCTTACTGCCAATCGACATGAGGCTGATCTTGCCCAGGCCCCCATCAGAATATGCGCTGACTTTTGAAGATCCTCATCACTGCCCTGTTCAGTGTTGTCCTGCTGCGACGAAATTTGGGACCGAAACGCTGGCTTGCTCTTGTTGTCCTTACTCTTGGCGTATGTGTTGTATCGCTCCCTCAGGCCAGCGGCACCTCGTCAGGCTCATCCAGCGTTCCTCTCCGCCACATGACAGACCATTTCTTCCCCCGTTCGCTTCACGAACTTGGCCACGTACCCGCCGACAACAACCAGGTTGGAAGTCTAGCTAAGCGATCTGCTACCTACCAAGGTATTGACCATGACTTGCCGCCTCTGGATCCTCTTATGAATTATTCGGTTGGCCTGGTCTCAGTCCTTGTTGCTGCTACAGTGTCTGGTCTGACTGGCGTCTATTTCGAAAAGCTACTCAAAGAGAGTCCCACCCAAGCCAGCGTCTGGATTCGAAATGTTCAGCTAAGCTTCTACTCCATCTTTGCTGCAGGTCTAGGCGGTGTTATTTGGCAAGATGGCGAGGGTATCAGTGAGCATGGCTTTTTCGAGGGCTACAACTGGGTTGTGTGGAGTGCCGTTGTGCTCCAAGCCGCTGGTGGCATGTTGGCTAGCGTGGTGATCCGTGACACCGATAACATTGTCAAGAACTTTGCGACGAGCATCAGCATTGTCATAAGCTTCTTGATTAGCATGATGCTATTTCAATTTGAGGTGTCAGCGACAGTAAGTTCCCTCGTGATAATCATGACTCATGGATGTTAACACAGTCTGTAGTTTGTCATTGGTACATTCCTTGTTCTTCTCTCCACCTGGATTTACAATGGATCAGATAGAGCTATTCGTCGCCCTCCGCCGATCCAGATCCATAGCTTTGAGAAGCCGGCTATTGAGCCTCTTCAGACCCCGCGTGCTCTGCCGAGCCGGCTGACCGTCAATCCTATGGAAAGCCCGATGGGTTTGACCACAAGTCGACCGAGTACACCGCTATTGCCCAGGACGCCGAGCCGCTCCAACTTTAATAAGAGAGACGATTGATCTTTCGATATATATCGGTCTAGATATCACCTCATACACTCGAATACGAAACCGATCGCATTCGAGATTTCACTTTTATGAAGTCGAACGAAGACATGAATCACGCATCCTTGCAGGAACATCATATACAGTCTGGATCTCATTGGTACATTTCTTGAATAGATAGAAGAACACCTTGCACGGCCGGTCTGAAGTAGCACTCATCTGCTCCTGATCAGGCACAGTCATGGTCGGCGATAAGGAAAAAGGACACCCACTCCTGACGAGATGTGGCATGACAGAATACCCCTGGTTAGAGAAATCTTGGATTTTGGACCAAATTTAGAAGGAATGGGAGCACCGTGTCTCATGCATTACAGCTTTCAAGTCGAAGCCATAGCGCAGAGGTTTGGACAAAAATACAAGTCCATTATTGTTGGTTGCTTACTTGGTTATACTGAATAGTCATTCCGCTTGATGTGACCCCTGGATATCACTCCCATATACATCATCCATTACGTTTTGATGGCCTCAACTTTTAACGGACATCTGACGCCTCCTTTAATAGAAGATCAAACGCAAACTTTTTGCACTAGTCTAGATTGTAGAAACGAGATCCGCTTACATGATGACTTCATTAGTGACATCCTATGACCTTGTTAGCAGGGCGCTCATTGCAAAATTGGCGTTGAGGAAACTTACCCTCTTCAACTCCTTGTAGGGCAAGCAAACGCAGTTCTGCACGCGGACCTCATCACCAACACCGCAGTCCTTACCCAGAATGGTGATGCTCTGGACCTTGACACCATTCTTGATGATGCTGGTCGAGTGGCTGCCGACGGGGGTAGGGGTACCCTCCACACGGGCCCAGGCGCCAACGCGGCTACCCCAGCCAATAATGGAGTAGAGAACGCAGGCGTCGTGCTTGATCTCACAGTCCTCAAGAACGATACTCTCCTTGACACGGGCACCAGCGCCAATATGGGCACGGGGGCCAATGCTCACGTTGGGGCCGAGCTTGGCAGTGGGGTGGACTTCGGCGGTAGGGTGGATGAAGACGGGAGGAACGATGTTTGCGCTAGGAGTGGCAAGCTCCTCGCTGAGGTCGGACTGAGCAGCCTTCTGGAGGTAGAGGGCGTTGGCGGGGACAGCGGAACCAGCAGTCTTGATCTGGCGCCAGAAGTCCTTGGTCTCGTAGACGTAGAACTGCTTGCTGTCGGCCATGTCAGAGAGAATGTCCTGCTCCAGGCGGATGACCTCGCGCTTCTTCTCCTCATCATCGTCGTCGTCTTCATGCATGACAAAGCTGTTCTCGAGGTTGTCGGAAGAGGGGTACGAGACGAGACGAGAGGGTCGATCGAGGCGGCGCTTGATGGCGGAGCGGATAGAGGGGAAGATGGCCTCTGTGGAGAAGAGGTAGACACCACAGTTGATCAGGTTGCTGATGCGCGACTCGGGCTTCTCGACGTAGTGGAGAACACGGCGGGTGTGAGCGTCGGAGACAATGCAACCAAAGTTTGTAGCAGCCTCGTCGCTGACACGTGTTCCGAGAATAACGGCCTCAGCATCCTTATCGTTGAAGAGCTTGAGCATCTCGTCGAGGGGGAAGGAGCAGCAGACATCGGCGTTGAGAACAAAGAGGCGCTCAGGGCGGCCCTTGAGGATAGCATCGCGGAAGTGGTACAGACCGCCCGCGGTTCCAAGAGCCTCGTACTCGCGGAGGTACTTGATGGTGATGGCGGGGAACTCCTTGGCTGAGTCCTTGATGAAGTCGCGGAAGACAGACTCGTCGTAGTAGCCGATGATGTAGACCTCCTGGATCTGCTTGTTGGGGACGCGGGCGACGGAGGAGAGACAGTGCCAGATGATGGGGTGGCCTGCGACTTCGAATAGAGGCTTGGGAACGTCGAGGGAGAGAGGGCGGAAACGAGTTCCTCGCGAAGGACCGCCGACCTAGTTGAAAGCAATTAGAACAGCTGAGATGGAGGGGGCGGGGGGACATGTCATGTACATACCAGGATAACGGCCTTTGTAGCGCCCTGGTCCTTGGAGCGATGGGTCATGGGAACGTGGAGGGACATGATTGTGAGAGTTGAATTGAAGGAGGGAGAAGTAGGAGAAGCTCGTGGAGGGAGGTGAAGGTGGTTGAGCTTGAGCGTGGAAGTGGAGGACACTTTGGAGAATTAAAAGCGGTCACCGAATAGGGAACTTCTTGATGGCGGGAACGGTGAGTTTAGGTGAGGTTAGGTGGGGGTGGAGGCTGCACGTGGGAGAATAGGGGTTCACTTGAGGGGCAGCTTACCCTGTATTAAATATTAGAAGATGATAACTATTGAGGGTTTTAAGGATAGTTTATGGATGTTGAAGTTGAATATTTTTATTATGTGAAGAATTGTTTCAGGAGCCGAATTGTACGTCATTGTCGCTGCAATAAGACTAATTGCAGGTGGCCAGATCTCAGAAGTTCAGATTGACGAGATTGATGCAACCCTCCTAATAGGTCTGGAATACAGGTTCATAGCAATCAGATTGAACACATTTATATATATTTTTTACCATTGAAGATCTATCGCTTCATATTCAGTTGGCAGATTGCTCTCGTCTAACTCTTGGCTGTTGAGGAGTTCGTCGTAGCAAGTCAGTTGCTACAGACTTGTGATCATGATAGGTCCGAATCATACTCCTAACCCTCATTGCTTGTTATAGGACATTGGTGAGTTGAATCCCCTTATTGAAAGCTGTCATTGGTAGAAAATGGAAGTGAAAACCACAAGCAGGGTATACGAGAATACCACGCTGTCTAGTAATGCACTTTATTTTTAGCCTCGTCTGAAATGATTTTCATGAAGTAAAGTTACTGCCTAGAACTTTGGTACGAGAAAATGGCATCCGATAAAGGCTTCAAAATCAAACTAGTAAAAGATATTTCCATGAAGAGGCGCTGCACTTTAGGTGAGCAGTATGGCAGCCAAATGGACGAGCAACATACTAGACAGAGGAGGAATAATGTGCAGGAAGGGGGATATATGGGCCAGTTCTAGTAATTAGGTAGTATTCAGAGAACACCATTGTCGAAAGAATACATTAGTAGTTGTACCACAGACCAATCGTCCGAATTCTTATTCTTAGATGGGCTGTAACTCTGCTTCTCGGCCAGTTGGAGTTTTGCATGATTTGGATGCCACAGTCAATAACAAGCAGCTGTTATTGAGACGAGTAAGAAGGTTGTAGCTCATCCCTTCCATGGTCGAACACAATCAGTTTATTCTCGAGTTGCCTCAACCTACAAGCGTACCAAACTCATCATGGAGGTTGTGTTAGGTTTCGTTGTACACCTCAATTAGCCTTTACTACCGAACTTTATTACTAGTCTAGGTTTTGGCCAAAATGCAACTCTCCCTATGAAGCTATTGTGTTGCTTTATGATAGAGGTATGACCTGAGGGTCTGAGCGAGTTGCGTGATGATTGCAGGTTGCCAAGACCCGGAATGGAGAACCGTTCCATCAGTGGGCATGTGGAACCGGGACTTTCTCTTGTAAAGTAGTATTTATGCTTGCGTATTTATGCCGAGCTCTCTATGATCCGAGAAAAAGAAAAAGATAACATTGAGTTGAATAGACCTCCTGACACCTTTTGCAGTCGTGTTATTTTTCGCATCGTGAAGCCTGTTTTAAACCTCATGTTGAGATCTTCAAACTGAGTGGGTCAAGCTTAGCTGCCGAAGCTGGACCCCTGCTAGAGAGTGGATATTTGATGGATTAGAATAGAAATGGACCCATTCTTAACCTCTTGTATCTGAATAGAATCAATATTGAATATAATGTCGAGAATGAACAGCTACTAATAATGTGGTGGCTGGGGCGGTGAACAGGTTAATTGAGACAAGCATGCAAAAGACCATTTATTAGTCAATCAATGCAACAGTCATCAGCCGATTCCAAGCCTCCATCTCCGCACTTGGCTGCAAGACAAGACACTCAACGGTGGCTTCTATCCAGTGAAAAGCCAAAGACGCCTAAATCAGGGGTACACATCCCTGAAAATGCTACCTACCGGACTGCCGTCTGGGGTAAAATCCGGGGTCCTTTTTGTGTACTCTGCAAGTCTCTCTGCTGTACTGTGGCGGCTCTTCACACGGCTTACAGGCCCCAAACAGCTTCTCCAAGTACTGCGATGTGACCTGGATATTATCATCACGCATCCATGACGGCACGAAATTCCCCGCAAGTAACAGTAACGGATGGGAGCGGTTCACCTCCTCTTTTAAAGAGAGACGAGTTTCCCGACGGGAGTGGAGGCGTCTTGACTCTTCCTCCTTGATACTTATTAGCTCCATAATCTGTTCATCAACCCACCACGTCTGCGGGTCCGTTACTGCTATCAATCGCGATAGTTGAATAGGTATATATTGAATCAGTGTCACAATGGCTCCTCTTGCCGCTCGCGTCGCTCGCTCTGCCGTCGTCCTTCGACCTCTCCCAGCCGCCCAACGAAGCCTCCGCACTTCGAGCATCCTCCGCGATACCGAGCCTTACCAGGCAAAGCCACCCAAGCAGAGCCGAGACCAGTATGAACAGTAAAACCCGAGTAATACAAGTAGTAAACTAACTAAGTGTTTCTCAGCAACAAAATTCTCGGTGCCGGAGCTATCGCTATTGGCGCTGGCTTCTGGTTCTTCTACAGAGGTGGCAAGCCCACCCTCGACGCGGCTGGTGAAAAGCCGCCTACCAAGTAAAGTCGATAAATCTTTACGGAAGACATTTGGGAACTGGTCTGCGATAAACGTTTAAGCAAGACACAATGGAAGACACGATGGCGATGGCAACAAGGGATGTAGTGAACAGGGACTTCCATGTCATCCTGCCTGAACAGAGAGAGCTTTAGCCTGCAAAATTGCCCTTTAAATCAATGAGAAATGTCATTGATGGTTCAATTTCATCTAAATTATGCATACTGTTGCTATATTAAGTTGTACACGTATAAATTGCACTGCTTCTCGGTTCATTTGAACGCCCTTGACGCGGTTCCTCTGAGGTTTGGATCCGTGATGCCAACATTAACACATAGAATACCATCAGCAGCACTGTCTAGACATCCTCTAAAATAGTGGCTATGATGGCATCTAAGAAATGATTGAAGATCAAATCACCAATTGAATGCACGAGTTGCGTCACATGTAAAAGGTGACCGTCGCGACAGGCAGAGCTCGCGCCTCAACTCTAATTCCTAATTGGGTAATTTACGAGAAAGGTAACGAACTTTCACAACAATACCAAAAAAAGCATCACCCATCAATGAGAGAGAAAGAGAGCACATTAAACGATGAAAAGAAGAAAATAGCAAAAGATTATGTCACATGCCCCGTACTGGAATCGAACCAGTGATCTTATCATTACTAGTGATACGCTTTACCACTGAGCCAACGGGGCTTGTCTTGCGACTTGAAGTCTTGCTTCGATGTCGGGGAGACTCGCAATAGCAGTATAGAAAGAAGATGTTTGATTGAGTAGGGAACTATCTATCCCAAGCTTCACTAAACTCCCTGAAAACATTACAAATAACCCTCAATTATCCTGATCTGCCTCCCAAAGCTTAAAGCATCCATCATTTACTTTTCCTGCTCTCTGGTGTCCTGGTCTCCATCCAATCATAAACATTGGGCACAATCATTAGGACATGTGGGGTGCAGGGGGACTCGCTCCTTCATGTGTGGGATTCTGCCACTGAATGACACGAATACGACTTTTCGGTTGGGTAAAGACCTGCCCTTTCGGAGATGGCCAACTGATGAGAGCTGGTTCTTGAGGCTGAGGAGTTGCTGTTGGAGAAGAGTGTTGGAGAGGAGGGGATCGTTGAACAGGAGAAGAGCGTCGAACAGGAGAAGATCGCTTGACAGTAGTCGTCGGCGAAGGTGGCTGAGGTGCAGAATCCTCATCTTCAGCCAGGTCACTGTCATTCTTGGGTGCCATTTGAAAGTTGATGACCGCATCGATGAAGCGAAGTTGTGTGAAAAACAAATGCACACCGAAAGACAAGGAGGCGGCAAAAATGAAGACGAGACTCAGAAAATGAATCGCCTGATAGAGGAAACACAAGACATAAGGTTTCGTCCACCCGCCGACTCTCATATACGATTCGAAAACCAGGGATGTCAGCATCGCAATGACACGCACTCCTTGAGCGATCTGAAATGGCATTATCAAGCTCGACAAGATAACAAGATCAGTTCTGCAAGAGGCGGCCTGATGAAGCCAGCTGAGATTTGGGTACTCGGTAGCAGGATTCTTGGCGTCATTCTTGTAGATAATATCCAAAAGCTTGTGCTTTTTCTCTTGAGACTTAGACTTGTCGTCCTTGGTAGGTTTCTTGAGCTGGTATCTGACGAAGAAATAGTTGAGGAGAATGAATGCGCTGAGAATCCAGAATCCGTCTGAGCGCAGGATTTGGAGGCAAAGGGGCTCCCGTTCACCCTTTGTCAAGTTGACGAAACCAGTCATCCGATCCTTGATGTCAGGACATTGTAGTGCTTTGCCGACGGAGAAGCGAGTATTGATGCTGCCATCCTCGTTGTAGGTTATCCAGCAGAGCTTGCTATTGGCTGACATGTTGACGTTGGAAAGTGAAGAAAATGTGGCTGTGTGTGAGGTTGAGATGTCGAGTGAAAAGGTAAGTTTGAGGAGTCAAGTTGGATGAAGAGAAAAGTGGTGAAATGGGGGGAGAGCCTTTCTTTTATAATCGAATGGCAAGTGTACTGATCTCAAACTCAATAAATTCTCTCACCTTTGAAGGTAAGGCTTTCATGGGGTACAGTGCGTTTGAGTTAATATCAAAGGCTGCGTGTGCATCACCTGGTTTGATTTAAAGTAAACTGCTGGTATACTTTTGGGCTCGAAAAGGTCTCTTTAGTGGGAGACTTATAAAGACGTATATACTGAGAAAAACTGAGCTAAAAGCTAACATAGCTTTGACTTAATAAAAACCAAATCAGTCTTCGAAGTAGCTCTGGAATACACTTGATATTACACAATCATCACAAGTCTTTACTGTCCAAAGTATTATTATAACTCTTCAGCAAAGTTATTATATAGCTCTTAGATCGCGTGGATATCAACAGAGTCTCATAACTCGAATCGAAACTCGACTCTCACATACCTCCCCAACTTCCCGCGCCACCGCCCATCTGGTCCATAGCTGGCTTATTCAGACTTCTCAACGTCTCACCCCAATTCTGCCAGTCAATATCATCAACCTCGCCAGGATCCATGTTCAAGTCAAGACCCGGATGGGACCCAGCTCTGCTTTGGAAAAGGTCGTCTATATCACCTAAAGAACCTGGATCTTGCGTGTTGTGAAGGGCATCTGAGCCTGGCCATGGTGATAAGTGATTGCCTCCGAATGTTTGAGGGTCGTTGTCGTTCCGGTGTGTAGAAGCTGTCCCTGATATAGCGGGTGATGCGATGCTTGAGAGACTTCCTAGGCTACCGTCACCTGGAAACAGGCCACCCATGCTTGGTTCTCCAGAATTGCCTCCTTCGTAGTATATCGCGATATTGGGATTGCCAGAGTGAATATTCTGCCATGTGTTGGGGTCAAATACATTCATCTGGTGGAGCGGTTGTTGAGGTTGTTGCGAGCTCTGCAAGGCAGACGTCTGACTTGAAAGAAACGCAGGTTTTTCTGCGTTTGGTAGAATACTCTGATATTCAGACTCACTAGAGAAGTCTGCTGGTCGGAAAATCCGTCGCCACCGAAGCTTTAACCCTGACATGCGAGTCTCCATCCCGGGGGCAGGACCGATGCGCTCCAGTACTGGCTTGAGTCTATCCTCACGGTCGAGCCGTCTCGCTGCCTCAGGATCAGCCCGGAGACGCACAATCTCTGCCTCACGATGACGCTTGGCCTTGGTGAAGAGCCTCTTGATGGGCATCCATGCAGCCGTATGATCTGCGTTATCACTACCATCAACCGGGTGGTCGTACTCGAGAATCTGAGCAGCCTCCCATGCACGCTCTGAAGTGACACCCCAAGGCCGTTTTGAGAGCTCGAGTAGCATGCAGGCGATGGCGTGCCATTGTCGGTAGGTCTTGAACAACCAACGCCATTGGCGACAACTCGGGTCGATGTTAAGAATGTGGGTGTATTCGACGATCTCAATGCAAGACTGCCACAGTCGACTTCGGATCTCGAACGATACCTCAGGACCAGTTCCAGGGAAGAGAACAGGCTGGTAGATGATAAGGCCAATCTTGGCCATCATGATACGTGAGATGAGAGCAGCCACCCAAAATATAGGGTCATCTTCCCTGATGACGTGCTTTAGAAACTTATCCTCCATACGCTCGTAGACTTCAACGAGCATATGCTCGCGTTCTTCGAGGCTCTTTTCGATCTCTTTGGGATCAACAGGACGCATTTGCGCTATAGCTGCAAACAATCCACGAGATAGAGCAGTCAACTCAAATCGTGAGAGACAAATGGCCGTGTCAGTGCGACCTTGACGTGGAGTTGGGATCTCAGTAAATGACGGATCGATATCGGCGTCGTTGATGTTGGATGGGAGCTGAGTGTCAAAAGTCTTGTCACCGATGATGAGATCGGAGCCCATTTCCTCGGCAGAGCGGACGTCAAGCGCCACAATAGCCCACCAGAGACGTCGCCGCATCTCGACTTCGAATGGTGAGAGGCCGAGCTGTTGACCATCGCGGTAGAGACCAAGGGCCTGAGCCATTCGAACGCATAGACTTGTAAGCGTCCAGGCGAATTTGCTATCATCATGGGATTTGACAACGGTGAGGTAAATGACAAATGCTTGTAGCATAGCCATGCTGGTGGTATTGAGAAGATTCGCCTTGGCTAGAGCTTGTTCAAGAGCGAAGCGAAATTGAGAGATGAAGTGAGATTGAGATGCGCCCAAGTTTGCTTCAACCTATAGATTGTCAGATGGTAGTTAGAGTAGATTAAATAAGAGCTTACCTCTTGTGTTTCCATTGAAGTGGCGGCCGAGTAATAGATAGCGAACACGAGTGCCTCATCACCAGGACGAAGCTCATGCTCTCCGCGTCGCACTTGAGTCATGAGTCTGGTCATGGTTGGAATATGAAGGACCTTGACCAGAGGCTCGATATTCTCAAGATAGATCTGCCAGAGAAAAGAGCCCTGGGCAGGTAGTGGATGAAGACCTGTGAGATCAACGTCTGCAGAACTGTAGCCAAAGAGAAAGCTGTGATGGTCACGTTCGAGACCAGAGTTTTGTGGGGGCGATTGCTCGGGAGTTGTATCCTCTTCAAACTTGGCTTCCTCTTCGTTCATGGTCTCCATTTCGTTGCGAATCTCAGCGAGCTATGGATGTTAGCTGATGCTGTGAGGAATATCGTGGTATTATTACCTCATCATTGAGCTTGACAAAGAAGCCGCTGTTAACGTATCGTGGTGTAGAATCTCCATCATGAAGAACCAGACGTCCAAGCTGTTTATTGACCGCTGAGAAGTCGGTATTGCTAGACTCCTTCTCGACCTTCTCAGCAGTAGCTTGGATCATGCCCTGAGCACTCTTGGTGTTGTCCTGAGCCTTCGGTGACTCCCCGTTGCTCACGTCCATATCATTCTCACTGGTGCCACCTTGGCCACCCATCTCATAAACAAGCCCCTCAAGCTTGCGCAACCGTTCCAACAGGTCCATCTCACGCTCACTCTGCCCAGTTGCATGTCCTGGTGGTGGCGCAAGCCGCGTCTGTCGTGGTACGCGGCCTGGAGCAGGGTACATGCAATCGCTTTGAGCCCGGCGACAGTTACTACAGGGCATTGTCTTGTCACAGCGCACTCTGCGTTTGCGACAAGTAACGCAGCTGCGAGGATTCAGCAGAGGAGCGCCCGAAGGCATCAATGCAACAGGCCGGTCATAGGGGATTGCTGTAACGCCAGATTGGCGCCCGGCAGTTGCGGGATTAGAAGCTCGGTGAAGGCTCCCGGGTGAGGCGCCAGACGATGGCGTTTTGGGCGTGTTTGAAGCCATCGACAAAGTTTGCTGTTTGCTGAGTGTTGTTCGTCTTCAGCCCTGTAGATAAAAACTCAAGGCGGAGGTTCAATTGTTAAATACTGAATCATGGAATAACTTGCGAATCAAGGCCCTGACAAAAATGGCGAAATATCCTGACCTTTGTCAGCACTAACACGCTCCGTTGTAACATCTGGAGGCAGTTGCAGGGTTTGTATCGCGCCTGAGACCGTTAAACTTTCCTTTGCCGCCCACTTAGCGAATCCTTTGAATTGGCGTCTCACCTGGTGACATAAATATTAGTGGTTGAACTGGAATTGTTATTTGTGTTCGACTCCGCGTGTGCTATTGGGTCAGATCTGACATTGCGATCCTAGCGTGAATCTGTGTCAATTAAATCCGACCGTAAGACGAAACCTTAGGCGAGCTTATTAGAACTTCATAGGTACCTTGCAAATCCTACCTATTTGCTCGCGATATAATTGGAACTTAGACTATGATGCGACAGGTTTTATGCTATTTTCGGGCATGCATTTGCTTACGTCCGCCCCTTCCTCACTCAATGGAGAGGGCCTTACTGATGCAGACTGCTGCTGTACTGCAGTCGCCTTGTTGGGCTGACCAGGCTGTGAGATTGGACTTCTCCTCTCAACCCCCAGAGCCCAATTCTTACTCTTTCAAACTTCTTCGACTCAGAGGCAACTTTCAGAGACTTACGTGACCAATAATGAACTCCCTGCAACTTTCTCACAATGTCTGATCCTCTTTCTGTAGCTGGCAGCGCTGTCGGCATTATTTCTCTGGGCATACAGGTCTGCAATGGCCTTCTCATCTATGCTGACGCCGTACGCGGGCGGTCGCAAGATTTGAGTGACCATATGGATCAAGCCCGCTCATTACTTGCCTTGTTTAAGTCTCTGAACAGTACTATTACACGACTCGAGGTACTGACAAGCTTGCGATATTTACTCGACGGACTCTGACCTTGTTTTGCGATCCCTGAACAACCCAAACCTCCTTTATTGTCAAAGTTTCGGCCCACGAGGCTGTAAATGTCGATTACAGACAACGGGACAAAATCAAACCATATATGACCTAGGCATTTACTATGAGCAAGTGCTTCATCAACCTGAGTGTCCAGCCACAAAACATAGGGCCAAAAGATTCAAGAATCGGGCGGGTGCACGGCTAAAGTTACGGTTGGCCGGCTTATTTTCAACATTAATCGACGTCAGCCTATGCCTTACCAAAGGGGCAGGGGGTTGCAGTATCAGCCCTTCATTGCAATACAGAGATCTTTCTCAGCCTAATACAAACCCTGTTGCGACACTTATGGGTAATTTCAGATTCCAATTCATCGCACAGCCTAACTGCCCACCTTTCGAAGCCAGAAAGCTCAGACAGCAAATTAAGGGGTGCTTCGAGCGAGGAATGGCATCGCCGCATGATATGGTTGAATATCTTAACAGTGGTGGATATGGAGTATACTGGAATGCGAGTAACATTAGGAAAAGCTGCGGAGACCAGAAAGTAACTGACCAAGAGGCAGGATTTGATTTGGTCAACATGGGGACTTTTGTCTCAGGCCAAGACAGATATTGAAGAGACAACCCTCAGGCTTGTTGTTGATCTGATACAATGGCTGATGGAGGCATGCACACCTGGGCTCGGGAGGGAGACTATCCGAAGTTTGTAAGTCACTTTCTAACAGCCCACTGACTCACCATGCAGAAATCCCACAATCAATCAATTGCCACAAGGAAAGATCCCCGAATGTCTTGACTAAATTGACCCGTAGCCTACCTATCTGGGTGTATTCCTTCGATGTCGATGAGAGCCAGGATATAGCGACTCCTATGCTCGACCTCACTGAGAACATCCTGCACCCTGCTGAGCCTAAGGATGAGGACCTTGCTGTGCTTTTGCCATCGACCACGACAACGGGACTTTTCAGACTAACCTCGCGCTTTCTACCATGCAAGTTGAAAAACATATGCTGAATGCGTGGCACTCACTGACCTATTTCTTCAAGAGATGGACATCTCTCCACTGGCAAGAGCAATACTATCGAGATCAATCCGTGACATCAGTCATCAAATTGGAATCACCCCCGATTCTATCTTTGAAACATTTAATGGCCTCACAACACTTCATCTATGCCGGAAGTGGGCACCAGGCCTAAGGAAGCTTCTCGAAAACGGGGCACAACCTCTGCTTCTCCAGCCCGACCAGCATGGGAATAACTTCTTCCTCTCCTTGTATCGCGACAAATTAAACTGGGGCGTCATTGACCACGTTGATTCTGACGTTCTGGACACATTGTTTGAACACGGTTTCACTTTCTTCCCAGACAACAGTTTCTACACACTGGGAATGCAACTTCGACACGGCACAGCTGCGAACATTCGCATTATTGCTGAACACCTTGCCAGTAGACTTCGGAGGCTATCAAAACAAGCGTCCGAGTTCGGTATCTTAGAAAGAGATCAGACGGAATATCACTCATCAGAAGCGAGTATAAAGATCCCAGACTTTGGAACTGCAGCTCGCTGGTGCATCGCCATTCAAGAGATGGGCCAGTTTGTCGACCCGTCACTATGGGTACCTGCGGGCAATGATATGTTTCCCACCGTATGCAGCTCGAGTTTTGGAAATGAATTGCCGCTGGAATTCTTCCCAATATTTTACGCTCATGGGTTCAACCATGTCAATTCATACAACAAACTCGGACTTCTTCCAATCTTCGTCAATAGAAGGCACGCATTATACGCCTCAACATCTAGACTTCAAATGGAAGGAAAGTTTCACTGACTTGAAGAACACGGCCTCCTTGCCCAAAAGCCCCGGGATCCTATGGGATTAGGATTGAACGTTTATGTCACTGGTGCACACTCTGTCGCAGCTCGAATAGGGGCCAGCCTCCTGGTGAATATCACTCCACGCATTATAGATAGTGTTCATAAGAGTGAATGTATCGGATCATCAAGAACCCTGATGGCATATCTGAGTCGGATTTCTGACCTAGATGAGTGTATATGCTGGTGCCACACGAATGGACAAAGCTGTTCTCCTCTTGTACTACTATACAAATCACATGCACATACCAGTATTGGGCAACATTTCGGCATGAGGTCTTTCGAGGTTGGAGTTGGGACCAAGCTGGCCTCAAGAATATTTTATTAGATTTTGATATTTATGACACGAGGGAAAACACTAAAGATGGCCAGAAACAAGCAGAAAAGACGTCAGATATACACCCATCAGTACGACGTTTGGAGCTGCTCCGATTTCTGACGTTTGAGGCACTTGAGATGAACCACACTTGTTGCGTGTATAAACGGTTGAACTCTAAGAAATCCGACCTTAGCACCCTATATTTGGGTCCAGAAGAGTCTTTGAGCATCGTTTTTAACTGCAAAGCAGCAACAGCCCGGGTTATCCGACGTGATCTTCACGAACAATCGAATGCAAAACTTCTGGATACTCTAATGGATGAGTTCCTAGTTTGTATATAACAAAACTATCGTGGAAAGACCTTTTCCGATTTTGTCTTTGGACATTGACAACAACGCATGGAAGAGCTGTACGCTGTACGAGAGGAGGAAAGCTAGGATATGAAGCGGATCTTGGACAACGTTCAAACAGGTAAGTGGAGCTCTAATGGGAGACTTTTGCTGAAGACATACCCTAACGACATGAAGGTACCTGGCCTGATGCAGTTGAAAGGTTTCTGTGGCCTAAGTGGCCGGGCCCTTCTATTGATTTTGACACGCCCGATAAATCGTCAGACGAGGAGTTTGCTATGGGAGAAGAAGAAGACGACGATCAGATCGAGGAGTAGCAGGAAATATGATTATCAATGAAGGAATGGATTGTTGATACGTTCATAATAGTTCAGGTTTATTTAGCCGATGACAAATTGTAAACTCTATTGCAACGCAATGATATCCATCTCCATGCTCGCTCCAGCAGGGAGTTTCGGAGACTCACTCGCACTACGAGCAGGCTTATGCGGAAAATACTCAGCATAAACTTTGTTCATCTCCTGCATATCATCCATATTTTGGAAATAAACCTATCATATCGTCAGTCAAAGGCGGAGAAATATCAACTTTGTAACACACAGTGACCCGAACAGTCTTATCTAGACTGGAGCCCGCTGCCTCCAAAACAGCTTTTGCATTCTGACACATCTTGTGTGTCTTTTCAGCAACGGTTCCCTCTATGAGTTTTGCTTGTGAATCGGCGGGGATTTGACCGGAGAGGAAGACCATGCCGTTGGCTTTGATGGCTTGAGCGTATGGTCCAATAGCTGGCCATTTGTGTCAGTGTTTGGTTTTTATAGCGTAAGGAGTTTATACGAACGCGCTACAGCCTTGGGAGAGAATACATGCTCCATTGCTTTAAGAGATGGGACTGATATTGAGAAGGTTCGAATAGATATGCTGTTTGTTACGCTTGGGCGTGTTGTGAGATGGGGTATACGAGTTGCTCCTCTAAGGGTAGAGGAGACCTGTCCGATGGAACGAGTAGCCAGAGCCATTATGTTGATAAAAAGATCCTTGTGCTTGCTTTAGACAGGAACTATTTGTGTTGAAATATTGCTCGCGAATCAATATATTAGATCGGAACGCCATTCCGTAGATACATGCTGACCTTCGGAACAAAATTCCGGTGCAAGTTTGAGTTTGGAACAAGAACGTTCATTAGCTACCACGGGGCCTCCCTACAGCCGATATGAATAGAAGAGGGGCTTGAGTCGTAATTGATGTAACTTAAATTCAGAGAGTTGTAGATGTATCATCTATATCCCACATCCACCCATCGTCAAGCATAGCAGTGTCCAAGATATTAACTCCTTCCACGTTTAAATCATCAATCACCGACAGGATCATGTCAGGGTGTGCAGGAGCTGCAACTTCATTTATATCCCGTATGTTTGACCACAGCGGATCTGGCGATATGCCTGTTTGGCTTGGGTGGGTTATGGCATATTCAGCCAGACCGGGTACGAGGCCAATATTGAATGCGCTATTGGCATGTAGCCGTTGGCCACTGTTACTACCTCGTACTTTCGTGTGCAGTTCGAGTATCTGTACCAAATCAGACCGATAAGCTTGCGCTGGAGCTACACGCCGCGAGACAAATTCATCGAGTAAATTCATGACTTGCGGCAAATCCCAGAGCAGCTCATTCGCTGGTCTGATGATGTCAATCAGGATCAATGCAAATGCTGCCGAAAATAAGGCATCGATGTCGTATGGAAGAAAAATGTCTTTGTAAATGAGCAAACTGAACTTCCAGAATTAAAGGGCTATTGAGTCTTACCACAAATCATCTGCTGCTTCAGGATTGACATGATCTTGAGAATTTGGACCGCAGACTCAATGCACATCTTCAACATTGACTCGAATGGAGAAGAGGAAATGCGAGTATTAATGTCTGAGCCATTTTGGGCTAATAGAGGCTTGAGAAGCGAAAACAGAACAGGCCTGACTGTCAAAATGACGCACTAAAAGGACCGATAAGCTTGGGACTCGGGGTGGATTTGTTTGTATACCTGATGTAAAAGAAGATGCAGAGTGGCAGACTCGCGGGAAAGAGGCTGGCTTGGTTGCTGAACATCAAGAGGCAAATGTTCACGCAGGACGACATAGGTTTCGGCGATACGAGAGAGGATGGATTTCACTTCGACAAGGAAATTACGCTGTTGATCGTGTGTTCCATAGATGACTGTAAATGCATGAGACGAGGGGCCGTTCATACAAGGTGATCGAGGCTTACCGTCAAGAATTTTACCCAAATGAGAAGACAGGATAACATGGATTGCGAATGCATTCTGTGACTCATCTCCCGGCTTTATTCTTGGGAATGGGATAGAGATGTCATCGTCTCTCATAACCGACGGACTGCCTAGCATAGCTGCGCATTTCCTGTCAATGCAGTATACTGTCCACCAAAGGCGCCTTTGGTACTCAAAGGTAGGAGACCTCAGCGCTTCTGGGAATTTCTTGTTTAGAACTTTGGTGACTGACACACGTAGGGCTTGCCCGATCTACGGGATTCATTAGTTGATAGAAACTTTGGGAGTGAATAAACTGACTGTGACGTAAGCCTCTTGCAAGAGATCGGTTGCATGCATGAACAAAGCAGCCAGGGAAAGCACCTCAATCGACAACAAGGGATCTTCGTAGAGCCTTCTTATGTCCGGCATAGCTTCAATGGCATGCGTGAAGTAGGGCATGCCGGAGGGACCTATCTCGGAATGTTCTCTTGACTGAATGGACTTGCCAAACGCCAGCACCAGTAACATCTGAATGTGCCACAGAGTTGGGTTGACTTCTACATCTCTATCACGCTCATCGTAGAAGGTCCTCAATCTCTGGAGAAACTTTTCTGAATCGAAGATGGAGTAAAGAGAGCCAATGTGCACAAGCACAGTGTTAGTCAAGTATTCGGCATAGGATAGTTTTGGCAACGGGATGCTTGACAAGTCGAGTGCTATCGGTGGCAAGGTTCGTGTATACGATATATCCTGTCGCTCCATGGATACGCTCCCAGGATCTGCAACGGGCGATGACTGTTGGAGAAGGTTACGGACGTTGCGACTAAAGCTCAGTGTTGAGCTGTGTCCAAGGTAGGCTGACATAGTGAGTATACCGAAGTCGCCAGCTACTAAGAGAGGCACGTACCCGCATGGCCATAGCGATGAACCTTGATTTGTGGCTCGGATGTGACTAAAGTGTTTGTGAGTGAACTCGATTCCGACCTCTCCTGGGAATTAGTCGAGGTGTAAGGGTGTTCATTGTGTGACACTACCGATGGCGTCTTCCTCTGCTCATTCAGAGGGCTGTCGGAAGGATTTATTGACGAAGGACGTATGCCTTGGCCTTCCAAATCGGGTGAGATAGCATCGATATCTGAGCCTGAGCCTTGGGCGGATCGCAGTTGAGCCTCAAGGGACTCAATGCGGGCGTGTAATTGGTCGAGGTAACTGAGTCCATCAGGTTTAACAAGGGTTCATCTGCTCAGACCAATCACATACTCGACAGAAACAGCGGCTTTCTTTTCCTTCTCTTCAAAGACGCACGTTTCTTTGCGTCTGTTGCATCTCTCACAAGGAAGCCTTCCCGAGCAGCGAGTCTTGCTGTTCCGGCAGCCTATACATCTTGAACAAGAGTTAATTGGGTCTGCCAAAACGTGGGCAGTTCTAAGACTGACGCGTTGGATATCTTCTCACGCTTACGAGTTCGAGTTCGAGTCGATCGTATATTAGTCTCATTATCCATTATGTTTGAGTGTTTCGATGATGAAGGTGAATTGTATGGTGTCGGAGTGACGTTCCGGAGGCGGGAATAAGATAGATGAATAGAGTGAATGTGGGGGCGGTGGGACGTTGTGACGGGCCCACTACCCGCTCCTGCCGTTCCACTCGAGACTTGAGGCTCGAAGCTCTATCGTTTCAGGGCAAGAGATGAATTTGATGAGGGTAGACAATAGGATTGTTTGATTGGAGCGCACTGACCAGAATGACTTCAACTGTGGAGAATCAACTGCCGTTCAGGGGGATTACAGACGCGTTACCTTTGGGTTGGTTGCCTGCAGCCCAGCCCCAGCCTCCCCTATTTTATCTGCTGTTCCTGGGCACATCTTTTCAACTCCACGCAACATTAACTGCTGTTAAGACATGGGATGATAAGCAAAACAATGACGTCTGAATTGGTGTTAAATGGCAATAAAAATGTGAAAAAGATACTCTTATGTAGTCTTAGTCTTCTAGAAATAATTTTAGAACAGTTTAATTTCTATCTGCGCTCACAATCGCTGTCAAACCGCACGGCCTCTATCGCGCATTATCGAGACAACGTGTTGCCCCAGAGCAACGGTAGCGTCGCTTGAAAGAAGCAAGCAGAACCAGGCTGCCAACCGCCAATCCTCGAAGTGCATCTGGTGAAACTTCAGCTCAACATCTTCTTTCTCTGTGTAGAGTATTTTTACTCTCATAATACTGATATTTTCTGCGAAGTCTACAGAATCTCATCCTTTTAGTACCCTTTTTCACATATTTGTTTTTCTATACCCTCAATTCACTTATTTTTGCATGGTCAAGGCAGCCAGGCTCCAGCATCACAGCAAGCTCTGTGAAGTAGCAAACAAATAATAGGCCCATTTATGAGCTTCCGCTGCCTCACTCATTCACCTCGCCTTTGTAGGGCATTGTCACTGCTGCCGCACCTACAATAATGGCTTCGCGCGCCGCCTATAACCTCCCATCAACAAGAATGCCACATCCAAGGCAACGCCGGGGACCTCGTGTCAAACCAGACCCAGAGGCTTCTGCCGATAATTCTTCGTTCCCGGAATCAGGAACTGTCAACTTTCACGCTATTCCTTCTGCCTCATCTAGCTACGGCGGCAGCACCAGCCACATCCCGCCCGACCAAGCCTTCTATCATCACCATAGATCAGATGCCCGTAAGTATCCTTTTTCATCCCCTCTTTCAAGCGCACTCACTGATAACTTCTCCAAAGCAACACCAAGTGAACGCATCACTGAACCTGAACCACTCTTAAGGGAACTTAGGATGCGCCCCAACGCTGCGGCGGAGAGCCCAACCAGCGTTCCTGCTGATGGGAGCTTCTTTCAAACTTCTTTTCAGGACATCGGAAAAAAGCTCAAGGCATGCAACGACACTCTTGGTGAGCTTCAGCAGCTTGGCGTCTCTCACGATGTTCCGCTTCCTGAGCTTGTTCTCGTTGGCGACCAGTCTGCCGGAAAATCCAGCCTTATGTCAGGTCTTGCGAACCTCGACCTTCCCCGGAGCGAGGGCACCTGCACCCGTTGCCCCCTTCACATCAGGGTCTCGCGAAGCCACGACCCCTCTTGCCGTGTATGGCTGCGCAAGGAATACTCATATAAGCCCCCAAATGATGGTCACATTTTTGAGAGTGATGTCACCGAGCAGGATCCCTTCTTCCCCTGGCGTAAGCTGCCATCAACTGCAATTCATGAGTTCAAGACTATGATAGATCATAGTGAGATCGAGGATGTTCTACGATGGGCTCAGATCGCTATTCTGAACGACGACAAGAGCCACGAGCTGTTCGTTCCAGGCTCAGGCTCCATCGCTATCAATACATCTATCGACAGAGCTGCCGAAGCCGTTGCAGCAAAGTTTTCTCCCAATATCGTTGCTCTTGAGATCAAGGGGCCTGAACTGCCAGATCTTTCTTTCTACGACATGCCTGGTATTTTCCAGAACCCTGCTGATGCGAGCGACGACTATCTCGTTAGTGTCGTGAGGAACCTGTCGAAGGAGTACATCCAGCATCCGTCTGCTATCATTATGTGTTCCATGCCGATGAATAGTGATGCAGAAAATTCTTCGACCTTTGGTCTTGTCCGTAGGCTGGGCGCTCTTAACAGGACAATTGGCGTGTTGACCAAAGCTGATCTCATTCCCGAGGGTGGTAACCACGAGCAGTGGCTCTCCATCATGAGGGGGCAGGCTCATGTCGCCGGGCTTGGTTACTTCATCACTTCCAGACCTCAAGGCAAAGATCTCGAGGAGCTCAAGAAATGGGAAGAGCTTGTTTTCGTCGACCACTCTCTTGAAAGGTGGCCTACATCCTTTCATGGCTTTACAGACCGGTGCGGTGTCGAAAAGCTGAAGGCTTTCCTTTCGGAAAAGCTTGGACAGGAGTTCGCAAAAAGGTACGGACTTGTGTGTCTCGCAACATCTACGGAATAAAGCTGACATACTACAAATAGCCTCCCCCACATCAAACAGACACTGAGACATCACCTGAACAACATTGTTGAGCAACTCAGCAAGCTCCCAGAGCTACCTGACAATGTCGAACTGGAGGTTCAGACCAGCGTTATGGAGTTTGGCGAGCTGGCTCGCACAGAACTAAAACCATCCGAGTTTTCGAAACATTTTGTTCCCTTGCCAGATAACTTTCGCGACTGTCTTCTCGAAATGAAGCCAAAGTTTACCCTAAGGGATAACAGCGATATCCCCGTGGTGGAACTATCTGATGATGAGTCGGATACAGGATCCGTAGCCACTGTAGTCACCGCCGCCAACCTTCACACGCCTAGCAAGCGACGAGCGATGGCGCCACCTATCACACCATCGAAACGCCTCCGTATGGAGCAAACGCCAAGCGGAACTCCTTCTCGTTCTCAAGTCAATCCCGAGGATAGCAGAGCTAGCGTGGCCCGGTCTCCCACCCCTCGTCGGCAGCTTTTCCCAGCCCCTTTCACCCCTTTCAGTGCCGTTGGACGCGGTTTTCGAACTCTTCGTCAAGTTCGAGATGAAATAAAATCCAAGACTAGAGCCGGCGTACCAGACATTATTACTGAGGAGGTTTATAACGACATGTGCCGAGAGGCCATCGAACCATGGTCAGGGCCGATGAAGGCATTCCTCGACCATGTTATGGGCATGTTGAGTGATATGCTTGACCGGGCACTGGCGACGTCGTTTGCCCGTCTCAACAAACGGTTGATCTACCGAGAATGTCAGAAAATACTGTCAGATTATCTTGAGGAGCGCCGCCGAGAGACGGTCGGTGCACTTGATATTGTGTATCGTCTAGAAACTTACGGTCTATTCACTGTCAATCAGGAAGCATTCCGGAGATACCAAAAGGACGAGCAGATTCTGCTGACGCGATATCGCCATCAGATGCGTATGCAGGCTGCAGGATATGGAGATGGTCGAGCTCCTGTCCCCTGGGAGAGCCTCACAGAGGAGAAACGGGCACTCGACGAGAAGCGACGCGAAACTGAGTTGACCAAACTTGGACCGGATTCCTTCGAGCGGGAGTTGGAGGTTGTGGCATACGTTAGAGGCTACTACCGCCTCGCAGCACTGAGATTCGCGGACGCCGTAGCGTTGCACGTCACAAATGGCATGATACCGCACATCCAGCGTCATTTGCCCTTCCATCTCGACCGAAAGCTGGGCCTTGCTGGAGCTGACGCCAAGAGTGTCTACGAGAGACTCATGGAGGAGGATCCCACCACAGCAGCCAAACGAGGAGCCCTCAGGGGAGAGCGCGAAAAGTTTGTTAGAGCTCTAGACAGCATCGAAGAGCTGGAACGGGGAGCTAGTAGCAGTACCATCTCCGAAGAAGAGCATGACGATGATATGCTCGACCTTCCTCTCATGAGTGGTGCACTTCCGGCCGAAGAAGAAGTCTGAACGACTGTGTCATTATATCATAGCTGGTTTGACAACGATCTGGCTGGGACTTGTCATATTTACTTCAGTTGTCCACCATCAGTAATCTGAGAAAAGTTTGTTTTGGGAAAGGGTTATTTGTGTGTAACTGGACCGTTCGCTATTGCTTTTTTTCTATGATGTTTGGCACGGAAAGGAAAAGTATTGACAACGAGTCGATAGAGCTCGAGAGTCAGGGAAACAGGTGTATAGGTTCATACGTGTGCGGACAATGAAAAGGTTCTGTCAAACAAGATAGTTCACGTCGATAGGGGAGGCCTCTCGGGAGAGCCTCTTGGCTCTGGTACACCCGGTTATTTGTGGTATAGTGCCGCCAAGGAGAGCCGTATATTAGCAAATGACAATTACATTGAGAAATGAGATTTGTGATTGTGTTGCTCCAGAACATAAGCTGCATCACAAGGGACTGGCAAAGGCGAAGCGAAGTGAAGTGAGAAAAGAATCTGGAACTCCAAACCGAAATACGAAGTCGAACATAGCCTCTCAATATCCGAGAAGTGACAGAAGCAGGCTAAATTGACATGTACAACACGGTCTACTGGAAAGGGAAATGAAAATAGAAATACCAGTGGTATACGGTAGACAGATCATGGTGAAGCTAAGGCATGGAATCGCCAGCCACAGCCGATGAACCGATTCGTGGAGGGTGTCGTCGAAAGGTGCTAACGCAGGTGCCGCTTGACCTCGTGGCAAGAACGCGGGGGACTTGAAGAAGGACCCCTCCTTCTTCCTTCCTTCATTCATTCATGGGAACAACAGGAAGGAAGGAAGTACTGTGTATTTCTCCAATTATTCCATGGAGTGTGACCTCCAGATCTTTCAGCTCGCCTTCTCCATTTTAGCCTGTTTCATTATAAACTCAGATTCCTCACGCTCGCTACCAGCATCTTCCTCTGCTCTAACCTCGACTCCGGTTATTTTGCATTGTATATGCCCTTCATTTTACCCTTTTAGCTTAAGGTTACAACGATCTTCCCTATTAACCCAGCAAGTAAGATGCGATAGTTTACGTAGCGTCGATAGCGGCCGTCTTGTCAGCAAATAATCGCCGAATATGGCCCTCCCTCAAGGTATTTCTCGGCAGCTCTCCCGCGTCTCCGTACACCATTTCCAACCGCTTCAAGGGTAATTTTCGTGTACGATCTAATGTCTCTTTTGCAGTCAAAACCGACCTCAGCCGATAGCGGTCGATTTAACCGGCAATTGACAATGCATCTTGCGCTGGTCTGATGATACATTTCGAGCTGGATTCAATCTTGGCTCGTCTGCCGATAACCGAAAACCTCTTCTCGTCTCGGCGTGCTGATCGATGGGTCCGCCAAGTTGAGAGCACGTTCGGCCAAGGCTCTTGGTTCCCCATTCCAGTACATTACCGAGATCTGATTCACTCAGTTCTTCTGGGGAATCCAGGGCATCTTCTCCAAACTTACCAAGTAGTCGGGTTCTTAGCATTCCAAGGGCCGGCACGCACCGACGATCGTATAGTTGGTCCCATATGAAGCTGATATGGGAGTTCAAAATGGAGGACCTCAAGAATTAGACGCGTGATTCACTCTTGCGGCCCTGAGATCCGATAAGAGGCGTTTTTAGCCCCCTCATGCTAAGCACAATCCTACCCAATACTACATCTAACCCATGGACGCGCTGTTGTTGTGCGCCACTTCATTGGCCAGTCCCTGAAACCCGTTGGACGGTGACAGCAAAGAATGCGAGGGATGAAACCAACCTGGTAGGCACACCCGTGGGCTCGCTCTTTGCCTTTTGCCAACTACTGAGGTTAGATCAAGCCATTTCCCCAAAACAACAGTCACGCCTTTGTCCAGCAGATGCTGAATCCCGAGGTTGGCTCCTCGCTCTTGAACCCCAGGACCCGCTTACCCCGGTCCCTATTCCCCAGTCTAGCCCCAGACTTTGCATGCTCCTCCACGTTTTTGGTCATGGTGGAGGAGAAGGACAGCAACAAGTATTAGCAATGACTTTACGGATGAATGCCGAATCTATTTTACCGGCAGCACTATCGACCCTAGCCTTGTCTCGAGGACTACAGGGATCAACAGCACTTACATGAACTGGATCAAGCGGTAAGGGTTGCTTCGATTAATCTAGACTTATACAGTAACTCTTGCTGACCAGATTAGAACACATCAGGGGTATCAACCGCTGAAGCGAGAAAAATACAGCAACAGCGTATTATGCCAGAATCTTGAAGCGTTGTGCGACTATGTATGTCGTTCAAATAAGCAAAAGTTGGGCAATGTATCATGAGTGGTGGGTGCTAAGATACCTTATGTTAAACCCGTTGAGCGGGTCTAATCTCGCCAAATACAACCATGTTTCAACCCCCGCGCAGCTTATACCTTATGAACCAGCTTTGAAGACGTTGGGAAATCGCCGACAAACTTTCCAATCTTCTGTCAATCAGACCACCCTCGCGCTTGTTGATCAAGCGGCCGAGATGAGTGGCACATACAGGATAATAGTCACCCTGCGGCCCAGCACCGTGGACTTCAGCCATAATTAAAAGTCGAGATTACTCCTACAAGCGCTGGCTCAGCTCTGATTGGCGGTCTATTCATTCATCCAGCACTCCTCCCCTAGGCCAATCGGTTCGATGTTGGGTAGACTCCCCCGGCCCCCATATGAGCTTGTCTCAGCGTGATCTACCGAACCTGTTCACTGGCGCACTTTTGTCTGCCAGAGCTCAACTCACCCCCAGATACGGTAACATCGAAGCGAATCAACACCCAAACGAGCTACCAAAGCACCCTTAGCCGTCTTTCCGTCCCGGGTGATCCTAAACACACTATGTCCGGCTCATGACTCCACCTCGCCATGCCTGGTGCATACTCCGGGCTCATTACACGACATGGCAGCTTGATACCACCACCCCGAGCTTTGATGCTCCACGGTGACAAGACAAGGTTGGGGTTCGATTTAACCAGGGTAGTTGCTTCTGCTACTGCTGCTACTACAGACGTCGTCGTTATAAGAAGCAGTGCAAACCCGGGGAACCCTGAACTTCTTCACTCGTCTATCTCTCCTCACGAGACGCATCACTACTCCATACATTGGGCCAATTCAGTATCAACTCAAGCACACCGTTGGTCGATTGTTTCAAGCTCACAATGGCTCTGCCAAAGTTCCTCCAGCCTATCGGCTCGAAGGCCCCAGCCCACAGTGACCGGCTCCCTGTCGATATTGCCCAAGCTGAGGCTCCCAGATTCGAAAAGGTCATCTGGTACAAGGAGCCTCACTTGCGTAAGCTCTACTTCCTCATCATCTTCCTGCTGATCGCTTCGGCCACCACTGGATACGATGGTATGATGGTCAACACCTCTCAGCAGATGGACAAGTGGAAGGAGTATTTCCCCGAGGAGAAGAACGAAAGCAAGCTTGGTATCCTCATCAACATGTACAACATTGGTTCCATTGTCTCGTTCTTCATTGTCCCCTATCTCGCCGATAACTGGGGCCGAAAGCCCACCATCATGCTTGGCTGTGTCATCATGATTACTGGTTCTTTCATCTCTGCTTTCTGCAATGGCTACGGCAGTAAGTTTTCCTCTATCCAGGCTTTTCTCCGTTGTGTATTGATCAATTCCTCTAGTGTACATGGGCGGTCGATTCATCCTTGGTTTCGGTAACTCGCTGGCCCAGATGTCCTCTCCTATGCTTCTCACCGAGATCTGCCATCCTCAGCACCGTGGCCCTCTTACTGCCGTCTACAATTGTCTGTGGAACTTGGGTTCCCTGAGTAAGTAGTGATTCGTTCATCTCTAACAAGTTCCATTATGGCTGACATCTTAAAGTTGTTTCCGTCGTGGGCTGGGGCACTGCTTCCATCAACGGTCACTGGTCGTGGCGATCCATCACCTTCATCCAGGCCGTTCCCTCCATCATCCAGCTCTGCGGTATCTGGTGGGTGCCTGAGTCTCCTCGTTTCCTCATCAACAAGGACAAGCCCGAGGAAGCTCTCCGAGTTCTTGCTAAGCACCACGCTGGTGGCGACGTGAACAACGCCACCGTCCAGTTCCAATACCGTGAGATCAAGGAGACTATCCAGGCCGACAGCTCAACCAAGTCTACCCGATACGTTGATTTCTTCAAGACCAGGGGTAATCTGTGGCGTCTTGCTATCATCATCTCCCTTGGTATTATTTCTCAGTACTCTGGTAACGCTCTCTTCTCCAACTACATGGATGTCATCTACGAGGGTGCTGGTATCACGGAGCAGAACAAGAAACTTGCTGTAAGTCTCGTCATTTCACTATTCAGATCTCAACTTTACTGACCTCCTTGTCCTCATAGCTCTCCGCTGGCAAGACCATTCTTGATCTGTCCATCTCCATTGGCGCTGCCTTCACTGTCGACAAGGTTGGACGTCGTCCCCTCTTCCTCACTGCCATCTCCGGTATGGTTTTCGCCTTCATCTTGTGGACCATTACTGGTGGCATTTACGAGAACTCCCAATATCCCACCCCTCCCACCAAGGATAAGCCCGATGGCGGTGTCGCCTACTCCAACACCGGTGCTGGCTACGCCCAGATCGCATTTGTCTGGCTCTTTGGCATCTTCTACGATATTGGTTTCTCCGGTCTTCTCGTTGCCTACGCTCTTGAAGTTCTCCCCTTCCACCTTCGTGCCAAGGGAATGATGATCATGAACATCACTGTTCAGGCCATTCTTGCCATTGGAAAGTAAGTCATAACCCAATGTACCAATGACGAACCTTTGATAGCTAACACATACCAGCCAAACCAACAAGCTTGCCTGGAACAGGATGCCCAACCACTGGAACTTTATGCTTTTCTATACCCTCTGGGACTTCTGCGAACTTATCTTCGTGTGGTACTTCTACATTGAGACCAAGGGACCCACCCTCGAGGAGATCGCCCGTATCTTCGATGGTGAGGACGCTGTTGCTCACATCGATCTCGCCCAAGTCGAGAAGGAGACTCAACTTACCCGACACGAGTCCAACACCTTCGAGGACTATCCTCCCCCCAAGTCGCTTGCTTGAAGTAATGATATATAATATCCGTACGACTTTGGCCATGCTCAATCATGTCATTTGAGTTGAGTCAGGCCCCTGCGATCTTTGAGAGGATTTCTTTTCCAGCAAGCGTGTTCTGATGTAATAGGGATGGATGAAAGCTCGACGAATTGGAAAGCAGAAAACGTACAAACCCATTTTTTCATATCGTCGCTGTTAGGTTCTCTATAAGCTTTATATTACTCTTCTTCTTCTTCAATTAGCACTCGCTTTCTCAAGTGTCTGTGATGGCCGAAACGCCCAGTCAACTGTGAATTGGCCAGCGATAAGTACATGATCGCGGAAATATTTACTGTGAAGATTCTCGTGAAACTATATTCAGGTTTTGCTTTGATTGTCCACGTTGATTCTGTTGTGCCATGTCTCCTGTGACAATGTGTGCCGGCTCACAACAAATTCCCAACAAATCCTTAACTCCATGTCCAGCAGGTCTACCATTCTATAGTACATTGGCTCAAAAGATCTTAATGCTTGACTCATATATACAAATTTTAACAGAGAAAAAGGACGGGTGTCCGCAAAAGGTCAGGTCTATGTGCCTCCATATGGCCTTCAGCGCTAGTCGTCACCAGGAGTCCATAGCATGGGCCCAGTACAGATGTTATTGCGTGCAAAGGATCTATACCGATCGAGAATGTCGGTTTGGTCCATGCCCTCGCGTTGGATTCCGAAGCTGTAGTGAGCAGCAACACCTCGTCCATCAGCGACAGCATCTATTAAATCTGTCAGTAAGCTGTTCGGCCATCTGGAAGAGGACTTCACTTACGTCGTCCCAACATGCGTGGCATGTTACATGAGAAGTGGTTCTCATCATCGGCCTCTATCGGCTTGGCGCGGTTAATGTCCCTTCCTAAAAGGGCAACGAACTGGATGCCCATTCGCTCATATTGAAAGTCCCATGTATCGAACTTGTAGGCGGACAACTTCTGATTCCAAAGGTTCTCGAGGAGACTAAAGTGTTCTTGTGCACCAATCTTCCACTCGGTCCAGCCACGGCCCATGGGATTATACTCTGTTGCTTCAATGGGCGTTGTGTCAAGAATATGGTCTTTACCACCGTTGTCGAGGGGAAGCCAACGGTGCTTAGTACCGCTAGGTTCCCAATTCTCAAGCGAAAAGGCCTCGGGTCCATTCCACGGGGGTAGGTTGGAGGGATTCCAGTCGAGCTTTTTCTGACCGGCTGCTTCAGGCGACATAGCCCTGCCTGTGCTATCGACTTCAGGAAGATAAGGCCTGATGGCACCTAAGTTCCAGTGCACCCAGCTGAGCAGCGGCTGGTTGACGACATTGGCTGAAACAATGTAGTACTCGGGGTGTTCAATCCTCTTTTTGACAATTGACGGAATAACACTGTCTTCCATGAAAATCTGTGCGTCTTTAGTGCCTGTCTCATAAAAAATAATCTCTGGGCTGTGACTTACGATGTCATCGTCAATCTTGACGTACATGACATTGTCTTCAACTTTGTCATAGGAGTTGCCAAAGCCACTCGAAAAGTTATCTTCGTCCGACATCTCGACTGACCACTTTTCGTATGTAACCTCGCTTTCCAGCAGTTTCTTCAGAAGTGCGAGATCCTGAGAGTCCTTGGTTCGTTCCACAAAGATGACTCCATCCAGCACGCCGCCATTCTTGACAAGATTTCGCTGTGGATGTTAGCTTATCGTTGCAAATCTCACATAAACAGTATTTACCTTTAGGTAGCAATCCAAAATTGAGACCGATTGTCGCCGCCCATAAAAGACGAGTCCCATAATTTTCGAGATACTCTTTGGCTTTTCCCAATGCGCCAAGTCCTCCATACTGTCTCTGTTTGCGGACCAGAAGCGATCGAAGGTTCCGTTTTGGCTAGGACTTGTCGTTCTGGGAGGGTCTAGTGTTGTTGATATTTGCTCCAAGGCGGGAAGTTTGACGGCGACGAAATCCCTCTGTTTCCAGACCAGAGTCGACATCATGAGCATCAATACGACGGCACATATCCCAATATGACCTCGTGTGCAGTTCAGCACACGAGCAGCCGTAATGGGAGAGTAAGTCGGTGGTTCTGGGAACTTCATCGTGTAAGTTGATCAGATGAAGTGAGACAGCTCGGTTTCAGTGAATACCTGGGTGCGGGAAGCTTGATATCTAAGTACTCAGACAACGTCACATGTACTTGGATGGCATGATGGGGGCTTCGAGAAACCCGAACCAAACTAGGTTGAACGGTCTCGACTTTGAGAAGCTTGGCGATTAAGGAACAGACGAGAATAGGTTCCACCAGGATCGAGGGTGTGACGCCTTTGGTGACGAGGAGCGATACGATTGACCCAAATGAGGCTGGTTTCTCTTACACGGGCCACCGGCACAACCAGCACGGAAATCTGGCGCTCGGCGCATGCAGCCGTCGTGAAGCCATACGCCTCATGAGGATTGGCCGCTTGGCATTCAGGAACGATCGATTTAGTGAAAAAGAGTATCCGGCACCTGACGTCGGGATGGCCGGTGATCTATTGTGTTGGCCGGATGTGGTAATGTGGGTAAAAAGAGCTGATAAGGAGAGGAGTTTCCATTTTGAACTTGTGAAACTCAAAGAGAAATTTGGTCCGTAGTCCTTGGAGTTGCCAAGTCTTCCAGCAGTCTGTAGGTATGCCAATGCAGATAGGTCATCCATTATATCATGTTTTCTTCGAACGCAGCCAGTCTCAATAACGCTCCCTGGACGGTAGGGAGAAACAAATACTCGAGACAGATCAGTAAATAGTCGCTAGCGGCTGGTTACCTTAATCCAAATAATCCGAGACATTTCACCTAAATTTGTAAGACAAGCTTGTGATATTAGTGACAGCGAAGCGGGGTAATTTCTATTTGATAGGACGGATGCAGTAGACTGTAGCCATGAGTTGAGGTTAGATCCGCGAAAGGGAATGCGTCGACTATCACAAGGACATATCTCAAGGTCTTGTGTTTCCAGGGTCCGAAGCTCAAGTTTGAGGGAACAGATGACCGTGATCACTTAGGATCTTTCCCAAACGCCACCTCTGTGGGCATTTCCGCAGAACAATGATGTTGACATGTTTTGCGTTGATCGCATTTCCCCTGTGCCAACGCCGTTGTGCCTCGCAGCCACTTCCACTTCAATAGCCTCAAACTTTTGTGTCGTGTCATCACTTGGCTGTTTCAGTCGAAGACAACTAGGGATCATGATAATAAGTGACCGAATAGCTCCTCTCGTCTTGTCCGCTGAGGTAGGTAGGTCAAGGAGCAGAAAACTGCTTGTCGGGTCTAGACTGCGTCAATGACAGTCCGAAAAATATCGCATTCTAGGAGCTCCATTATTGAACAACATGAATCAAATAGAGTCTGTTTGTGTTCAATAATCTGGGCTTTGAGGACCTTGTCTCAGTTGTTGAGTCAAACTTCACCAAGCTAAATGAATGAGCGATTGGGTCATGGATTAGTTGCCGACTGGAATGATGGCTTCATCATTCCAGTCTCTCGTTGCATCATTCAGGGCACGTGGCTGGGATGGCGGTCTCAATTAAGCGTGGTATGTGATGAAGATAAAAGAGTGTCGGAGGTTCAGGTAGTTGAGATATTCCCTGGTGTAACGTAGCTGCACTGTGTCAAAGTACAGCGGTCCTAATATGCACTGTATTTTGTCACAGCTTGTAGGAGCGATACCAGATTATCATTACTGTCTTCGCACAGTACAGCTGCTCAGTTTACAGATATTGTGCAGATGTTATCCGAGTCCATAACCGTTTTTTAAAGATATTGTGTACTGATTAAAGACTATTTTACATGAGGCAAACATCTTTTATTACCCTTGAGCACCTATTTGACTTAGTTAGTGACCACAGAGAACTCTCAAATTGTTCCAACCATCTTGTCGCCATAGGGTAAGCCACGCATGATGGGTCAATGCCAATACTATATGTAATAATCTTCTTCTCATTACTATTACTACTAAGAAAGGGTAGCAGCTATTTCGGATTTAATCACGGCTAATGGTTTTCTTCATGTGCTTGCCGTGATGTTATGTCTTGGTGAGTATAGTACTGTAGAAGTCGAGGTCACTTAATGTAGAAGATCAGAGTCATTCAATATACGACAAGTTGCAGAGGCAAACTCGAAAGGTAAAAGACTAGGAAATAGAATTACTACATTAAATACTGATTACAGGCCCAAATTATCATCCTCCAACAATGCCCTATATTAAATCATCAAAATAGATACTCCCCACCATTTTTAGACTGCAGGAAATAAATGCATGCGTTGCTGTCAATCCACTCGTCACCATCGAACAGACAGAGGCGAGCGAGCCTTGTTTGCTGCTCGGCCGGTGGTAGTGGGAGTCTTTGATGGCGAGGCACCCACTGTCACAACCACAGTGTTGAAAACAGTCGCGATGCTGGTAGAGACAGCAGCCGACTCGCATCCGGTTGGTTCAGCACCGTGCACCTCAGTGTAGACGTCGCCATTGCCGTACGTGCGGATCTTGGTGTAAACAGGTAGGTTGGTGTTAGAGCCATCGCTTCCAACTTGACCCTTTGTGTAACTGGGATCCTCATACTGGCCCTTGCTACCGTCGCCGCCAGTATGAGTGCCATTGTTACCATAGTCGGTCTTGCCGTTATCATAGCCAGTGTTGCAAGGTTGTCCGTCCTCCTTTTTGCAGGTCGAGTCACCAGTCTCAGGGTCGTAAACGATGATCTCGACTTCAGGCTTGCCGGTGTAAGTGGCAGTCCTTGTAAAGGTCTCGCAGTCGTCATCTGTCGCAGTAGCAGATCCATACTTGGCAGGAGCTGTCAAAGTATATGTTTGAGGGACCTCGACAACAGTAGTGATACAGTCACCATTGTCTTTGGTGATGGTGCTGACGGTTGGCTCGGGCTTGACGATGACAGTCTGGTACTTGCCCCCTTGCTGGATGGTCTTGGTGACAACATAGTTGTTTGTGTTCTCAGCTGTGATGGTCTTGACGATCTTGTTGCCGTTCTCGAGAGTTACAGTCTTGATGACCTCATACTCGTCTTTGCCTGTAACAGTCACAACCTCCTCATGGCCGTTGTCTTGGGTGATAGTCTTGACAACAGTGTTGTAGTTGCCATCGGTGTATGTCAAGGTCTTGTATTCGCCATCCTTGATAACAGTAACCGTGTGAACGTTGCCGGGATACTTTTCGTTATCACCACCGCCGCCCACGATCTTAGTGACAACTCCTCCACCATAGTTGGGAGAACCGGCGCTAGGAGCAGGGTAGCCATGGCTGATGGTCACGGTCTTGGGTCCGGGTTGGTATCCATTGCCGTTAGAGTTTCCAGGACCGGGATACACGTCAACCTTCTTGGTGACGACTTGCTCGCTGGTCTCCGTCTCAGTGACAGTGACAGTCTTTCCAGGACGAGTGACAGTGATGGTCTCCATGGGAGGGTTGATTGTCTCACCCTGGCTGATGTAAACAACCTTGGTCTGGGGGCTCTGATAGTTCTGAGTGATTGTAACAGTCTTGCCAGGCCCACCTTCTTCCGTGACCGTAACAGTGTGATATGAGCCCTTAGGATCTGAGACCGTGACGGTTTCGTATGGTCCAGGCGGCTTGGTGACAGTCACTGTGTGGGAACAGTCCTGAGGCTCGCCTTCCACTGAGCAAGGAGGACACTGCGCAATGGTATCTCGTGCATACAACCAGTCGAAGCGAGCTTGAGCCAGAGGCACCAAAGCCAAAGCTGCCAGAGGGGTAAAGCGAACCATTTTGGGATGGAGAACGGAGGTAAAGTGAAGTCAAGGCTCAGGAAGAGTTGAACAAGCAGACTGGATTGAGAGTTGAAAGGGCGGAGAAGATGAAAGCTGTTGGAATTGAAGCGCTGAGGATGATGATATAGTTCAGTTTGGACGACGGAGGCTCATCCTTATAGTCATAATTTTGCATATGACTTTGATCTTGAACACAGGGCGATGAGATTATCACTTGAAGGGACGACAATTGGCAAGAATTATTGACAATCGTATAGGCAATAGCTGCGACACAAGGAGAGCTTCGAAGGAAGCTGGCCCACGAGAGAAAGACATTGGCAATAAAATAGAGATTGGAGTAGTGATTCCCTTTAGTGAGGCGGGCCAGGGTTGTTCAAGGAAGGTTTTGACGAAACATCAAGATCGGAAGGGAACTGTGCTGAAGAGTTCACTGTTAGCAAATTGAGCCAATTGAAGGGGCTGGGTAGAGAAAAGTGAACAATAAATGGAAAGACGCTAGTCTTTCTGCCCTTAACAAAGGAATTGTGAAAATGAGACAGCTTGGTGTTATCGATGCTCCCTTGCCCAGGGAGTATCAAGGGAGACAGGGATTCTCCTAAGGTTGCAAAAGAGGGCCGTTCACGATCATCCAAGAACCTCGCGCATTTTCACAACAGAAGCCATCATCCCCACATTGCCAAGAAAACGAGATGATTTCTCTTAACTGGATGAAGTTCTTTGTTGTTGTTGTTGTTCGGCTTGCCTCAGGTCTGTCCCAGCAGCATGGTAACGTGGCGAGCGGGCCGATATTTACCCGATGCAGCCTTGGGCGGGTTCCCGAAGAAGGACCCACCGAGTGAGTAACGTACGTCGTCAAGCAGGCGCGACTCACGAATAGAGCAATCACGAAGTCACGAGGCTGTACGACCAAACTACAACCTTCCACGCTCCTTAACTTCATACTTCTTCGTTCTTCAGGCGATGTCCTTGTGATAATTCTCGACCGACTGCGATACGTGCGACACCTCAACTGCATGCGATCTGCTATGTGTACCTGAGTTTTCGATTACGCAATAATGGGAGCTTGCGCATCATGTTTGGGAAGGGGAGATGGTAACACCTACGATGAGGTATGTCGAAAGCAATGCGGGGATCTGTTGCGATTGTTATAGGGTTCGCAAAAACATTAGCAGGGGCATCAGCTAACGGTTCGTTTGTCTAGGAGGAGGAGAATCGCCTTCTTTACGATGATGCCAACGGAATGCAATACGGTAGCTTTGGAGATCAAGCTATAAACGGCGAGAATGATACTCTGGAAGCCCAGCGAGAGAGCGAGGCCTTACAACGAGTAATAGCCAAAACATCAGAGTACGTTCGTGAGGACCGACGGCCTTTCAGGATACTGACGCTGGTGGACAGTAATATGGTTGACATCTTCGACATCGCTCCACAAGACAACGCCAACCGTGGAACAACAACACCTTTCGCATACGCTGGTCAAGGTGCACGCCTTGCTCGATACCAACATCTCGTATCAAAACTCAGCAACCAGGGCGAAAACAGCCCTGCGAGTGGCGTTAAAGTCGATTGGCTTCCAGAAGACGAGACGATTGAGATGCAAAAGAATGGACCAGCTAGCATCAAGACTCTCGAGAGCGACGATGGACCTCTTGTGGGGACCTTTGCGGATGCTGCAGCGGCAATGCAGTAATGACGACCTCCATTCACTAGATGAAGCAACGTTCTATCGTCCAGCAGAATGGAAGCTAGAGGCTGAATGCCCCCATAGTGGGAAGTCGGCAGTTGCGGCATGAAACTGTAATGTATTCTTCGCGATACACGACTGATGATTACACACCGCACGTTGTGGTGTTCAAAGATACTCCGCTTGCCCAGACCAAAGCTTTTTTTCTTGGTTTGGCTTTAAATTGGATGAGGCTCATCCTGGTCTAGCTCTTGCTGGGCATGTCGGCGAAGTGGCTATGATAATATTGAGCGAAAGAGCATCGCTTATTTACCGACCCATTTTCCTTCTATACTAACCTCGACTAATATGGTTGTTGCGACCAAATTTCGGTTGCTGCTTCATCTCATTGAACCAGTTGAACCCTTCGAATGGCGGAGGTACCTAGTTATTGCATAGAACCTGATTAGGACTCGGTACCGGGGCAGGACTACATTTATTCTTTTCTTCTTCGTCTCTTTTGTGTTTTCTTCGCCAGGACTTTACGGAAACTTCTCCTTTGATTGTTGTGGGCAGGAAGTGGACTTGTACAAACAGACGCACCAAATCGAATTTTACACAAAATTTCCCCCTCGTTTTATTGAGCTGGGTCCTGGAAACTCAACCCTAGACGGTTTAGTTTTCGACCCTCGCCTCGTCATCAATCAATTCGTACCATCGGCTTTTCCCTCACAGCCTGCCGCGCATGACGAGCACGAGCACGACCGATGAGCGATGAGCTAGAGTCGAAATTCATCAGTCCACCGTGGAAACGTGACTTGTCGAGAGCCAAGAACACCCATTGAGCATCAGACACGTGCGCTCCCCTCACACTGGCTCACACTGAATTCGAGGTGGCCCGGCAGTCAGTGGGGTGGCAATAGACGCTAGACCAGGGGAGCAAGGTCAGAGATTCAAGGAGGATGGCGGCCGTCCCTCTAGCTTGCCGTCGGCCCTCGATTTAGTCTGGTTTTCTCCGGCTTCGGCTCGCACCGTTGATGGGCGGCTTGCATGGGTCCCCATCCACTGGGGAGGTTTCGATGGATCTCTTTCGTCAACCTGAACAAGATCCCGCACACGTCCCAAACATTCGGGAATTGTTTGGGTAAATGTCTGTCATGACCCAGCTCGCCACCACAACACCATGGGGTTACCAACGGGGAGATGGGGTCGCGTTGAGCCGCTCTAGTCTAGGACTGGCATGTACGTTGAGCGAGAGACCACAAATGAGAGGTAGCCACGGATGGAACTTATCCGTTCCCTCGGGTTAGGAGAGCCATATTGTCGGGAAGCAAACCACACATAGCCATCTTGACTCCTGATAATGGGCCCCTGACCCCCGTAGACGGGAGGCTGGTCCCGTCTGAGACAAGGCTCAGATTATCTTCAAGCAGGGGCTGTCCATGTTGGGATTTTTCCAGGAAGAAGGCTACGTACCGTATACTGACTGCACTGCACAGCTTGAGAGTGTTTGTGTGCGAGGAACATGACAGATACTTTGAGCGGTGCGGGTCAGGCCGGGATGACCAGGGGTCCCATACGGGAAAGGTCACCAGAAAGGCGGACAGCCACGAACTCGACCAGTCAGATACGACATGGAGTGAGTTCATGGGTTTAAATCTCATCGGTCTTTTCTTCATGTCGTTGGTAGGTCCTGTGCAGGTTGGACAAGCAGAGCTCGCATTCACCATTCGTCACATGCTATTGTTGTTCACCCCAGCCTCTTCTCGAACGTTTCGATGGTGAACAACCCTGCTCATATGCAGACCGCATTCAAGAACTATGCTTGCAACTCTGGCGCAATTAGGCTCATCAAATTGAGCCTGAGCCCTGAAGACTATTCGGTCTCCACCTTTGGCCTTCGTTTACAGGACTGTGCCATTGCACCTGTTTGCTTTCAACAGTCCCACACAATATCGAGCATACTGGGTGCTGCATAAATGCTCAACACTCGCTGAGTTTTGAGGCCCCCCAGATTGTTACCTTCTACCCGACGACTCTGACGACGACAGCGACCACAGAAGTTTGTTCGTTGGCCCATATCCTTCGTGATTGGCAACTGTGTCGCGATCAGCTCTGGTTTCTGCAACCTCGATGTACGTCCCTGTATCTCATTTCGCCACCGCCCGACTCCACGATCCCGACCGCAGCTCCAGTTCGATTTCCGCCTCGATTTTAAAGGCCCCCAATCACCTCACATCAGTCTATCGCCTGATGGCGGATCTTCCGTAACCCTTCACCGTACCCCGACGTTTAAAGCATCAACAAAACCTGCGATACATATCATAGCCATGACTCGGACTGCCGCCCGGGAGTGAACAACGAGCGACGGAAAAACAACCAAGATCATCTGAGACATTGGGGAACCTAAAGGCTGGAACCCCGACGCCTCTGGCGTTGTGCTCTAGCACCTGCATTCTGTCTGCACACCTTCTTTCCTATTCGTCGGTGAAGGGTTTGGGGCTATCAAACCCATAGGCCCCCGAAAACTCCGATAAGCAAAGGCATATGCCTAATTTGAATGGCTTCCGCTGCATAACAGACGATGATAGGTTTCAGTGTCTGAGAGAATTAACACAACAGATCCGGCTGGCCCTCGCTCGTACTACACACAACGTCCATGATGGTTGCCGGTTTCCTCTTATTCTCCTATTCGATGCACTTGAGACCCTTTTCAAGCTAAGTGCATCTTTTGCGGTTACGCTTCTGCTGTGTTTCCTCCACCAACATCTCTTGTCTCCTCATGTCGTCCCTTGATCCCTTACTCGCTGGCCTGTCCATCAAATCCTATCTTGACCTTGAAACTAGGACACCTAGTTCTTCCCTGACATTGAGCCTGTCGTCATCACTTGATTTATATAGAAGCGGCGTCCCCGATGCATGTAACAAGGAACAAGGCACTTATTGCTTGTGTGTTTTGTGGCCCACACCCCCAGCTCCGCCTATCCCATGCATAACGATGGCACTGCCACCCTCCCCCGTCTACAATTTCTACTGTACATATGGGCTAGGGCAAGGGACAAACATGCTGGATTATCTTTGTGGTAACGGTGTTTATGCCACCCCGAGCACTAACATGGAAACATAGAATGAGAAAGCCGGTGCTTGTTCAAGACAGCACACGCTAGTTGACCTATTTTCCACATAGTTCGCACCTGTGGATATAAAGAAAGAATACAAATATAGACCTAGTTGTGCCTGGGGGTTTATATCCCGTCCCACAAACTGCTTCTGCATGCCCCCGGCTCTGGCCCTGAGATTTCTTCGTCGTTTGGCCCCTCTCTCTGCCATGCCTGCTTGCCCCTCTTGCAGGTCTCATGACGCTCCGCTAATGTACCGAAAATGTCGGAAGAAAGATGAAAAGCGAGTTGTCTGTTTGCTCAGACGAATGAAGACAAGAAGGGTAAAGGAGAAAATGATCCACAAAAGCCATGTCCACGAGAGAGCTTCCTTTCTACCGTTCTGTCCTCTCTTCTTCTTTTGCCCCTCTTCCACTTCCCCTCTTGGCCGAGCTCCTTCGCCCGGCATAAACCGTAGCATTTTTCGTTTGTCTCGTCCCCGCGAATATAAAACAGGGTTGTCATAATCGTCATTATAGCATGCCTCGGCATCCTAAAAGATTTCCGTAACTTCGTATGAGCTGCTGCCTCAGCTATGCCGTCTCTTCAGCATACCTAGTATAGCAGAGCAGAATAGAGCAACTCGCTCTTGGTCGTCGTCAGATATTTCGCTTTTGGCATCTCGTCACTTTACTGCAATAATATGTTAGCCACTCACATTCTCTTTCTTGCTCCTCACACATTATGCCCGTGCTCATGCCCCAACACCCACAGCCCACGGCATATGCAAGAAGCACAGCAGCACCACCACCACCATAATCCACGCACACGCCCCTCACACCCCTTTTTTGCCTTCCCGTCCATCTTTTTCCTTTTCTTGGGCTTTCTTGGTTTCTTTTGTGATCTCGACTCAGGTCTGCCTCTTGCCTCTGTCCGTCCTTCTTATTTGGTTGCGACCTCTTCACTCAATGCGAATAGACATAAATGAAAGGAAAATCATGTTTCAAACTCACCTGGCCAAGCGATTGTAGCCTGTGATCATGTTCCTCTCTCATACGATAGATCTGACCAGCAACTTCGTCCATCTCACCGCACGTTCGCTCGATGGTGGCATTTCGGTTGCCCTCTCTCTGCCAGCGCTGGACGTCGCGATACATCTTGTCATACCGGCGCTGCTTCTTCTCGGTGTCGTGGCAGAGTTTACACACATCTCTCTCAGTCTTGGTTTCGTAGACAAGCTTCAGGCCGCACGTCTCGCCCATCCGGTATTCTTTGTTGCACTGCTGACGGAAGTGGCCCCAACGCCAGTAGCCGCATGCCCAGCGAGTCTGCTCAAAGTAGCACATGGCCGAAGGGCTTTTTGGGTGTTAGCAAGAGGTTTAGTGGCGAATAGTCGAGCCGTAAAAATCAGGGTATCTCTAACTGGTTCGACAGAAGAGGAGAAGAAGCGGAAACACCGAAGCCGGAGAGCGGAGTTCAAGAGGCAAACTCGTGGTCGATTCGAGCCGAACCCGAAGTTCAAGTCAACACTTATCGAGTCGTACCGAGGCGATCCAAGTACAACCACGCACGTCTGGACAATTTAACAACAGTCGAAACCGAACGGTGTAAACGATGCAAGGGTTGGGTTCATTCGAGTTGAGCAAAGTTCTGGGATACACAGGTTAGTGACTGACATTCTTCTATTGTCTCTGTCCCTTCTGTGCCTCCCCTTTGCGTTGGGTAGGCAATCTTGTTTCTACCCAACGCAAACGTCTCCGGCTTTTTAGTCTCCTGTTGATGCCACCGACTTCCCTTTTCTACTGTGTGTAAACGCAAAACTGTTTCTCGATCCTCCTCACAGCGTCCCATCAACATCTCAACAGAGAGTGCACAACCACACCAACACAACAAAGAACCAAAAGGCCCATTGTGTGTTGGCTATGACCCAACATGAACAGTAGAAGTGTCTTTCCAACTTACATGCAATATGACTGCCGTAGGATGGGCTCACCAAGACCCGAGAGCAGATGCCTTACAGAGCGAAAGTGTATAGGCTCTCAAAGCTCTGATGGTTTGCCGATTCTTGATAATTTTGCAGTGCCGATGTTAATCGAGCCTGTTTCTTGTTTGTCGAGTCTGTGGCTCTCGATCTTGGTTTGTTGTCTGGGTTGTTTGCCTTGCTGCACTGGTCGAGGTATAACCAAGCTTATTGAACCTTTTTGAAGTCAATGTCTGGGTTTTCGCTTGGTCTTCCAGAACGATGAAGTTGAAGTTGACTTTCTAGATCAAAGCCTGAGCCAGAAGTTGATGAAATGAGGCGCCAACGTAGTCTGAAGGCAGACTTGTCCGAGGGCAGCAGAATGATGAAGATGGGATGTAGTCCGGATCAAGTGGATATCGTAGCCAACTTATACTTGTTTGATCCAAGAGTCTCTTTGCGCATTCGATCTTTGTGCTGTATCTGTATATGGCATCCCACATCCACATGTGGGACTCCTGCACGACCAACAAGCAATCGCATTCGTTCCTTGGACCCCTGGCTCTCAATTCGGGCCAGATTAATGGCCGTCATTATTGAACTTGAACTTCTGCTTCTGCCTCTGTCTCTGCCCGTGCTTGTGCATTTTTATCTGCTTTTGTTCCTGCGGGATAAAGAGGCTTGCTTGTATGTGTCGATTGGGTACCTTTACTTAAAGCCCCATATGGCCTTTTCCTCTCATCGCATCACAATCCTCCACCAGCAAAGTTGCCTTAAACGCACCCCTCCTCCGGCCTGATGCTTCATCATTTCTTCTGTGCCGCTGCCACACGATGTACCCCGACTATCCGTCGGCTCTAACCTTGGACAACATGGTTCCTGGGTCCTGATGTAGTGCCGGAGCGGCCAATCTGCGCCTATGTGTTTCTCAAAGACCCTGCAGCATATCTATCAACATTTAGAGCCACCAAGCAATGGCTCCCTCCTGTCTTAGACTTTTTTGCTTTGCTTGCTGATTTTTCTTTGTCCAGCTCGCATATCAACTCCCATACCATCTTGTACTTCAACCATCCTCATCAGCAACGGGTATCTACCAATCCAAACTAGCAGGCTTCTAATAGTAGATCCCCGAGCCATACTTGATGGAATGGTACAAGAACCCGATGGTCGCTTGCCACGTTGATCAAGACCTAAAATTCGATACACGCCCCCCTAGCAGTATCAGCAACTACTGTGAGAGCAGGGTAGAAGTACGGGGCATCCCCACACCACAATCTGCTACTGCAGTATTTCGTGTGTACAGCACTTCACCGTGATGTTGTAGCTGCAGTGAAAGCAACGAAAGCAGGGCTGACGAAGGACCAAATAACCTGGACAAACCCGCGGGGATGTGTATGAGAATGCGCATGGCTGCATGTGCCCTTGGTGTGATTCAATTTGCCTCTCAGCCTTTGTTGTCGTTCTAATGCACAACGTACCTGACGAGCGAACATAGTTTGGTTGCCTCTGTTTTGCAAGACTTGAAGGCCTGTAACAGAGACCCTAGTCTTAGGATTTCCTCTCTCGACCAGGCCGAGTCAGTCATGACTATGTTGCACTTGTTGGAAATCGTTCTGTCAGCATTCCATATGCCTTCTATGGCGCGTTCTTGGTCACGGAGCTCTGAGGCAGCCGGGTCACATAAACGGCCATGTTATTGCCAGGACTCCTGTGCCTTTCCCGCTGCGGGCCTGGCCTCGGCCGCGTCCTCTTCAAAATCTTGTCCTAGTCGAACGCACGAGTGAACATAAGGTGGTGTCTTGATCTGCGGCCGCTGTGGGGCTTCATGGTTCGTCCCGAGGGCGGACAAGTGTCAGGAAACAAGGGGATCCTGAATGCTTGCAATCTCGACGGTTGACGATTTCGGTGAAACCAAGGGCTCTGGTTCGCTGCTTTTCTACTCCTCCGTGCGTCAAGCCCTTGCCTTGCGGACTCGAGCTTGATGGCACCAGCGGCCCATTGGAAGCAGCGCTGCAGTTCAGGGATGTGCCATTGGACTTTTTCTCATGGTCTACCGCATCAAGTGCTCTTTACGACATCTTGCCGTCCAACTTCTACGGAAAAGTTTGCATTGGACTTTGCCAGCTTTCTGCTTCCACTTTGAGACTTCTGTTGGACCAAAGGGCTCATGGATCATGTCCTAACTCTGAATCGAGCCGGAACGCGAAACCTGTAAATATTGCCACCGAGGGAGCTGGAAGTTGACTTGGTAGATCACTATAGCCTTTCGTCTGTGTTTCCCAGTTCATGCCTGCCAACCGTTTTTGTCTAACAGAACCTCGTGGTCTGTCTCGGCCGATTGCTTCTGTTGTTGCGCGATATCTATGTCCCCCAAGTCGCATATCAATGAATACCCTGGCTTAAAGAACATGAGCAAAGATCCTCATGTGTGTCAGCTCTTTTCATTGAGCATCTGATTTCAAGAACGGCTCTTGGGTAAATTTGAGATTTCTGCCGGTTCTTCTGGCGAGATAGGCATCCTCTCTCATCAACACCCCCATGGTCTCAGACAGCAATCTCGGCCTCTACCACCCCCATTATTTTCTGGGTAATAGGCAGTCATACGCGTAGGAACCAGGTCGAGCTGAATTGAGTTAGCCAGCTGGAAGTGGTAGCCAGCTGCAAGACTTCGCCTCGGGAATGACATATAGGAATAGGGGAAGTTTGCATGGTTTTCGTGCATGGCTGCCGGCTCACATGAATCATTAAAGTTCCGTTCTGCCACTAGGCCGTTGGTTTATCACCCAGGAAGCTCCTTAGTCAAGTACCATTGTCGACAGTTCAAAAGCAATTCCAGAGCCATGCTGATGTGCACAAGGCACATAGATGCACAACGTGGCAGCATCCCTCTGGCCAAGACTGCAGCCTAGCCATTTCATTCCATCGACCTTTGAGAGAGAGAAGAGAGAACTGAATGCTTGTTGTCGACATTGGAAAGATAATGTTGTATATTCTTGCATTCAGATGCCCAGTCATACCTCTACCGCCTCATTTGTGCCAGCTCGATGGTGTATCACATCCCAAGTTGCTCGCACGCCTCGTTTTCAATATGAATGAAGATTGAATGGTCAGGTAAAAAGGTCCAGATATCACAGAAGCCGTTGAAAACACGGCGCAGACACTCTGTTAGGGACCACATGAGTTGCTATGTATCAGTTGCCTCAAACTTCCATTTTGACTCTTGAGGGTCCAAATATTGTCCCGATGTATACTTCAAAATCTTTCGTAGAACGGCCTTTGGGTGAAAGTCGTCTGTGGTCGTGCTATCGCATGATAGTGACGTTTAACGTGAACATTTGAAGCCAATACATATAGCCATAGCAATCTGAACTTGAACCAGCTCGTCGCGATCTCACTCACTCATGCACATATGTGCACTGGGCAAGAAGTAAGACTTGCAATGTCACAAAGGTAAGCTCGTCGCTTCAGTCTACCAACAGCATGTGGAAGCTCTGGCCCGGTGATGAGCAAAAGTGGCATCAAGAACCGCCATCGACAGGCATTTCTAGACACCCTGAACATGGGATATGGCGGTGACGAAGGACTCTTTACGGGGTAACATGACGAAGCATCCGAATACTGCTGAGCTGGCCTTCTGCTTCGGGAATGGCCTGCGTCTCAGACAACTGACTCCCCTGTGATGACTTCACAGCCCGCATGGGGCCATGAGTGTGAGCAGGCAGTGAGCCAAGTAACAAGAGCTTAGCATTGGGCATTGTTGGGCTCGGCAGGGATGCCTGTCAAATTCTCGATCTCTGTGGCTGGGGAATGCCAAAGAATATACCCTTACGCATGTATATTGGGTGCCAGCGACTGTGTGCGTGTGCTCGCATCTGTTTGGGTGGGTGGATGCACCAAGAGACACAGAGTGTAAGCTCGAGGCTCGGGAAGATTCACCACTCAATATGCGGTTAAGCAAACAGTCAAGAGCGGCCAAGCTGTAGGCCTGAGACTGAATGTCGTGGTGGTTGTGCATCAAGTGGAATGCCTCGCCGGCTTCGCGAACACACAGACCATCCGCAGGCCAAAGAGCCTTTGGTGAACCGTCTCCCCTGCTCAGCCTGATGATCACAACGGCCCGGTTTAGCGGCCGGGCCGGCCCGCTTTTGGATTTTCATATCAATATCTGAGTCTCGAATAGGTTTTGCTTGGGGTGACATGGTATGCCAGACAGACAATGTCCAGGATGATCCCTTCCGAGATACTCGACATGTTTCCGTAGGGTTTCGAAGAAAAAAACCAGGATGTGTCCGGAAAAGCAGCGAAACTCAATCGCAAAGACATAGCTAGCCGGTGCCTGGCTACCATGTGGGTAGTGCATGCACAGAGTGGTACAAGAGGAAACTTAGACAGGCCATTGCGGCGCTGAAGCTGAAATTCGGCCGGATAGAGTTGGGCAAGGAAAATTCCGTGACTATCAACTGCCCAATGAGCCGCGGGCATGGAAAGCCACAACCAAATCTAACATGCTTCGATTTGAACCAGTCACCTGGGTTGCTGCAAATCATGTGTCTGAAAACCGCTGCATGGAGCCCCTTCACAAGTAACGGGGAGGGGAGGGAGCGTCCGATCGTACCTGGAGCCAATTGAGAAAACAGATCTCATAAGCCCACAAGAAACTGTGCATGAGCAAGTGATCAAGCTCGACGTCTTTCTGGCTCGGAGCACTTTTGGGATTACCCAGCACCGAAGCGCGCGGTACAGTGACTGAACATAACCTTTCGGCCCACTGCTAATTCCCACTCTGTCGTATTCAGACCGTCTGCATTTCGGCAGTGTCTTGATCGCAAGAGCAACTTGAAGAGGGATGTTGAACGCTAGCGTTGCAGCCATGTGGGGAGAGGAACTGACAAGCAGGGGTGCGTTCAGGGATCAGCGGCTCGGGGATGGGTCTTCCTGTACGGCAGACATGTTTCCATTGTCGCCGCATGGACACTAATTGGAAGCAATGATTGGTTGGAGACAAAATCTGGAGCATGATCATACTAGGAAGCCAAGATCTTGCAATGGCGCAAGATACGGATGCAGACGATAAACACTGCGACATCTGCTAATAAGGCTGAGCTTAAACACCAGGCGACAGTTCTCGTCAATCTTGATGACGGAGTCAACCCGGCAGCTATTGGCTTCGGCTTGGTTGAAGTGTAATTTGGTGATGGCTGCTTTGAGTGCTTTGAGACAGTAGAGGGAGGCAAAAAACCAGATCGCGGATGGGTCGATGGCTTAGTATTGTTCCACAACCTTAAGACAGCGTCACGGCGGAGTGGAGTGCGGTGTCTTGATGATCTGGAGTCGTGACAACAATTCTTTGGATGACATCTTGATAAGACTTCCTCGACTAGCTCGAGGGGCTGCATATGTGCGGAAACGGTTGGGGAAAGCCGAGTGTAGTATCCAGAGAGGGAAACGAGCGCGCAAAACGCGACAGTTTTCAGCACTCGGCAAAAGGCGAGCCCCGAGACATCATACGGCAGTGAATTGGGTTTGGGTCTGCTTTTCAATGCCTTGTGATTCGACGGAAACAATTGACGCGCCTAACGTAGGTCGGTCCGCCCGTTGAACGATGCCGGGGTCTAATATTGAAACCCCTGCTTGTGTCTGTCTGTCTGTCAAGGTCTGGATTTCGGCCGCAGACTCAGGTGGGTTTGTAACCACGTCACGACGTCGAGGAAGCGCGCGGGTGTGGAGGCAAGATTGATGAGCGCAATTGTTATTGTGTTGAGAGCTTTCTCTTTTCATTCCTTCTTGTCAGAGTTGACTAGCTCAGCAATGGTGTGAACAGATTGGTACTGTCCCACGTATAAGGTGTGTGCAAAGTAGTGTATGATTCGCGAAAAGAAGGCAAAACTAAGGTGCCACGTGCATGGCTACGTCAGTTTGAGCTGAAGGCAGTAGAGAGAGCTGCAGGTTGCATGAACGTTGCTTGTCCATCCCGCACGAACTGAGTAAGGGGAGGTATCATTGATCCTGGGCCAAGTCATTGCCAGCACCAAGTGGCAGCCCGAGGCGGAGGCGTGCAGCAACCACAGGTAGAGACGTCGATCGACGCATGGCGCGGAATAGGGTCAGACTCCGAGGACGACATTCAGTCGTTCACCAAAGTAGATCTTTCGGGTGGCTGTGATGGGCATATGCATGCGGAGGCGGATATGTGATGTGATGTGATACGTATGATGTGCTGTATGCGGGTGTACATGAGTGGGTGGGTGTGCCTGCGGTAGCTTGCATGTTGGTAAGGTACCTGTTCGACATTTTTGTTTTTGTTGTTTGTTGTCGGGTGAATGGCGATGGATGTTTACGTTGGGCCGTTATATTTTTTTTGGTATGTTTTGTCAAGACGAGAGCGGTGAAGTCAGGATACAAACTAACGAAGGTACACAAGGTAGCTCAGGTTGACGGCCTCGAAGGTGGCCGGATGGGAAATCACGTTGATACGGTAGGTGCTACCAGCGCATAATTATGTATGAAGGGCAAAAAGGAAGGAAGAATGGAGCGAAAACGAACTTGGAAATTACCGTTTCGGCTATAGGTTAGGCAAGCATAATGTAAGGACCTTAAAGTACCCAGTAGGCCCAGCAGCGACTTCTATGCATAGGTACCTATCATGGCGAATAAAATGTGAGTACGGCAGTTGAAATGCTCTAAATTTATCATGATTTGTACGTCTTGATTTCTTCCTGTCCTATCAATGGTTAAGTGCTTGCTTCCTCAGATTTCCTGCCTACGATCTTTGGGTCAGGTACCTGAGTGAACCCTGTTGACAATTTGACCTATGGAAAGTACCCTCCATGCGCCTTCCATTAGGCTCCCGCTGTTAGTGGCAGCTAGGGATAACGCTTACGCACAGCCCCTATACGAACTAACCGGATACGTCCTTCGTTCCCCACTTCTATGGACTTCCCCTCAACTCCAAGTTTCATCTCGGACCTCAAAGTTGTCTCATAATTCTAAACATTCATTCACATCATATACTTTCTCGGAGAATAGCGGCATGACACAATACTTGTTCTAAATCAAGTACAGTACCATCAAAGCCCTGCGTCTAGGTCACCTACCTGCCGCATGTACCATTTGGCGCAAGAAGACCCTGAGACTGTCATACCTGAAATATTCATATCCTTCTTAGCGCCCTACGCTTCAACAGTCAACACTCTAGCTTCAATATTCAATCCATCGCCTTCTGCGGAGTAGTTCTAACACATTGAGCCACTTCGTGTGGGGGTGATTAATAGCTTCGACGTCAACAACATCTCTCTCAGTCCGCAGCCGCTTCCGAAATTGCCTGTTTTCCCTCACTCATCGCACATCGTGGCCACGGCCGATTGACCTTACGGACCATATCAGCGACCGCAGTTATTACGCGCTGTGTTTATCCCTCGTCGTGTTTTGCCTCATCGCCACTCTACTTTTCACCGGGGGTCTCCGGCTTCCTCGTTGTGTGAGCAGAAGTCCACCCCAACCCATCGTCGTTGTCTGTCAGGATCACATACACCAACAAGGTCAGGTCTTTAGAGCCTCAACAGAGCTGTACATGTGGCGATCACTCGACACTTGTTTGACACTTATGCTATCTCGCCTCTTGGTTGCGTTCTGCCGTCTCGCCGGACCTTCACACATTCGGGCCTCCTTGGACTGAGAAAATTGGCTCATCACAACACTCCCCCCAATCTCACACCCTTTCGCGGTGCCCTCCGTTGCCAGTCACGCCGAAGGCTGGTACTTAGATCGTCATGAAGCCTGTTGCCACATCCTCCGAACAACTCACCTCACAGGTACATCGGCTGTCGTTCACTTCACCCCGTCCTCAAGCCCCCGGCTGTTTAGCTGCAGCCGAGGATGTCAAAGGATCCAGCCCTGCGATGTTCGTGACCACTGATGCCCAATCTGCTGCCAGCCCGATAACTCCCAGCCTTTCGCCAGAGGTAGCCTGCCCAGCCTCTGCACTTGTTGACGTTTGCTCTGGCTCATCGCTCAGGACAAGTGCTGTCAGTGGTGCCAGACTGCAAAGGCTCCTCTATCGGTCTCCTTCCCTCGAGGATCTACCAAATGAGGTTTTGTTTCATATTATGGGTTTCCTGGACGTCAGCGACCTTCTGTCAACGTCGAGAGTAAGTATCGACTATCTACCGTTAGCAAGAACAGAACCCATCCCTCATAGTAGTATTTCAGGATCATTCATGGGCTATGCTGAGTGATCCTGGCAGCTCAAGGCCTCTTGAATTTAGGCTGATACAGAGATAGACAAGTCATCTCCTTCGCGATATCTCCCATGCCCCTATCCTACATCATTATCGACTTCAGCGGGTCCGGATAGACCTTCCATCACGCCTGTCGTCACCATCTCGCCCAACCCTGGCTGATCTTATTGCTCGTTCAATCTTCATGACACGTACTTCCATAGTTTCACGTCGGTTAGCCCGATCCTTGGTCTCAATCCGACTATCTCGACGTTTGGCAGCAAGACCCTCGGCCGCATTGTTGGTTGAGCGTTCTGTGTTGCCAAAAGAGTGTGTACCTGGTATGGCGCCAGTGCATGTGGCGCCAGCAATTGTTGCCAAGAAGAAGGCAATTGAGAAGGAGAGAGTCAAGGATGGTTTGCGCCAATGGATTGCATCTAGATGGAAGCGTGAAGTCAGAGAGCGCCAAGACGGTGTGAGAAGATGGGAGGAGAGCCGTGGTATAGGACGCGTGTGGCGGCTCCGTAGGTTTTGGGAGAGAGTTAGCCGTGGTGAGGAACGAGACAATCCTTGGTAAGTCAGTGATGTCGATTCGTATGAGATAAATCGTTGTAGTGCAGTACTTGGAATGGTGTCGTTTCAGCTACCAAAGGATCTGGAGTTCTGGCATTCATCGCCTAGCCTCCATTATAGTTCGGTTTGGTATGGTCACAATTCTGGCAAAGAAATGTTAGTGATGGCGGTGGCTATCGGCGATGACTCCCGTCCTGTCGACAGGACTTCTTGTATGATATATTATGTACGTTGTGGTGATATTACAAAATCGACGAACTCTGTTTCTCGAAGCGGGCCATGCATGTAAAGGCAGCCGTCGAGTCTTCCAGCAGTAGTATCTGTCATTCGTGTATGGCCATCCATGAGGCCCTCTTTCTCAGGCTGTTCGAAACCTAAAGCCGTCCCAATCATCATCTTCATCTTCCTCGTCGTCGTCATCTTCCTCGTCCTTCTCTTCAATGGCTGGCGTTTCTAAATTTTCCTTGCCTACTCCTGTGTGCTTTTCTGGGCCGGCTTCTTGGCTGAAGCTTTCACCTCGTTTTCGCAGAGCTTCTCTCTTCTCTTTGAGTCGTCTCACGCGGGCTTCGAGCTCTTCCATTTCCTCAAATTCTTCCTCGAGCGCACGAGTTGCCTCCTCCTTCTCGTCCTCCAGATCAACGTCGGCTTGAGCGCGTCGCTTCTCAGCCTCTTCCTCCTTCTGGGCATCGGCAGCAGCAACTTCTTCTGCCGTCATGGCTGGGGCAGATACAACCGCGTCTTCGTCGTAGGGGGCTGTTGTAGCAGCAATATCGGCCTCAAATGCTGCCCATTCGTCTTCATCGACTGCTGCTGCTGTGGAGGCAAGGCGCTCGTCTGTGGTCAAACTGCTAGGTCGGCGCTCGGGCAAAGTTGTGGTTCCAGATTGTGAAGTCAAGTTGTTAAACTGGCCTCCTGGGGTGGAAGCAGAGGAGCCGTCTCGATGGGCTGGTGTTGCGGGTCGTGATGGAATTTGCATCTCGATTCCTTGTGACGGTGTTGTCGATGTCCTTCTGGTCAACCGAGGTGGTGTCAAGGTTTGATCCTTAGTATCCTTTTCTCCTTCTCCATCAACTTCATCCGTCTTGTTTCGTTTCCGTCTGCCACCGTCCATTTCGACATCACCATCTCTATCGTCTATGGCTTCCTCGTTATCGTCGTGTTTCCTTTTTTGTGAAGTTTGTTGTGAACTGCGACCGTTGGTTGATGCTGCTGTTTGAGATTTTATCAAGCGGGTTTTGTGCGCCTCTCCTCGTGCATGTGAATCCCATAGTGACTCGGTCTTGATGAGCTCGTGGCAGAGTGTGCAGAGGAGTTTGCCTGCATCGGAGTAGGCAGCGTAAGGGTGTTCGATACGGCGGGCGGCGCGCTGCTGCCGCAGAAGAGATCGAACGTCGGACATGGGAGTAGATGAAAATGAAAAGCCGTTATTCGAGGTGCAAAAGATGGAGATAGTGGGCTGGCTCCAGGTAGAGCAAAGACGTTGGAGTTGATGCGATCGTTGTATTTTAAGTATCCAATTGGTAGAAGGAGCACAAGAGAAGAATTTTCATTTAGGAAACAGCGTCGACTAGCAAAGTATGATGCGAGAAAAGAGAAGATAGAAACGGAGAATGCTTATGACGTTGGTTGTTAGAGAATCAGGGTCGTCGAGAGGGTAACAAAGAGGTGCGAGGTGAGCAACCGCCGACAATTAACCGGCGCGAATCGATCTTCACTTTGTTCCACTTGAAGGGTCTAGCTTTATCTAATCTTTCCATTAACTACCTATTTGCGGTATCACCTTTCAAAGGGTCTGGGCCTATCACTCGACAATAAAGAAATACCTGCTTCTCGAACCAGTGAGACTCGTTGCATTAATACATAGCCAAGCTCCCAAAAGCTTTGACCGTGGTTGCATCCACGTGGATTCCAAGCATTCCGCCAGTCTCACTCCCCCACCAAAGGCGCAGGAACGCTTTATACTTTAAGGGACCACATACCAACATTGCTTTGTCTTATTTTATCTTCTGGGCCGCATTCTTGACGTGTCGCCTTGTTCTCCTCTCTAACAACCACGTTCTAAATCGTCTCATAAGGTGATCTTACCTGCAAGGCTCAAAGATGGCCGAACAACAGCAGGAAGCGAATTCGCTCTCCTCCATGTTCCCTAATCCGCCTCCCTTTTGGCAAGACTTTACAACGGATAAGATTTCTCGAATTCAAGAACTGCGGACATCGTATATCGCCCAGCATGGTGGCGATCCTTTAACGGTTCACGTCCCTGACGTCCCTACAGATCTCGTCAATCTGCAACCCCCAGCTGAGCCATCTGATGGACAATGGCGTGTTTTTGGTGGTCATTACTTCGTAAGCATCTCTAAAACTACGGCTCTTCTCTTGAGCATATTGGCTGACTGAATTTCGCAGCTTGACGATAAACTCCCAACTCTCGAGGAAGAGGGCATCACCAATCTCCCATCGTCATCACAATCCGAATCCAAGGACGCCAAACGTTTTGACCGCGCCTTTGAGCTAAAGCGCCTGGCCAAGTCCCTTCTTCTAAACTTCCTCGAGCTCTCTGGGACATTATCGCACAATCCGTCGCAAGCTGAAGCAAAAGTACAAGATTTGCGCACTCTCTTCATGAACTTTCATCACATTCTCAACGAGTATCGACCACATCAAGCACGAGAGTCAGTCATTTCGCTTATGCAGGAACACCTGGATCGTACGCGCACGGAGACCATGGCCATACGGACGCAGGTAGATAAGGCACGCCGCGTGCTTGATGGTTTAGGCAGTTTGAGTGTGCCTGACGTGCCGAAGGCGTTGGGGCAGAAGACTGAAGAGGAAGACTGGGAGGCGCTGGCGAAACAAAGAGAAGCAGATGTTTGGGCTGCTGCAGATGCCTTATTTACTTAAGGATGGACGATGGAGATGCGCATGTGATACCGCTCTCACCACCATATTGTAACAAGAAAAGTTTCAAGAGGATATTGCCCAACGGGAAAGACAGGCGAATTTGGTTCATCAGATATAAATATTCCTCTGATGGTGTTGGCTGGCGTTTAGTTTGGAAGGCTGGCGCCTACATAATTCTCACAGCGAGGCAGGCATTTGGTACAGGAGCTTGGGTCGATAGACACCCTTAAAATATTACGACAGTTACGGCTACACAGCTCATAGCATTTGGAAGCGCGCAATTCCTGGAGTGATACTCGACAAACACATACATGCAACCAATTGGGTCTTGTTTTACTAAAAGGCGGTCATAAACTTCGTCTGAGTCATTGATTCAATATATACTCTCAAGCTGTGCTATGTTTCCTAGTCGCAACGGAACGCACAAAGGACTTTAAAAGCTCAATTCCCAAGCAATAAACATCCGGTATTGTTGCCTGAACGCGAATTCGCACATCGTTATTCGGCCCCCTTACAGAATGGTGCAGGGGATACAGCAACATTCGTAGTCGCCACATTCAATGCATTTGGTCTTGGTACCCGTGGCCTCGGAGGGTTTGATGATAGACTCGGCGATCGAAGTGGCAGCGCTGCCGGGACCGTTGCGGTCGTAGAGACACTTGGAGGAGCCGCAAGCCATTTTGAAGGTTGTTTTGAGTTGATAGGGGAGACTTTACGGGAGATCTGCAGTTTAGATAGATTAGTGACTGTTTAACTTGAGGATGCATCCATTGAATGCGTATGAATAGAGGATAAGAATATAGGGGGTGCTACATACCGGTGTGAATTCAACGCGAGTAAGATTGGGGTTTGGAAGAATGAAGTTCTAGGTTTGGAGTTGGAGTCAGAATTGGATTGGATTCAAGCTTGGGCTGTAGCTTGGACAAGACAAGGTGCTGACCTATTTTGGGCTGCGGCTGTAACGTGATTGCGTCACCAAAATATCCCGGTGTGGGGGTGGATTTACGACGTGTAGACCCTGGATTTGATCCTTTTCTTCTTTTCCTCTTGGCAATCTCTTTCGACTCAGTCTCGTTTAAGCCATTGACAATAACGGATTTTTTGGCAGATGCTCCTTTTCGGAGACAAGCACGGCGATGCTTTATTTAATCTCCTTCCTCGGAAATGGACTCTGACAATGACGCCTAATCCGAAGAGCAAGGGTCTGTAAGCTAATTGAACGAAGAAGCTAAATGAAAGAGTATGAATACCTGCTCTAAAGGATTGCACAATATAGTATGGGATTTTCTCGCGACGGCCAAATGTTTATCTCCTAAAACAAGTCCATGTTTGCAAGTCGTTGTTAGTTGAGTCAGTCTAAGTTTATTACGATGATTATCAGAGAAGAGTTTGCAGTTAAGTTTCTTAATCCCAACTCTCATAATGATACTGCTATAAGTTTCTCTACCTATGTTCATTATTGATATTAGCATTAGCCCTGTAGATCAACTTCAAGTTTCCTTCTTTTTCTTGTACTCTCTACCTAGGCACCTGAGGCCAGGGAGGGACTACGTGGACAGCAACTTTCCCCCAAAGGCCAGGGCAGATAGCTCTTTCTAGCAACGTCTCAAAGATTAGGTTGGACAAAAACAGACAATACCTAGGCAAACTCATTTCCTTTGGTTTGCTTTTCTAACACAGTCTATCTCAGTAGCTTTTCACATATACTGCCGCATTTGTATGCCATTATGCCGTGGTCACAATTCGGCCCGGAAGTGCAGCGGATGATTATCGATGCTCTCGTCAATGTTCACTCTGAAAACAAACCCTACCGTTCGAACGACGTCTCTCCATATACGGCCGTGTCGAAGCAGTGGCGAGATCAAATCGAGACTTACACCTTTTATCAACTTTCTTTTGATCAATATGACCTAGAACGTCTTGATAAACTATTCTTAAGAGCCTCAAGAAGATTCACTTGTCTCCAATGGCTACGGTTCCGAATCAAGTTGGAGGAATACAATCCCGAAACATACTCCAGTCCTGAAGATGAACCTACCAAACAAAGGAATCACTCCCGCATATGTATATTTATTCGAGGGCTAATCCTTATGACAGAAATGAGCGTATTTTTGAATGCGCCCTGTCAATGCTTTTGAACATCTTATCTCGAGGCAATGAGTGCCATGTCGGATTCAACGATCAAATGACACTTGAGCTTTGTGCATATTCGGAGACCGACCTTGCATTAGCCCCCTTAGGCTACCAGCTTGCAGACGAATATCCCTGGATTACGGAAAAGGACCTGGCTTCTGATCCAGATGGCTCTTCCTTCACAGACTACCACTATGACATGAGACGCAAAACATCTCGTTTATTGGGTATGCCCAGAGCTTCCTCTTCAAGGACTGATGGCCGGGACTTCTTCATGGTTGGGTTCCCTCGTATATATCCTCTTCCTATGGTCCATATTGTCAAGGCATTCGTTATCCGTCGACACTTCCTTCGACTTATGTGCCCTGAATCGATCAAAGGGCTACTCGAAAGAAGCCTAGTCTCTGTGGAATCCCTCAGAATTGAAACACTGCGACCCGAGAAAGACTTTCTGAAGATTCCACTGTTCGAAAAATATTTCGATAAAATGTTGAAAGATCTGCCGACAGTGAAGAAGGTGTGCATTTTTCACGATTGCGATGCGCTTACCGACTATTCCCCCCGAACCACCGACGACTTTTATCGTGCGGGTAAAGCACTTGCGAAGAACAGCACCAATCTTGAGGAGCTCTCTGTAGGTCGAAATTTTCCGATTGAAGGCTTCTTATCGCAGTTTATGTTTGGAAGTATGAACTACCATAAGCTCTACTAGGCGCGGCTACGTAACATTTCCTTGAGTTGTCCCTTCCTCGGTGTACAGTTTCATGAGGACGGTACAAGACTGGGTGTGGACCCCTATTTTCAAGATTGGCTTCGTTGCGCAGCAGTAGCAGCAACGTATATGCCCAAGCTGCAAAACATGGAGCTGTGGCACGGAGACTCAAATTCGGTGGCCATATTCCGCTACGCTGTCCTTGAGAATGAATGTCAGGTTTTTTGGGAAACAGACTGGGAATACATGATTCTCCCAAACGCGCAGCCCTGGATAAACCTGTCAAGGGGGGTCCACGATCTTCCCCTGACCATGAACATCAAATCGATCCAGGATCCACAAGGGCTCAGATCTCGCACCCAGGGGAGGTGCATAATCAGAATTCTCGCATTGAGAAGAATGGTAATTGATCCTGTCTCGTTACGACAGATTTGGTGGGAATGCACTGGCAAATAGGCAGCATGAGTTCAGTCCAATTGTAAGATTTAATCTTCATAACTGAATCATTAGCAACTCAAATCAGCGTCTGTCCCTAAAAAAAAAAAGATACACTCCGACCCTTGCGGGATTCTTTGGGATACTATACCGGTCTATCGAAAGTGTCCTAGGCTAGGTAGGAGAAGAAGAAGAAGTCAGGGAATGAATAAAACCTTGGCTTTTCTTATTCGAAATTCTTGTGAATACTATGATTTCAGTTTCTTGTGATAGTATTTCCCAAGATAAATACCTGACTAAATCCTTTTCTCACCTCTTCACACCAGGTGTTGATGTCATAGACGCCATGGTGACGATCCTCTGACAGCATATATCAGAGACTTTGTTATAAGGTGATAGCCAACGGCCTGAACGAAAGTTATGGAAATTCAGGTATACACAATAATTTAGTTGTGTTACGGTAAAATAGGCAGTTTTACAATTACTCGCAAGAATGCAGCCCCCGAGTGTTTCTTCGCCGGCTCAGACTGAACAAGAGCAGGTCGGTTTCTGACCCTCAATACACAGCCCATGCTAATGAAGCCAACATAGCGCAACATTGACCTCTGTAAGGAGTACATGCGCATAGCGTATTCTCCCACCGAAAATACCGGTGCATCATCAGTCCAGCATCTCTGCCACTCGGACAGTTGGTTCTGGGCACCCGCTACATTCCCAGGCTGCGAGACGCCCATGGATTATGCAGACTCTCACTCCACCGTCATGGCCAGCGTTGCAGACCTCAATATCATCCGCTTCGATCAAGCCTGGGCTAAAGATGGGCATGTTCTGTTGAGGTATACGGCGCAGGGGAGTCATTGTGGAGAACCGTATAAAGGGATCGCCAAGACCGGCAAGCATGCACAATGGAGTGCCGCGGCGATATTTGAAGTTGAGGATGGGAAGATCAGAAGTTTTACGAAGGACTGGGATCAGAAGACTATGCAGGTAAAGGTGTTACTTTTTCTGTTAAAAGAGAGTGCTAATGTGTGTGTAGATTCAGCTTGGATGGGCACCAGTTCAGGAGAGCGAAGATCCAAGATGGAATGCTAAGGCATTGGGGAATCCTGAGGGAGCTCGAAAGCAGAAGGAATGAGTTTAAAGGCATTTTATGTGCAGATAGGACCAAATAGGTCACCATATACAAAGATATGCCAGAGTGACATGATGGCCGTGTTGAAGTTGTGACTCTCTACTTGTGTGCTAACACTGCTTCAGCCTAGCACATACGACCAAAGGTAGTGGAAAATACGGGATCCCGTCCGCTCTCCCATAGTCAAGCCACTAACCGGCGGATTAGTAGTTGGGTCGGTGACGACCAGCGAATCCCCGCTGTTGTATGTTTTTGCCATTTTCTCTTTTTGCTATTCTAGATAGCTGTGTCTGTAAATTCTTGACATGAGATGGTTGGTGGTTATGGTGTTTTTGCTTATGCGGGGTTGAGCGTTGAGATTTCGACCAACAAGACTCGTTGCGCCTCCAATGAGAACAGGGGGATGATATGCTCAACTCTTCATTAATCTTTCTCATCTAATTTTACAAGCGGAATCGCTATCTTCTCTGTCCTTTGGCATAAATCATTCCGCAATCGCGGTATGCAGCAACAAACCATCGCTACCAGCAGTAATATCCAGCTTTACTCCTTGAGCAATGAAGTAGACATGGCCCTCTGACAACTCAAACGACTGATCATTCGCCTCAACAGTTGCACTACCTCGTGTAGCAATGATAATCTTTGGACCGCCTTCACTCAAAACCTCACGCTCGCCTGACTTCAAGTCAGTCGCAAGCACGTTGAATTCGCTGGTCGGCGGTTTGAAGAGCTGAGTCTTTCCCTCTTTGCTTCCAGGGTAAGTCCCCGGTTGCAATGTCGTCTGTGACTTTGTTGTGGGTTCCCAATTCAGAACTGAACAGAATTCATCAACATTGTCTCGCTCGGCCTTGGGGCAGAATCCAGTGTTAAGAACATTATCGGAGCGCGCCATGCATTCGATAATGTCGCCTTGAATGTACGCGTGAATACCACCGGCGGGGATATAGATGACCTCGCCAGGCTGGAGGAGCATGTAGTTCATACACAAAAGAGCAACCAGGTTGCCGGGGTCGTTTGCAGGAAAATTCTTCTCGAGTTTCTTGGCGACTTGTGGGATGGCAGAGTTGAGCCCAGTAAAGGCAGAGTCAGGGAGTTCTCTGATTGCCTGGAAGGCCTTCTTGATATCTTCGTCAGAGGACGTCAGGATTGTTTTAACCACCTGCTTCAATCCCTCCTGGCTGAGCTTTTCATCCGCAACAGTTGCACCACCAGCAACAAGAAAGTGCCTCAACGGCTTCTGACGCAGGATATCCACGATAGCCTCAACGGGCTTGAAGCCACAGAAAGCCTCAAACTCAGACAACGCGAGTGCAATCTCAGGCTTGTGGTTCCCATCGGTGAATGAATCCGGGTCCTCTTTGTGCTTCTTACTCGAAAACTCCTTGTTAGGATGAACCTGTAACGGCAACGCTTTCGCGATGGATAAAACCTTGGGGAGGTATGGAAGCTTGCTGTCTCCGAACTTTGTAGTGACTTTCTCTCCGAGAAGTTCCTTGGGATATCGGTCCAGAACATCTTGGAGGTCCTCGCCTGTGCTGGCGATGTAGGATGGCAAGACAGGATATGTGCCCATCCACATCTCAGCATACGGCTTATCCTCATCAATTTTAAAGTTCTTTTTGTCGTCGCCTTCCCATCCTGGTGTCTTTTCGCAGAGTCGTGCAGATAATGAATCGGAGCCTTGCTTGCCCCATGGGTATTGGTTGCAGCCGCAACGGAGTTGGTAGAAGGGCGCTGCTGGTGCCGACATTTTGGATATTAATGCAAAGAACAGTGTGCCTTTTTGGTAGCGAGATATTTAGTAGTGCGAATCTTGTTGATATATGCTCGAGCTCTTACGCGGAATCCGTCGTCATATTGTCATCACTATCGTTGACGTCAGATGGGACTGATAATTGAATCAAGGTCGCGCAATGCGAAGTTCTCAATAGACCCAGTATAATTACATCACTCTATTCTACGTATTCTCCGCAGCGCTTGGCAAGTCCAACGAGTGAATCAGAGTGAAGCTTCACAACCTCGATCCTGATCCGACCGGACACTGGGCTCCGGAAGTGACCCGCTTTTTTCATAGCTTGCTCCGAAAATCCCGCCCGGGTTGCTTCACGAACATCTCGGGGCTCAATTTGCGTGAGGTTCATGGGTTTTTACGATGAACACATTGCTTTGACAATTGTATTGTCGCTTATTTATTGCCAAGTTATCTATTGAGTAAGGTGCCCGTAGCTGACTTACTATTATGCCGCCTCGGTATTATTTAGTAATAGAACTAATTAATGTAGAATGGCACATCCATGTTATACATACACATATCAAGTGTGCCCATTATTAAGCAGGACGTATTCTGAGGTCACTAATTCAGAATTTGCTGTTTCTGATATACGAGGAAAGTTTATGTAAACACTTACCTTGGAGAATTCAGACTGTTCAGACGTGATAATCATTGGTATGCAAACTTCTGGTAATATTCCGGGATTTCCCTTAAGTTGTATCAGAGCCTTTGTCAGAAGCAGTTGCTGCTATAACCCCGATACCTCTCCAGCAACAATAAACAGCTATTGGAACACCGAAACAACCTCTGTACATAGAGAAGTGTTGATAGTGGATATTGATTCACCGGCAATGGTATATCACTCCTCAGTCATAATGTTCAGTTTGGGCATCAAAGGTGGACCGGTGAAAACTAGATCGTCTTGTGATCAAGAAATGCACGTCGTCGGTTAATTTACTCTAAGGGTTATCAGCTCCGTCGTCAATCTTGAATCACATCACTTCAATCGGCTGGCTCCCATATCCTGACACATCGAGGCAGTTTGCGGTGTGACAAGCAAACCTTGTGGTTAGCCTGGAATGGTCTGATGCAACTCTGCTCGGTAAGTCTATCTCGCTGATATCATCACTTGGAAATGCTGTTCCGTGTTGTAGACCTGCGACTTGAGTATATGATTGAATATGATAACGTGTTCTTTTCAGTTAACACAGACCACATGCTTTAACTTACATTACACGGTTGGTCACATCTCTACCTCGTGGCGCACGCTTCGGTATAGATAGAGATGGGGTCGCATAACAGGCCGCGGCGACCCTTTGAAGAGGGATCAAGACCCCTGCAGAAGCGGGCCGCTCATTGCTACGGATTGGGGCGGGAGTCCTTGTTGGTTTTGTGAAGAGCTGACCAATGATATGTAAAATGAGCGTTCCTGGCTAGGATGAGGCCAGCGTCACTTGCATTAGCTCCGAGTCATCAGACGAGGGTCTTTTTGTATGTGAGTGATATTGGAGTTGAGAGAAGCTGGCAGAGCTCGGTTTGAATGAAGCAATACTGATAGGTCGGGATAGGGTTCGATATATGAGTCTCGACTCCCTATGTGTTGAGAGCTGAAGAGAGCTGAAGATTAGTTGGCTCAACAGGCCATTGTAATGATCTATCAGGTGTTAGAAGTGAACATGTACATTAGAGATGTTCCTGTGCATGGACTACACGAGCAATTGCCATTCACACATGTTCTTATTAGGTTGCAAGTAACAAATGTGATCGAGTACTAGTCAGATGATCGAGCTCCGATCACTAGTCTCAAGCATGCAGAATGAATCAAGCAAGGCAAACTGCATAGCTACCCTTCTTGACAAAAGAACGAGTGATGGTTGGAAAAGAATTGGTCTTGGCGTACATGATAGTGATGGGCTTCATTTTGGCGCGTCAGTCGAACGAATGGCATTACTAGGCCGAAGACGAGAAATTATCTTGTGATTGCCCTCGGACCTTGGTAGTGATCACCGGAAACTATTAAGACGATTATATGAAATTAACGATTGAGTTGGTCGTTAGGTTGAGAATAGTGATGCCTGGAAACATTCATCAGCTAGTCGTACGCACTTTATGAAACTCTTCAACAGGCACCAGTATTCGCACTTATCCACGTAATTAATAACGCGGCCCATGAAAATTAGCAGGAATCGAACTTGGCTTTATTATCGGTCTGTGATAGTGCCGGATCAAGATGATTAAGACAATATGGCGGCGGTTAATCACTGAAGCTTAGACAAGCCAGGAATAGTCGAGCCACAAGATACGGGACGAGATGCGGTTTACGAGGCACCTTTGCAACGTTACTGGCTGTTGATATTGGGCCTAAGATGGTCCATCAGGCGGTTGTTGATGCAGTTAGGCACTAAAAGCTCATGTTCTGGGGTGCTTGAGTGGAGATGTATGCCGCGACGAGACGGCGACGGGGGAATCAAGAGCCAGTGGTGACGGCGGATGAGTATGTGTCGCATATTGAATGCTGTAGCATCCATGAATTAAACGTGGTCGTTATGGTTACCTCTACGAATACGGTTGCTGAGTTAAAATACGATACTTTGTGTCGTACACAGTGCTACAGTACCTCCCTAACTTGTGTGTTTGGTGATCTCCAAAATCAGAAGGTGCTTGCTGATCCAGCTCAACTCCAAATTAGCCGTCCTCTGACCTACGCCACGAGTCTGGACTTTTTATCCGCCTCACCAGCTACAATACATTACTCTATAAACTGCGGTCTTTTTTCGCTTACCCTCAACCGAATGTGACAAGCATTGTTCCTGGGCCTACCTAATGTCTTAAGTACCCTTACCGCGCTTCGAGAGACCCCCCCCTGGAGCCATTTCGTCACCGCCGTACACCAACTGGGCCTGACGGACCCCGCTCTCTATCGAACCTCGACCTCAACCTTCAACTCGCCTTAAACGACGACTTGTCCCTGTTCATCCCTCATAACCTCCCAGGGACGACTCACCATCGACTGTGGTGTCGTCTTTGCAGCATCTGCTGACATATTTCCCTCGCGGCACCACCTGCCAACGGCCCCTGTCAAGAGCGCATACCAGCTGCATCTCCCTCGAGCTTATTTGACTCTACGTCCTCTCTAGCTAGCTCTTGGCTGGCTTCGTACTGTAGCTTGTCCCCGCTACCGCCCCCAAATCATCGTCCTACGACCCGCCTCTTGCTCCCGCTCCTACCACGCACTTCGAACCATATACCTACATAGATCGGGTCGCATTGCACGCGGCCAACCGATTATAGATCTCAACCTTCAGAGATCTCATTACCTCTTTCGCTCTGCTAGGTCATCCCAGCCGATATCACCTGCAACCCTAAGCTGCATCTGTGCGACCGCTCGACTCGAAGCTCCAGCAGACCATACGGAGCTGGATACCACCCACGTACCTCTCTTCTCACCCGCCTCGATCCGCAGCCTGATCCGATCGCGCCGCTACGCTACTCGCCCGTTAGCTGTTGCCTACCATGGCACAGTCTCCGATGATCGCGGTGCCTCTCAAGGCTACAAACGAGATCGACTGGATTGAGCCCCTCAAGAGTTATATCCGCGATACCTATGGCGATGATCCTGAACGATATGCAGAGGAGTGCGCAACGCTGAATCGCTTAAGACAAGATGTGCGGGGCGCTGGAAAGGATAGCACATCTGGAAGAGATATGCTCTATCGCTACTATGGGCAGCTTGAGCTTCTCGATCTACGATTTCCTGTTGATGAGCAACATATCAAAATATCCTTCACATGGTTCGTTCTCCCAAGGCTAACATCCGGCCAGGGATGATGCGCTTGGCCACTTTTAAGATATACTAATGTTGCTATAACCAGGTTCGACGCCTTCACCCACAAGTCTACCGCACAGTATTCACTCGCTTTCGAGAAAGCCTCTATCATCTTTAATATCTCCGCTGTTTTGTCCTGTCATGCCGCTGTTCAGGACCGTGCCGAGGAGTCCGCTCTCAAGACTGCCTACCACAACTTCCAAGCTTCGGCTGGCATGTTCACTTATATCAATGAGAACTTTCTTCATGCGCCATCTTCTGACCTTAGCAGAGAAACCGTCAAGGCCCTGATCCATGTCATGCTTGCGCAGGCTCAGGAAGTATTTCTTGAAAAGCAAATTGCTGATAAGAAGAAGATTGGACTGCTTGCAAAGTTAGCCTCACAGGCCGGTTATCTATACGGTCAAGCTCTTGAAGGCGTGCAGGAAAATGTGAACAAAGCCATCTTCGAGAAGGTGTGGCTGTCTATGATACAGGTAGATTGACCCTTCCGCCATACAATGTGCTTGCTTTTTCATGCTTCGACTGAACTAACGGAACTAGATTAAAACCAACCTCTTGAACTCTATGGCGCAATACTACCAAGCCATGGCAGACGATGAAGCTAACCAGCATGGTATCTCTGTGGGACGACTACAAGTTGCCGAGGCTCAAGCAAAGGAAGCAGAGCGCATCGCTAGAAACTTTCCCAGCTCAGTTCCCATGAGCTCGAACCTCAGTGCCGATTGTGGAGGATTCCTTCAGGAAATTACCAAACGACATCATTCAACAGTTCAAACCCAGCTACAAAGTGCTTTGAGGGATAATGACTACGTCTACCACCAAGAAGTGCCCGCCGAGGCGAGCTTGGAAGCCGTTGCCAAGCTCCCGGCTGCAAAGCCAATTCCTGTCAGCGAGCTATATGCTGGCCAAGACATTCAGCGTATTACTGGACCTGATCTCTTTGCCAAGATTGTGCCATTTTCTGTCACAGAGTCGGCCAGTTTGTACGATGAAGAAAAGGCCAAAGTTGTGCGAGCTGAGGCAGAACGAGTGGAGACGGCTAATGATGAGATGGCAGCCAGTCTGGATTACTTGAGGCTCCCAGGAGCATTGCAAGTGCTCAAAGGCGGCTTTGACCAGGACATCTTGCCTGACGAGGATTTCCGACAATGGTGCGCTGACGTTTCTGACCAAGATAACCCTGTGACTTTGTTCGATTCACTCAGGACTGGAAAGGACTCCATCCTCTCGATACTGGATAAGAGCACAAAGCAACTCGATATGGAGGAGGGCGTTTGCGAGAAGATGCGCTCCAAGTACGAAAACGACTGGACACAGCAGCCTAGCTCAAGACTGACAACAACGCTGCGGGGTGATATTCGTCATTATCGCGAGGCTTTGGACGAGGCATCGAGGAGCGACAACCAACTGGCGGGCAAGCTTCGACAAAACGAGATGGACTTTGATGAGATGCGACGGGCTGCCCAATCAGGCGAAGTCGACCAGCTGTTCCAGCGTGCCGTTGCACAGGCGCGAGCAAGAGCAAGCAACGCGACGAGTCCTGCTGGCATGGAGCCTAACCTTCTAGATGATGACTTCGAAGAGGGACCTAGTGTTATGGATCAGATCAACAGGGTGGAGGATATCCTTAAGAAACTTAACCTTATCAAACGGGAGCGAAACCAGGTATTGAAGGATTTGAAGGAAAAGGTGAGTGACACCACAGATGGTCTGCCCAGAAGCGAGACTAACATCGCTAGGCTCATAACGACGACATTTCCCAGATCCTCATATTGAACAAGAAGTCCATATCCAACTATGAGACACAGCTTTTCGAGCAAGAGTTGGAAAAATTCCGGCCCCACCAGAATCGACTTTTGCAAGCCAACCACAAGCAGTCGGCCTTGATGAAGGAGCTCACAAGCACTTTCAACAGATTATTGCAGGACAAGCGAGTTCAGTCGGAACAGGGCAAATACGAGGCTATCCAGCGACAGCGATCATCAGTTATCAACCGATATAAGCGAGCGTACCAGGAATTCCTGGACCTGGTCGCAGGCTTACAGAGCGCCAAGAACTGGTACACAGAGATGCGCGAGACGGTGGAAAGCTTGGAGAAGAACGTTGACAGCTTTGTCAACAACCGCAGATCGGAGGGGGCACAGCTTCTCAACCAGATTGAGCAGGAGCGGTCATCGAACAAGAACTCACAGGCAGAGATGGAACGAGAGAGACTCAGGGGGCTTATGGACCGAATGTCGATAGACCCATCCAAGTCATCGCCGCAACCTCAGACTCAGAACCGACCAACGCCTCCATCGCAGTACCAACAAGGACAAAATCCTCGATACCCGCAAACCAATTATCAAGGACAGTACCAGGCGCCAAACTCACCACCAGCACAACAGCAGACACTAGCTCAACAACAAGCATACCAGAACTTCTCCCCGCCTCCAGCAACACAGTCGTTCGGGCCGCCTCCTATCAACACCTTTGTCCAGCCTACATATAACCCGAGCCAGTACGGACGTACACCGGGACCGACGTCGCCTCCTCCAAACCAAACGTCGTTCAATATAGGTGGTTACCGGGGCCCTGCATCGCCGCCTCCAAACCAGACAACATTCGGACAAACTCAATCATTCGGGGGATACGGAGCCGCAGCAACACCGCAGACGACACAGGGAGGCTACGTGCCTCCTGGATTCGTACCTCCTCCTCCACCACCTGGGCCACCGCCGCTGGGACCTCAGCAGACATTTCACTATGGAAACCAGCCTAACAGCGCGCATCCAAACAGTGCCTACCCGCAGAGTGCTCATCCTCAATCAGCAGCACCGCACCAACAGCAACAGCAAAATGATCCTTGGGCAGGACTAAATGCGTGGAAATAATTGTGGAGTGAAAGCGAGTTTTGGGTTTGGGCGGCTATCTGGGGAACTCACTAAAAGGCACTTGAAGCTGGAGATGTGAGAGCGAGTGAACGGACACTCCTGGGACTACTGAGATGAGTTTTGAAGAGCGTTTGGCTATGGCATATCGTCTGACCTCAAGAGAAGGGATACGGTAATGGGGGAAAGGCTATAGCGGCCCAAAACAGTACAGCCAGAAGAGCTGAGTGGAAGAATACAATATATAGAGAAGAATTGTAGCCCACATTTGTTTGATCTTGTCAAGACGCTGTAGTATCTGAAATTACCTTAGACTCGCCACACTTTATGCCGAGGTTGTAGTGGCGGTCTAATGTTAGTGCAATGAGGCTAAAAAGCCCCCCAGACCCCGCATGCCTTTACCCCGATTGCCCGAGCTGCTTAACCCCAACTAGAGTTGGACGCTAGATTTGATGTGTGGGTATTGAGAGTAATACCAGCGATTTAAGAGGCTATTCAAGGATGATTTATGGAGTTATCTCCCCTAACTCCCCGCAGAAACAGGACGCCAGGACCTGAGCTCAACCGGGAGAGGTTGAACTTTGAGACCGGTCTTGTCCCCGAACCGGCTCGGCTTGGTTCCGCATCCCGTTATTCCCTGACTATCCGACCTCCGTCTTCGGGTTCTAAACGAATTATTTATTTTTCTTCTCATTCTTATACTCGTGCCTTCTTGCCTCTTTCTTCTCTCTTCCTCTTGGATCTGTTGGCTCTTGGTTGATTCATTTATCTTCTCTACTGTACTCTATAAAGACCACATCCACTGTATACCCTGTCGATCAAGGACCTATTTCGTCATTCAACCTCGGACAAAAGGCGACGCTCCTCTTTTTTTCCTTCAATTGAAAGCGCGTTTCATTCAACACAACAACTATTCAAATCAGCCAAGATGGTATTAAAAGGCGGCGAGGTCGCTGAGCACAACAGCGCAAAGTCGTGCTGGGTTATCGTTCACGTATGAAGACCATGAATTGAGTTGCGACTCAGCGACTTTTACTGACCTGGCTTGCGATAGGGTAAAGCTTATGATGTGACAGAGTTTCTACCAGGTATGGAACACTCAAGAAATGAGATGTGAATTAGACTGACAACTTGTAGAACACCCTGGAGGTAAAAAGATCATTCTCAAATACGCTGTACGTCTCATTTTCTAATGAGACCCTCGTTTGACTAACACTCCCCAGGGCAAAGATGCCACCGAAGCTTACGAGCCCATTCATCCTCCCGATACTCTCGACAAGTATCTCGATGCCTCCAAGCATCTCGGCCCCGTCGATATGGGCACCGTCCAGCAGGAGAAGAAGGAGATGGACCCTGAGGAAGAGGAACGTCTGCAGCGCATTGAGCAGAAGCCTCTTCTCTCACAATGTTATAATCTCTTCGACTTTGAGGCTGTTGCCCGACGTGTCATGTCAAAGACTGCGTGGGGATATTACTCCAGTGCTGCTGACGATGAGATTGTATGTCATCCCCAAATGCTACTCAACATATCGCTAACAATGGATAGACAATGCGTGAGAACCACAGCGCATTTCACCGCATCTGGTTCCGTCCTCAAATCCTCGTCGACGTAGAAAACATCGACTTCTCAACCACAATGCTCGGCACAAAAACCGACATCCCCGTCTACGTAACAGCCACCGCCCTCGGTAAACTAGGCAACCCAGAGGGTGAAGTCGTCCTCACCCGCGCTGCAGCAAAGCACAACATCATCCAGATGATTCCCACCCTCGCATCCTGCTCCTTCGACGAGATCGTCGACGCAAAAGCTGGCGACCAAATCCAATGGCTGCAGCTCTACGTTAACAAGGACCGCGCCATCACCAAGAAGATCGTGCAGCATGCGGAGAAGCGTGGCTGTAAGGGTCTTTTCATCACTGTAGATGCGCCCCAGCTTGGAAGGCGAGAGAAGGACATGCGGTCTAAATTCACGGATCCCGGATCGCATGTGCAGGAGGGTACGGATACGGATAATAGCCAGGGTGCTGCGCGAGCTATTTCAACCTTTATTGATCCTGCGCTCAGCTGGAAGGACATTGCGTGGTTCCAGAGCATTACATCCATGCCTATCATCCTCAAGGGCGTCCAGCGAGTGGAAGATGTCCTCAAGGCTATCGACTACGGCTGCCAGGGCGTTGTCCTCTCCAACCACGGCGGTCGCCAGCTGGAATTCGCGCGATCCGCGATTGAAGTCCTCGCCGAGACGATGCCAGTCCTGCGCGAGCGTGGTCTCGAGAATAAGATTGAGATTTTCATCGACGGTGGAATTCGTCGTGGAACTGATATCCTCAAGGCTCTTTGCCTAGGAGCTCGCGGTGTTGGTATCGGACGACCTTTCCTTTACGCCATGAGCGCTTATGGAGAGGCTGGTGTTGATCGAGCGATGCAGCTACTTAAGGATGAGTTGGAGATGAACATGCGTCTTATTGGTGCTAGCACTATCAAGGACTTGCATCCTGGTATGCTTGATCTGCGAAGTCTGTTCCAGCACTCTAATGTGCCTTCGGATAACCTTTCGTCGACTGTGTATGATCCTTTGGCTGTGCCGGCTCAGAGACCCAAGGTTGGGCCTAAGCAAGATGCTCCCAAGGCGAAGCTGTAGAAGGGATGGATTTTTTATAAAGACTGGTTTGGATATTACTTCGTGGCTTTGCCTCTAGATGTAGAGTTAATTTAGAGTACACGAATTGCTTTATAGCGTCGAATTGTATACAAAGATCTTGATGAATTTACCTCGCTATGCAACCAATGCCTAACCTGATTCATTACCCTTTCCATATCCATTACCCTTTAGCTAGACCCTGTTCTCACAAACCTCTCATAAACTCTTGCAATGACATTGGTTTTCTCACAGCATTATTCAACCCTTCATGATACGTCACCCACACCTTACGCTCCTTTTCTTCCTTCTTGGCCTGCTGCTGTGGCGTATTCCCCGTGACCTCAGCCAGTGGTCGCATCTCAATGATTCGGCCAAAGAAATCACGTTTGATGAGTGTAGCCTCCTTCGAGTCTTCTATGAGGGCTTGTTTCTTGGCAGCCATGAGTTTCTCTGTGTTGAGTTGCTCAGCGTGTCCGAGAGGGTTGCCAGCTTGGAAGCGAGATTGTCGAGCGAGAGCCTCTCGTTCTAATAGCGTTCGCTTTAGTTCTTGGTCCAGAACTTGACGAACAGCGTAGCGTGTTGGCGCTGCAGAGGGTAGAAGTAGCGATGCACCCGTCTCAAATGTTGCTAGAATATCGAGATCCCTGTGATAATGTTAGTGGTGGTCATTTTGTGAAGATATAGGAGACTTACGGTTCCATGCGGTAGACATATTGTGGTGTCCGGTCATTGAGCGAACCACTCTCAATTCTTCCCTTCTGTAGCTCAATACCTACATCGGCCAGGACTTCAGTGGCACGCTTGACCATGGCACGTTCACTCTCCCTGCGCACACTGGCCGTGGTACCTTGACTTCCACCTATAACAACAGGCTTGACGTCTGGAGACACGATACGCGCAAGATACGGGAGAAACTCGGCAGAAACATCTTCAACACTGCGGAACGAACGCATGAGTGTAGGTGGAAGCTGACTCTGTAGACCCTGTAGCTGAGACCTGTTCTGACGCTCTGCTTCAAAAGCTTGGTAGTCAGCTCGAGGACCAGAAAAGGGCATCGGAGGCGCAGAGTCATCCTCCGCATCAGCACCCCATCGGCGATCGTAACCCATGCTGGGAAGGTATCGTTTGGGAGATGCGAAGAGGTGATGGCATGCTAGAACAGGCTGGCTGAGATATTGTGCCAACTCCCATTCTTGGCTGGCATAGAGGCGTGATTGACATGTATCGTGGAAGTGCATCCATTCGTATGCCTGGTTGGGCTTGGTAAGGTAGAGATCGTCATTGAAATCGCGATTTGGATATTCGGAGAACACTTCCGTCATGATATGGCTGATTTCGCCGCTTGTGTCGATCATTTGTCGTAGTCTTTCCATAGCATGCTTCTTCTGGTACTCGCCAAAACCCAGCTCAGCCTGTGGTTGTTCATGTTGTGTTTTAGACTTGGAGAGATCCATGGCCTGCTTTGGAAACCCTCCTCCTTCTTGAAAGAGGCGTGAAACAATGTCTTTGACACCGCCACGTCCTATACCACGAGCACCACCAGCGCCGCTGGTAAGATCCTGAAGGACGTTACGCTCCAACCATTGCCGGGTGAGGCGGTTTGTGCCCTTCAGATCTGATGCCCGAAACCGTCCAGCGACCCATTCACCAACGACCATGACACCTCGAAGATCACCCTCCACTGTGCTCTCGGCTCCCCGCCTGGCATCAATACCACTTGACATGCCCCAGGCTGCTTCGCACAACTTTCGCGCAGCGTCTTTCTCGCAAGGAATGCCCTCCTTCTCGAAGACAGTCTTTAGTCGGGTAACCACAGACTCCATGGTTGGTTTGCCAACGTGGATGATTTCGGCCAAGTTGGATTGCCGCAGTGGTCGAAGGGCTGGGGCATATACATCGTTGCAAATGAGAATCAGGGGACGCAACAATCGAAAGTCGTCACCCTTCTTCTTGTTACGCCCATAATTTTCTGAAGACGAGCCTGATGCATTCTTCTGGTCCAGGAGTACCAGGTCTATGAGGGCCTTCACAAAGCCACCTTCACCCGAACCCCCTGAACCAGTCACAACGCCGTCCACTTCGTCAACCACGACGCATGCTGGCTTGGCCAATTTTTGAGAGCCGTCTCCATTCTTGCGGTTGCTGACTGTTTTGACACTTTCTGTTCCCAAGCTTGTGCGGATGCGGTTTTTGACAACATCACGGCTTCGATCGTCACTGGCGTTAATCTCCATAACTTCATAACCTGCTTGTCTAGCACACACGTGTGCCAATGTTGTCTTTCCCAATCCCGGAGGTCCTGTCAGCATCAGGATCTTTCTATGAGGCTTCTCTTCCTCTTCTTGCTGTTTTGCGCCTGGTCGTCTGGCTATCACCGGTCTCAATTTTGCTGCTCCAGGGAACACAACTGGGTCCCACTTCTTCAACCATCGCAATACCATTCTGTTGGTGCCATCATCACCACACAAGTCCATGAAGTTTCGTGCTCGATATTTCTCCGTCCATAGGAGAGTTTTCTTATGCTTTTTGCCGGTCGATAGTCGGGGCTCGATTGATTGAACTGGCACATTGGACTCCTGCGATTTCGCTTGTTTCTGACTCTCGATCTCGGCTGATGCAGCGGTCATGAGGTTGTGAATGTCGACACCGTAGTAGCTTCGTTTCGCTCGTCCTTCTTTTGTTTTTGATCGAGCTGCAACCATTGACTCATATGTTGGTGCCGAAGTCGTCTTGCGCTCCTTGATTGTTATGGCCCTGCCGTCGCAAGTTGTTGCTTTGAACGATTGGGGCAAAAAGTTACTGAAGATTGGAGTTGTGAAGATTGATCTTTGGCTTGGTCGTGCTGGTTCTTGAACTTGTACGTCGGAAGTGTCCGAGGTTTGCTCTTCGTCAATCAGATCAATGGTTGTAGGCTCGGCCTCAACTATCGTATCTGAAGGCTTCTCTCGTGGATCTTCGATCATCAAACGTTTTGCTACATGACTAGAGTTCGAAGTCTCCTCATTACTGTCGGAATCGGAGTCATCGTCCTCAACGAGGAATGGACCTCGAGCTTTCGGTTTAGGAGGGCTATGATCGTGGGGTTTGGCGCGTTTTGTTGTAGGAGGGGAATGGGGAAATGTGATCGGTGAAGACGCTGACAACATCTTGAATATCCTCTTTAGACTAGTTGAAAAGAAAAAGTCTTGTTAGTAAAGAATTGTGAAGATGATTGTGTTGTTGGTGGGACTAATTAATTCTCCAGGGACGTCTCCGGGTTAGCGACGCGCCGTGTTTAATTGAGTCGCGTCTTTCGTGTAAGTCAATTGAGCCCCACTAATTCTGGCGTCCCCAGCTGACATAAGCGAGCAACTTGAAATTGAACCACCACCGTCGGAGCCGCGAGATAATCCGGTGATGAAGCTGAATTGATGCCAAAATTTTGGCTCCTCAAGGACAACTACGACGAGCCAGTTTCCAGGACCGTGGGCCTCAATCTGTCAATATGCGTCGGCCTACGAAATATTACAGTCTTACCAGACCGGTATGTTCAATTTTTCACCCTGATTGACCCGTCCTGGCTGGGTCCCACCCCGCGCGAGGTGAATTTTACCTTGCTAACCAGCATACGATATAGAAACTCAGACAGTCATGGAACAAGTACAACCTGTTTAATATCGCCCGTGCGGCCGGCCGCGAGCCACCAGTCAACAGCCGAGCGACATTCTTCCAGCAGAAATGGGCAGCCAAGTCGAAAACCCGGGGTTACCACGGCGAGCACGTTTCCGAGAAGAAGTGGGTGCGGCTCTTCTCACGACGCCTTCTATCCGCTGTCGATCTTCCCCCCAAATACCTTGCCGCCAACGATGGTGCTGAGCAGGCCGCTGGTCGTGGTTCAGGCTTGACGACATCCGACGTAACAGCCGAGTCCTACTCCCGAGTCCCCCAAGGCAGCACCTCAGTCCGAAGTCCTTCTCATCCCGCTCAGCGTGGCCGAGCTTTTGGCAATGTGAATGAGATGCTCTCAGAGCATTTCCAGAACATGACACCTTATATGCAAATGACATTTGCACCTCTGGAGCGAAGGCTTGATACGGCTGTTTTCCGTGCCATGTTTGCTAGCAGTGTAAGGCAAGCTCGCCAATTTATCATTCACGGAGCTGTCAAGGTCAACGGAAAGAAGGTAGGCTTCATGCAAAAGTCCCCATTGAGTATGGTTTAACATTCTATAGATGGTCCACCCATCGTACGCACTGAACCCTGGTGATATGTTCCAGGTTGAGGTTGAGAAGGTTTTGTACGGCACTGGAGAACAAAAGACACCCGAGTCAACGACGCAGCAAGGCCACGAGAAGGAGATGATCGACCAGCAGGAAGAGGCAGTTCGAAAGCAAGGTCTCAAGAAGCGGTCTAAGGTCCTTGAGGCCGTTGCCAAAGAGGGAGAGGACGCTGAATCCGCTGATGGGAAGACACTTGGAAAGCACTCGCGCAGGCGTGTTGAGCGCGAGGTGCAGCTGCATCGTGTCAAGAACCTCCGAACGACAGCCCGAGAGATTCTCAAGGGTGACATGAGGAACCTATCTGCTAAGCAGAAGAAGGATCTGCGATTATTCCGTGACACTGCCCAACGTTTCCTCTCACTTCGTGAGGATCGCGAGATTGACGCACGGGAACTCCTTATGCAGATTCAGGCTCAGATCACAAAGCTTGAGTCTGTGGATGCTTTCCGAAAGGCTGATACAGCACCAGCTAAGGAATCAACTAAAGCTAAGACTAAAGCTAAGACTGAGGATTCAACTGAAGCCCCGGCTGAAGCATCGGCTGAAGTATCGGCTGAGGGCTCGGCTGAGGGCTTGGTTGAGACACCAGCTGAGAAGTCAGAATCGAAATTGACCAAGAAGGAGAGGGAAGAAAAGAAGTTGCAATTCAAGAACAAGGTCCTTGAGAAGGGTCTAGAGGGGATCACAAATAAGCAAGATCGTGATCGGGCCATGAATATCCTGGCCACTGAGAACTTGACCAACGAGGAGATCCGCCGCCTCGTTAACATCCTCAGGAACGACTCCGAGAACCCCATCGACCACTCCAAACCCTACGTCACCCCCTGGCGTCCTCGCCCCTTCATGTCCGCATTTGCTTTCATCCCCCGCTACCTTGAGGTCAACCCCAACATCTGCGCCGCGGTTTACCTCCGTCACCCCGTGGCGAGAAAGGGAATAGCTGAGGTTCCCACGCCTTTCAGCTACTTGACCAACCAGTTGGCGCACAACTGGTACCTGGGACGAGGTTAATGAAAAAGCAATTGTAGGTTTCGGGTTGGGAAGAATTTTGGCTAGGCGGATGGTGTGCCTGTGTAATATACCACCTTCTAGAGTGTACGGTAGATAACCGGATGTACCTTGTATGTATCAACACTGTTAAAAGCATGTCAAGTCTGGATTGTACACTATCCTGGGAGTGCTGGATGGTTCAGCTGCTGAGACAGCGTTTCAATGTGAAATGAAACCCCATTTGTTTATGTTTTCTTGGGATAGAAAGATGACTCTCAACTGTGGCATGTGCGTGAATCTTGTAGTAACAATTGTAGATACCCTCCATAACGTTGAATAACTCCAGATCGCCGGGACTTGTGGAGGGCTGATCCGAAAGTTCATGATTGGCATCACGCCACAAAATAACTACAGATCCATTGGCTGGACAGTCACCTAAAGGGGATATGGGGCTCTTGTATATCAGCCACCAACAGCAAAACCAGGACCAAGGACACTGAGGATGGGCTAAAGTTTTAACATGGATGCCTCGTTGTGTTGGTGGCTGATTAGATACGGAAATTTAAAGTTCAGATAAGCAACTGCCATAGGGATATGATAGGGCCAGTTGATTTAACACTTTGACCTGATAAGCAAGTGATTGAAAGAAAGGTAGGCTGCATAGACCATAGAGCCCTAGGTACGAATATATACCTTATGTCAAAGCGTACAGCAGAACTTGAGCCAGATAAGGTGCAGCTGAGCCGAGCCGTCCGTACGTTGATTGGGGCAAGGTATGTAGTACAAACTACAAACCAAACGCTTCTCTGAGGCGCCACAAGAAGCACGGATGGGGTTCTTCGGTACCAGGCGTCCAGGCCCGTGGATAAGAATGCAGCTCAACTCCCGGCCCAAAAGAGAATCTAGATATGCCGTCTCTGACCAATCTCAGTTCTCTCCTGAGACCTTATCAGAACGACTTGCCTAAGTCGCACAACCGTTATCAGAGACCCCTGGGGCCCCGGGCCGCTACTGTATGTACAAAGGGAGATGAGCCACATCCTTGACTGGCCGATCTGAGTGGGGGAATATGCAGGAAGGATGTCGATTATCTATGTTAAGAATATCCCATCCCATGTGAAAGCGAGTGGTGTTTTTTTTACTTTTGGGAAATAAACTATCTTGACTGCCTTCATTCCCTCCAACCCGGATACCCAGACTATACCAAAAATAGTAACAGATCCAGACCCAAGACGATGTTGGATTTTAAAGTGGTGGCTCAACGCGAGACAGAAGACTTACATAACGCCTTTCTCTGAGTCGCCAGAACTGCGGGACCCCTCCACGCTGGTGGCTTGCCTCCACTCAATTCCTTGACCAACGTCAGTTCCTCCATCTGTTAACCTTACCTTGCCGTTTGCACTTGATCAGGGTCTTTTCCTACAATAGTAAAGTACCTGAACCTTCGGTCAGCGTCAGGTTAAGTTAAGTCAAGAATCGCCTGCAAGTTCACCTTAATCAGCCGCAGTCGGTGTCTAGGCCTTTTAGCTTCAAGAATCTACCTCACACTTCTCATCCCCTTCACTCTTCCATCGCCCTATTTCTTTCCACCTCAGGTTCCATCGCATCGCATTGGATCGCATCGCCTCATATCATCCATCACCTCATCTCAAATCACCTCACTTTGGTCAGGCACCCTCGGGCTGTCTTCGGCGGTGACCCCAGAAAAGAGACCTCGTGGAGCTGGCAATCGCTCGGCAGAAGACCTCACCTCCTACCAGCTATGATTGATTACAAAGCCCACAACCTCAGGATGGAATAGGTGTTAAGGAGGATCATATGCCCATGTTCCAACTCGTACCTATTCAACTCCAATTCTTCTCCAGTCTCTCCTCCTTTACTACTACCCACAGTCGTGTCTATTAACCAACCGCAAACCTCTCATCTTCGCCTAGTTTGAGCCAGGTGCTGATCCCCGTTCGAACTTTAACCACGATTTCGTCCCCCACAGTTTATTGTGTGGGCCTAAGGACCAGCATATTCGTTCAAAAGATCGTGTCATATCATCTCAGAAAGAGTGTTTATTATCTGGACCGCCTCGTATCCTGACCTCTGTCAATTGCTTGATTTGCGTACACCTTGATCCCCAGATTTCGCTTGCTCAGTAACACCATGGAAGAGCCGCATCCCAAGACCGTGGTCCAACCCGGCCCATCGGCGCCAGTCCAAGGGGCAACTCGCAAGAAGTCACGCAGAGGCGCAGGCGCTGCCAGCCAGAAGAGGCGATGTGTGAGTACGGCCTGCATAGCTTGCCGTAAACGCAAATCGAAATGCGACGGAGCCCTTCCCAGTTGCGCTGCATGCTCCAGCGTATACGGAACTGAGTGTGTTTATGATCCCAACTCGGACCATCGGCGGAAGGGTGTCTACCGCGAAAAGGTTGACAGCATGAAAGCACGCAACTCAACCTTGCAAATTTTAATCGAGGCCATATTGAACGCTGAGGAGGACGATGTGTCAGGCATTGTTCACAAGATTCGTACCTGCAACAGTCTTGACGCCGTCGCCGAAGATATTATCAAGATGCAACAGCAGCAGCCACAGCAACAGCAGTCGACGATTACTTCAATCAATGATGATTCTGATGATTATGAGCAAACCAATGATAATTATACTACCGACCAGCCCGAGCAGGGTGAGAGGGATCTGGCTCGCAAAATGGGTGAGCTCAGACTGGAAAACGGCAACGTTCGCTTCATTGGAGGCACCTCTCATCTTATCTATCTGAGTGATCCGACGCATGATGGAGAACTTGAGCCGAGCCTTGAAGACTACACAACTGGAGAGGATCCTATCACATCCTGGACTCGCGTCACTCAAGACACTCAGCTCATCACCCACCTTATCAACATGTACTTCAACTGGCACTACCCTTACTTCACCACACTCTCAAAGACTTTGTTCTTCCAAGACTTTTTGAGGGGAAAGTCTGGCATAGGGCGAGGCACTGCGTACTGCTCCTCACTCTTGGTCAATGCTATGCTCGCATTGGGTTGTCATTTTACAAGCGTAGCTGGCGCCTACGGTACCCCTGGAGATAGCCGAACAAAAGGCGACCACTTTTTTGCTGAGGCAAAGCGCCTGATTATTGAGAACGACGAGTATGAGAAGCCTCGATTAGTTACCGTTCAAGCGTTGGCACTTATGTCAGTAAGAGAAGCCGGTTGCGCTCGCGAAGCAAAGGGGTGGGTTTATAGCGGAATGAGTTTCCGCATGGCTGAAGACATTGGCCTCAACCTTGATGTTGGCCAGCTCGATAAAGAACGAATGAGTGATTATGAGATTGATGCCAGGCGAATCACATTCTGGGGCTGCTATCTATTCGACAAGTGCTGGTCCAACTATCTCGGCAGACTCCCCCAGATTCCCAAGAGTTCGTTCAATGTTTCCAAATTCGATGTGTTCCCCGACGAGGACGCAGAATCATGGTCACCTTATACAGATAGCGGATTCGACCAGTCATTCAAACAACCAGCACGTACACGAGCTATTGCTCTTCAGATGTCAAAGCTTTCTGAGATCAGCAGTGACTTGCTCGCTTTCTTTTATCATCCCAGCAACATTGGCAGGTCCAGTGGAAAGACTGTGGAACTCAAGAAGTTGAGTGAGCTGCACCGTCGTCTAGAGGAGTGGCGAAAAGAACTTCCAAGGGAATTTGAGCCTAAAGATGGCCAGCTACCCAATGTGCTTCTCATGCAGTAAGTAATCTGGCAGCAACTCGATCGCAAATGACTGATCCCGGACAGCATGTTCTTCCATCTCCAGTACATACACCTCTTCCGACCTTTCTTAAAATACTCACCCACTTCTTCGCCTCTGCCACCACATGTCTCACCCCGTCGTATTTGTACAGCAAATGCTGGCGCCATCTCAAAGCTTCTCCGATTGTACAAGAAACTTTGGAACCTACGCCAGATTTGCAACATTGCAGTGTATATGGTGCACAGCGCATGTACAATCCATTTACTAAACCTCCCTGAAAAGACTGCTCGGAGGGATATTACTCATGGAGTGAAACACCTTGAGGAGATTGCTGAAGATTGGCTCTGTGCAAGAAGAACCTTGAGCATCCTGAGTGTCCTTGCTCGGAAGTGGAATTGCGAGCTCCCTGAGGATGCCGCATTCGTGCTTCATCGGGCCGATGAAAAGTACGGAACGTACAGCACTTCTGACGTCCCGTCACCTCATTCGCAGGCGGGAGCTTCGCCCCTTTCTGATGGTGGCCTGGGCATGAAGGCGATGGGTGAATATAGCCCTTTTGCCCCGTACAGTCGAGCACAGCTGGGCCGACCGATGCAACAGCTTCAACAGCAACAACCGCAGCAGCAGCCTCAACGATCCGTAACAGAAGCCATGCTGGCAAGCGCCCCGCTGTCAAACACCATTCTTGCTCAGCAGCAGGGTATGCCCGTTAACAGATCCAACGCAGGATTTGGACCCGAGCCTATGGGTGGATGGGGTGCTGTTCCTGTTACATCATCGATGCCATCCTATCAACAGGCATTTGCACCCATCAACCGTAATAGTATGCCAAACACCGGCACAAATGTCCCGCCTGTCAGCAATCCTCCGACGTCTAACCGGTCTATGCGAATGGATGGGCAAGAATGGTTCTTGAACGACAGCGCAAGGTGGCACCAGAGTTTTGAGGCCTGGCAGATGGCCAACAACGGACAAGACAATTCCGTCTTCATGTTTGGCGACAGCAACAGTCAAGACACCCCCAATAGCACCGGGGACGGCAACGGCAATATGCAGGCTGAAGCCAACGATCAGATAGCAGCGCTTGATGGTTTGGGAGCGTCATTATCCCGGGGTGGATGGCTGCCGGGCTTAGATTAAGGGGTTTGGCAAATGCCGTTGGTATATTGTAAATGCTTATGCGCAGGTCAACAGTGACGACTTGGATTAAAAAGTTTCAGTAACTAGATGGTTCTGGAGTTGGATGTCAAAAGTATATTAGCCAGAACATGAAGCGTAAATTCATGTGATAGATTAGGTGACGGGTCGTGAATTCGTATTACACGACTGGCCACAATGCGGTGTGACATATTTCCCAAGTCGGTGTCGGCGTTGACGTCTCATGAGTGGTAAGCTTTGACTATATTATTACGGTTGAATAATATCCGGCTCAGCTCTCCGTAGTTCAGCTAGGTTCACCGCTCTGCCGGCCTGAGATTCAGGCGGTTACAGGTAAAGTGGTTATATAAGGCACTGGTATATGGCTGAAAACGAGGTGTAAACTTCAAGGGTGTCACACAGCGATTGGTGCTTCGATATCCAAGCTTCGATCACTACGTAGGTGGTTTGTGTAAGAGGGAACCACGTGGTACCCGGGAACAAGGGACGATGAAGCATACACTGCAGTGTGAGTGTCTTGTTTAAAGATGGTGTCAAGAAGAACTGAAGGGTCAGTTCATAGAGCCGTTGGACCGGGGGAGACTGCACCTAGGTACTCTGTAGTGCACCAAGACCAACAGTGCAGTGCACGTACAGGGATGCATGGGGATGGGACGAGTGTGGGGAAATCGGCCCGGCAGCCCGTTCGTCCCTCGGCGCCACAAGCAAAACATTCCGGCGGTGGACGTCATGAGGGGAACCAACGATTGGCGAGATTAGCTTTCTGGAGAGGTGAGTTACAGCATAGGAGCAGTGCTGCAGTGAAGGAACTATAGGTCAGCAAGTAAGGTAAGGTACATACATATTATTATAACGAGTTGGAGAGAAAAGCATGAGGTGGTTGTGGTGGATGGGAGAGATGGCATGCCATCCAACTCGTGGCCAAGACCCTGCCATGCGGTCCAATGCTGTTCTAACGGCCTATGGTAGCTTGACTTATGCTGGAGCCTAGCATTGCATTACATGCAGTCATGTACATCCATTCCATTGAGTCTAATCCGCGCTTCCGGTGCAGGTTCTGACAGGGCTCTGGGCGATTTGATTGGTGCGCAAGTGCGGGCGCAAATGCCGGGTTAACTACAGGCTACCGATAATAGTCCAGCAATAGAGGGTTACACAAGAATTTGTGAGGAAGAAAGAGAAGATGAAGAGTTTGACAACAGGATATGGGGTATCTAAAGTTGTATTGTAAAATTTAAGGTGGAAAAATTCGAGACGAAAGGGAAATTGGATCGAAAGACAAGTTCGCGAGTATTTCCTATTTCGGGAGAGCAAGTTAAGCTCATGCATCCGAACCGAACCCCAAACCCAAAATCTAATTGGCCCCGATCTAAGAGATTGGGGGAAAGATTCAGAGTCACTTCGGACTCGAGCCCCCAAACATTAACACTAATAACCATTAAGGAAGGCGCATAGTAAATCAATCACCTGGGGTTCACGGCGCGCGTTGTCCATCGTCATTCAAGCTCAGATCACACATGGCAGGCAAAGGCGCAGGGGGTCTCGATCATGAAGTCAATTGTCTCGACCTTGAAAATCCGGGGAACTGAGAGCAAAAGGAAAGTCCCAAGAATTCTCATCCACACCTCCTGTTCCCTACTTCATCCACTTTTGTGGATGTGATGTACGGACCGAGTGCTAGTATACTAGTCCATGATATGTTGATAGGTATACCTACACACGTACCATGCCAACATGCAGAGATATCTGATACTACCCTTACGCCTCTCTACTAGGCCAACGGAACGGATCGCAGGCCCTGGGAACGAAGCCAAAAGATCCTTCATCATCCTTCGTCGCATCTTACCATCAAACACGAGAATCACACTTGGCACTCTATCTATTCTGTAGCCTCGACAATGCCGTTCTGCCCTGCCGCCTCCCCCCAATTTCCTTCCCACCGGGTCAAGTTCGACGTCAAGCCTCGGCTAACCTAAAGCTCCAAGTTTCAGAGACCAAGAGCCTCAGGTGGGCGGGCGGCCACGCGCTGACGCCACTAGATCCAACGACCCTGGCTTAATTAACTTACCTGACCGGTCGGTTACAACTTACCCTGAGTCAAAGCCAAAGACAGTAGAGAGCTACAGACAAGCTCACCATCAATAACATCACCGGTTTCCAACAAAGGCAATGAACGGTTCTTTTGCACGTCAGCACATGCTTGGATGCGCTACAGCTCCTTACCTAGACTGGCAGCAATCAGATCAGGAAGCTAGCTACCTAGCTCTCTCGCCTCTGAGCCCATCCAATTGCTGTCTGGATAATAAGATGAGATCCTGGAGATGGCTGCCACCTTTGCATTTCGACCCCAGACAAACCAATCCATCACCAATTTCCCCAGGTTATCCGTAATGGTTAATGGTTAATATCAATTCGCCTTGAAGGACACGGCTCAAGGCGGCGCGACAAGAACGCGGTTATTCTTGGACCTGGTCAAGAGAACACGTCTCGAACATGAACAATTCCAGCCTGGCTGTGACAGTGGTACTCATTGATTAAAAGAAATACTTCTCGGAAGATGCAACCGACCAGGTCAAGGCCAATTCGTTGGTGCGAGTGGCACCCCATGGTACAAAATCCTCCACCTCTTACACCACTCCACATCTGTTCATCAACCCACCTTCGGCGGGACCTCGCTCCCAAGCTTTGAGTCTAACTAAGGCTAGATCCTCACTTCTCCGTACGGAGTAGTAAGCGAACCATTTGGCGTGCGGAAACTTCTTGGGGCATGCTGGCCTAGTAAAGGTACTCCCCCGTTTCTGTTTCTGTCAAACAAGCCCTGTCCGCCCGACATTTCAGTCACGAGCGGCCATGGGGTTTCTCCAGAAAAACACGACGCCGGTTTCCCTCGCCTCTTCCTTCGTTAATACCGTCTGGTTCTGATTGTCATTATTGCTGTTGGTTTAGACGATTCGAAATTATCGATATTGCTTCTTTTCTCATCTTTGTAAACCTCATTCTCCACCTCAAAGTTGAATATCGACTCAAGGGTTTCTGAGTTATATAGGCTCAGATTCACACAACGCCAAACCTCAGGATCCACTTGTCAGTCACTCAGTCTTCTGATCTGACATGACTTGACTTGACTTGGGTCTCTTTAAAACGAGCCACAAGGTGACCAATCTTGATGTGAAGGAACTCGTCCTACTCTTGTCTCTCAAAAGCTAGAATCATCGAATCAATTGCATCAAAGACGAAGATCTTACCTCGACATACTCGTGTCTAAGCACAGAGTTGTGACAGCAAGTGTACTACGGATACTACACTCGACATTGCCGCAAATCTCAACACATCTGGCAATAAGCTATTTAGCCAGAGTTCTTTAACGGCAGCTAGAGACCTCAAACGACCAGGGTTGCTGTAAGTGTATGCCTTCACTTTGTCTCATCTCCTGAACCGTCATTCATCTTCTCATATCCCTTCACACTCTCCCTGCCCTGTCAAGTATCTACCCATTTCTTACACCCTGCCATATATACGGACGAGGTAGTACCCTCAAAACCCTGTGCTCATCACTCCCTATAATACAGAGGTGTGAGATGCCTTGTCAATCACTCAGCGGTCCCCGCTCCCCGACAAATTTGCCCCCTAATAGCAATACGCGTTGATCTTGTTCTGATTTGATGCCTCCGCAACCCGCCTGCAGCCGTCATCAGACTCGAACCCCTGTTTACACAACCTACATCTAGCCCTTCCCCATAAACTGATTTGAGTTCTGCCTGCAGGAAGGCGAGCTGACCCGGTTTATCAGTGAAGCTGTCCCCGTCCTCTCCAAGAGAGGGGAATAGCTCACAACATACTTTGATCCCAGCCAAGCTCCTCAAGCCCACGATACCCTTACCGCCGCAACATCCTCCGCAGCGTCTGCGGTAGAACGCGAGCACCATCAACATGTTATCTAATCCACTTCAACGCTTTTCACCTTACCAGAACATCACCTCTTCCAGTATCTCGCCGGATGGAAACGTCCAACAAAGCACGATGTCAGGTGCAGGACTGGATTCGCTTGGGCAGAGCCATCAATATCCGATTCAACCACTCTCGCAGGCTGTACCCCTTTCAAACGCCCATCTAGAGCGGCCAGGTGCTCAAGTAAAGAGCCGACAGCACCCTTATGGAGTTCACCCGCGTAATTCCAGTACTTCAGGGCCTATCAGGAGAAGAATCAGTCGAGCCTGCGATCAGTGCAATCAACTTCGGACAAAATGCGATGGCCAACACCCCTGCGCACACTGTATCGGTAGGTATCGAGGTCAAGGCATTAACGAAGTGTTTCTGACTTCTGTAGAATTCGGCCTGGGGTGCGAGTACATCCGCGAAAGGAAGAAGAGAGGCAAGGCATCGAGAAAGGAACTAGCCCAGCAAGCTGCTGCTCAAGCTGCGGCGGATTCGACACCTGAGAACGGCCAATCCACCAACAAGGGACTCGACTCTTCGAATATGGTACTGGAACAGCAATCTAGCGAACGGCATCCGAGCACAAGCAGCAAGTCGAGCAGAGATCCGGGCGACGACGTGATGCGACACACTCAAGGCCTAGAAGGTCTCGACCACCTTGGCAACATAAGCGAACAACCACACCTTGGCCGTTCTTCTCTGGATGGCGAACATATGGAAAACAACGGCGGTCTCGATCTTAACGGTTTCGGAAGTATGGCACACGGCTACGAACCGCAAGGTCTCGAAGGTCCTGTGCTTAATGGTCAGTCATATGCCTCTAACGGACGTGGCAACATGTCTGGTTATGCCGAATTCCCGTATTCGATGCAAGCTCAAAGCCCTCCCAACTTTACGAATAACTCGACATTTCGAATGGGAAACAGCCCTCTTGGGTACTCGATGGGAAAGGGGACATCTCCTGGATGGGGTATCTCAATGGCTTCACCACCGGCGCAATATCAGTCCCAAGTTCCTGCTCCCGCCTTCAGCAATTCGAAATTACGATATCCTGTCCTGGAGCCATTAGTGCCATATCTCAATAATCTTTTGCCGATCCCGCTAGCTTGCGATTTGATCGACTTATACTTTGCGTCTTCGTCATCAGCGCAGATGCACCCAATGTCACCCTATGTTCTGGGGTTCGTATTCCGAAAACGATATTTCCTGGATCAGACGAGACCGAGGCCATGCCAACCAGCTCTCTTGGCAAGCATGCTGTGGGTTGCTGCACAGACGAGCGACGCCCCTTTTCTCGCCAGCACACCATCAGCTCGCGCCAAAACTTGCCAGAAGCTCCTAGAACTTACAGTTTACCTCCTCCGACCGCTCATTCATACAGCATCAAGTGACGCACCCAGCCCTGTTGCTGATGGTGTTGCTCTTGGTGGTTTGGGTGTAGCTATGCCTGGGTCAATCAGCCTGGATGCCACGAGTGGTGAATCAGGACCATTTGGCGCAGCAGGAAGCCTCGATGATGTGATAACTTACATTCATTTGGCGGTCGTTGTCTCTGCTAGCGAATACAAGGGAGCTAGTATGAGATGGTGGACTGCCGCTTGGGGTCTCGCTCGTGAGCTGAAGCTTGGACGCGAGCTTCCTCCTGGACCCTCACTTGCGACCCAAGAGAATATGGACACTGATACTGCAGAAGACGCAGAGGGTGGTATCAGTGGTAATGGATATGTAGGTGAGGAAGAACGTGAGGAGCGACGCCGGATATGGTGGCTCCTGTATATTGTCGACAGACATTTGGCGCTGTGTTACAACCGCCCCCTATTTCTTCTCGATATCGAATGCCAGGGCTTATTGCAGCCCATGGACGATGCCCGGTGGCAGAACGGCGACTTTAGCGGACACTCGAATTCGACCACAGATCCCAATTTGCTAGGGACAAGCCCAGATGGATATGGCGCCGACTTGACACAGCCTCACGGACCCCAATACGAGTGTCGCGGCCATAGTATATTCGGTTACTTCCTCCCTCTTATGACTATTCTGGGTGAGATTGTCGACTTGCACCATGCAAAGAACCACCCGCGCTTTGGTGTCAGCTTTCGTCAAGGCCATGAGTGGAATGCTCAAACCGCAGAAATTACTCGGCATCTGGAGATATATGAGCAGAGCTTGCAGGCTTTTGAGCATAAGAATCTTCCTCGAGGAGCGGAGGACAGAGTTGATGCTCAGAACGAGGGCAACGAGCGCTCAGGGGTTCCTGAAACCAACACGCCGTCGGTTCACTCGGTACACACTAATGGATCCAATCGCCTTACAGAGAGCAACATCCAGACCCGAATTGTCATCGCATATGGAACTCATGTGATGCATGTATTGCATATTCTTCTGGCTGGAAAATGGGATCCCATCAACTTGTTAGACGATGAGGATCTGTGGATCTCTTCGCAAGGTTTCATCACATCAACGAGTCATGCGGTAGCGGCGGCTGAAGCCATCAACCAAATTCTCGAATTTGATCCTGGTCTGGAGTTCATGCCTTTCTTCTTCGGCATCTATCTTCTTCAGGGGTCGTTCTTGTTGCTGCTTATTGCGGATAAGCTGCAGTCAGAGGCGTCGCCCAGCGTTGCAAAGGCATGCGAGACAATCGTGCGGGCTCACGAAGCATGTGTTGTCACTCTAAGCACAGAATATCAGGTTAGTCCTTTGACGAAGTAGGCGTGATGATAGAAACTAACAATATGATAGCGAAAATTCAGCAAAGTTATGCGTAGCGCTCTTGCTCAGGTTCGAGGTCGTGTACCCGAGGATCTAGGAGAGCAGCAACAACGGCGAAGGGAGCTTTTGGCGGTTTATCGATGGACAAAGGACGGAACTGGATTGGCCTTATGAGCAGGGCTCCGGTCAGGGAAACGGACTGCAAAGGAATTGGAAAAGGAGGCAACGTACTTGTGGCGTATAAGGCGGTATGGGACATTCCTTTTCGGGTGGGAATAACGGCCTTTATGGACTCGAGTATCGAGTATGGGAGCGGCACGATGCTTTTAGATACCATGAAGCGGACAGCGATCAGTTGTCGAAAAGCCAAGTCTTTTGGCATTTGGAAATTCAATTCTTATTAATCTTTTGAGTGTTGTTGTGTCTTTTCGAGAGTGATGCAGTGTCGGTGATGGTATGAGGAACTTTTGAAGAAATACATTAGCGAAGGATTCAAGGGATGTTGGCTGAATGATTTGAGTGTTCGGTGATGCTCAAAGAATGGGCACGGATGCAAAATGAAGGGTAGTGGTGAACTGAACAAGTGTGTTCAGCAAGACCATCGACTGAACAGGTGAACACAATCATCCCAGTAAACTCAGTCCTCGATCAATCTCTTCATCCTATTAATTCCAATTTCTCTTTTATTCGGGTCGCTGCTGTGGATGTGTTTTCTGACAGCATTACGACGCCTTTGCTGATGGCCGACTTCAGCGGTAACCCCTATTTGTGCAAGTCAGCCCAGAACGATTTACTGCTTTCAATAAAGCTTACCAATGTGCATGGCCAAGATGGCATCGATTCCATGTCATTTTCATCTTGGCATCTTCGAAATTCGATGCGTTGTTTCGATGTGACCTCACGATGCGAGTCCTATCCACGACCTGAGCCCGGAGACAAATTAGCGATGAAGAAGCGGAACGCTCGGTACGACTCCAATAAATAGCCCATGATGGATGTACAATACAAGAGGTCGTTTTACTTGTGTTTTGGAAGCTTGGATACTTTGTAATGCCGATGGCGGGGCGAGTTGGTGCATTTAGTGTGGAAACCACCAAGACTGAAGAAGCGATCAACAAAAGAAATACCAACGCATGACTCACCAAAGATTGTCCCTTCTAACATGAACATAACCAAAAGATAATGGAGAAGAAGAAACAACAATTATAAAGTGCATCCTCGCCAGAATTGTTGCTGTTGCATGTCACGCCTCGTGCACCCTCGCGAGTAACCACGTCATGTGTTTTCACCAGAAAGCGATTGGCAGTTTATTTCCATGCCGTTCAACTAAACGTGGGGAATAGAGGCTCTACAGTGCCAGACTTCTGACCTCCACTCTCGACTTCAACGCATTGGGTCCGTTAGGCACTCGGTCATATAACTCCATAGACATGCATCACTTACAAAATACTATGCACTTGTGATAGATACATTATATATCATGTCTAACATCTAATCTCTAAGAGCAGATTGTGAGGAATGGCTATGATATGCTCACGTGGACTGCCAAACAAAAATGCAGTGTCTGGCTTCCATTGCATCAGATGGGGGCATATCTGTCTAGTGCTCTGGCCGCCACGCTCTCCTTTCTTAATCACGTCTCTAGACGCGTCTATCAGTAACAAACGCCCGTCCACGCGTGATCCCATCGCCAATAGCGGACTATACATGTAGTGACCGAGTTGTAGGAGACCATAAGCCCCTATGGCACTGCTATGTCTCCCTGTAGGAAATGACTAGCTTGTATCTACTGCATTGCCCTCTGCATCTACTGACAGAGGCGGTCCGAACTCGCTTCCACTGCGTTTGCTGTTCTGCCTTCTTGGTTGCTCCACCGCCTCCGTCTCCCATCTCTTCCTCTCTCCTCTCTCCCATCCCCCACACAACAACACCGCAACACCTGCACACAAAAAACTTCCTTCTCTTAACAACACACTTCCATCATTCGCATCTGCTTTTGAGATCACCTCTATTCACTAGCATCTCTTGCTTCGTCTTATCTATCTGCACTGAATCACTGCACTCTAGTTCCCCCTCCGCTTGCGAGCTACTCACTGCCGCATATCTACCCTTCATCACATACACACAAGACATATTGATCACTGAATCATCGTCACTTATTATCTATTGCCCCTTCTCTACTTATACCCCCGCGCTATCGCGTGCCCGCCGACAAGATGTCAGACCGACCTCCTGTCTACCCTCCTCCCCCAACCGGAGGCATCAGACTCTATCCTGGTGAACCACTTTATCAACCTCAGGTTCATATCTATCAACCACCTCCACCACCTCCCTCAAGCCAAGAAGTAAGCCAAGAAGCTCAAGCTGCAGAGTTCGCTCAGGCTATAGGATTGCCTGCCGCTCCTCGAAGTTCTGGACTCGCTTTCCCTCGACCTGCCATTCCAGCTGCACCTCAACTCACCCAAGCTACTTCAGCTTCTGTACCATTCCAAGCTGCTTCTACTTCTGGGCCATCTCAAGTACCTTCTGCTCCTGGACCATCTCAAGCACCCTCAGCTACGAAGGTTACCAAAGCCAAGAGAGCTCCTAAGACTACCAAGGCCAAAGCTCCTGCAGTCCCAAAGGCCCCGAAAGCTCCCAAGGCCCCAAAAGCACCAAAGGCAGCTCGTGCTCCTCGTGCTCCTCGCGCCCCTAAGGCTTCGGGGGCTGGTCGAGGCCCTAGAGTACCCAAGGCACCTCAAGCTACTGGGCCTGGTCCTCAGCCTGTTGCACCCCAGATCCCTCAAAGATTTGTTTATGCTCCTGGGCTCAATTTACTCTATGCTCAGTACTCTGGACTCGCTTTCCCCCAGCCTGCTCCACCTCAGGTAACTCAGGCACCTCGGGCGCCCCAAGCATCTCAAGCTTCTGGATCTTCTCAAGCTACTACTGTCGCTCCCCCTCAGGAAACCCAGGCACCTCAGGTCCCTGGAAACATTCCCGCAACTACACGCACTCGGCTTCAGCCCTCTACACCTCGGATATCTCAGATCACTGGAGCCATTCTTGGTTCTGGACTCATCTATTCTCCTTCTATTCCTCAGGTAACTCAGGGAACCCAGTCCGCTGGACTTGCTCTCCCTCAGACTGCTCCTCGCCAGGTCACTAGAGTACCTCAAGCTTCCGGATCTTCCCAAGCTACTACCCTCGCTCTTCCCCAGCCTGATACACCCCAGGTCACTCAGACAGCCCCTATCTTCAAAGTACCTGCTCTACCGGTGTCTCGAAAGCCCAAAAAAGCTCGAACCGAAGCTACCCTTTCCGAGAAAGCTCGCGGAAAGCAGCCAGAGAAGGCCCCCTGTAAGCGGTCTATTGACAAAGTCGAAGGTTCAAACTCGGAAGGTCCCCCTGACAAGAAATCTACTCTCACCATTTGCTACGACGGCTTGCCCGGTGTCTCTGAAGCGTTCCGGGAAGCCCGCAGAGCCAAACAGCAACGCCGTCAGGAGTTTTCCGCCACCCTTCGCGCGGAACAGGCTCGTCAGGAAAGTGCTGCTCGTACAGCTGCCGCGCTTCAGCCTCTCCAAAACCAACCGGTTGATCTGACTGGAGATCAACCCCAAGCCCAAGCCATGCCGGCCCAAAACCAACAGGCAGCCCCAGCCGGTCAGGCTACTCCCCAGCCTCAAGGGCAGTTTATCTTTGACCCTTCTAAGATTCACCCTGATGCTGGAAGACGTACGATTGGCGGCCTCAAGCTCAACCAAGCTTGGTTGGGACCCATCAATTCTCTACCTCAGACGGAGATCCAGCGTCGTTTTAAACTCATTGACGATGAACTCAATGCCCAGCTATCCAGGATTCCTATTCTTCCTCCTTCCACCATTGGACCACAACCGCCTAAGGAGTTTGTTGGACCTCCATACAAGGCCCCGGAGGGTCATGAGGACCCTCGCCTCGATGCTATCCTTGCACAAAAGAACAAGCTCATTCTTGAGAGGCACAAACAGCTTGACCTCGAACGTAACAACATCGCCGCAAAGGGAACACGCAGCCGTCGTGATGAGAGCCTTAAGAGACTTCAGCGTCTTGTCAACGACCTCCAGGTCGAATCCAACTGGTGGCGCATCAAGGCTGTCGGTCTCGGTGCCGATGCTCGAGAATGGGATGTTATGCCTGACTCGATCAAGAAGGCAATGGCGGATGACATGGATGCCAAAGTGGAACAGGCGGAAGTTATACAAGCAGCGGAAACCAAGAGGCTCAAGTCAACTTATCACTCCACCAGAAACACCGAAAACGCAGTAAGTCAACCACCATCATACCACTGACCAAGATACATTACTGACATGTTTTTCTTTTCAGAAACGTAACCGCGTGGACGCCGCCAAGAAACAACAAGAGGTTCAGCAGATCATTGCCGCCCTTGAATCCCAAGATGAGGCTTTCCTTACGAGTATCGAGAATAGCACTTCCGACAGCTTTATATTGGATCCCCAAATTTTCATGGGTGAATCAACTGTTGTTCCCGACGCAGTCCCTGCCATTACGACTGATGATACAGCTACTGCCCCTATTCCCATCGGCGAGAACACTAACGACACTATCAACGCCACTATCAACAACGATGGCTCTCCTGTTGAGACTGCCACCGATTCTGGTGCTAACGTGGGAACTGAAGGCGAGACTAGGCCTGTCAACACTACTATTGCTATGGATGCTATGAATCCTAGCTATGATATTGGCTCTACCAACGCCATGGACACTAGCGACATAACCGGCTTATATAACATTGACGATGGTTCTATGCCTGCCAATGGGTGGTATCCCAGTAGCGGCCAGGTCAGCGATTTCTCTGCTATGCCTTTAGGTTTCCCAAACCAACCCTTCAACAACTTCGGTCTTCAGAACAATGCCTTTAACAACATAGGGTTTCCCGATAGTACCTCGATCAGCAACGGACTTCAAGTCAATCCTTTCGTCGACAGCAGACTTCAAGATACTAGCGTCGCTAACTTCGGTCTTCAGAACGATGCCCCCTCCAACATGGCGGTTCAGAACAACGGAAACCCCACAAAGAAGCATAAGAAGAACAACGGTCTCGCAGGCAGTACCATCAGCAACATTGACACTCCCTACCCCAGTGCTGGCCTTGAGCACATCGAGTACAACGACCGCTATGCCTTGGGGGGCCGACCTCCAAGCACCAGTCAACAGATGGTGACCACTCAAGCTAGTGATCCCAATGACGACCTGTTTCCAGACTATGAGGGCTATTTCTCCAATGCCACGAACCCGGATCTTTACCCTTTCAATGAGGCTCCGAGCCACCCCCACGACAGTGCAACCCTCTCTCGGGCCTTCGATGCTCAACCTCGAAACTACGATGCCGCTTCTATCCAAGCCAGAGAAATGGAAGAAATGGGACTTCGCTCTCACAATCCCAACGCGCAGTCTCGAAAGCGCAGCGCTGGAAACGGTAACGGTAATGGCTATTCCCAACCCGACGGGGGCGATACGGGATCCTTCCTGGGATCCTTCCTGGGATCCTTCACTGACATGCTTGGGGATAACGGTTTCTAAATCTTAACTGAACCCTTCCCTAAACACTTCCTAAGATCTCGCGATACACTTGGAAGACGAAACCATCTGTTGCACTTGTATGCATCTCATGCGGAATGTTTTTACTCGATTTTTTGTTACTTTGCTTTCGTCACTTTTTCTTGTTTTTACATTCAAACATCACCTTGCTATAAAGACCACAAGAGCTTGGTTTACGACACAGCGCAGTTGATGTTACCAACTCAAAGCCTTCCACTATCAGGGGCACTATCATGCCATGAAGACTACGAGCGATTGACTTATGCATTTGCATTGGCGTTAAGGAACACCGCCCCTTCCCACCTCCAGCGACTGCGGAGGATGAACTTTTGCCATACCGGCCCAAAGGATTTGCTATACTACATAACTATTGATGCGACTGACGCACTACACTCCAGTACTAGAACGGACTCTTTACTACTAAGGTCAGAAAGGGTATGTTTACACATTGTCGTTGGCGTTGAAGCCCAGCTACCCCAGAAGCAGCACGGCTTCTTCCTAGGGGTTAAAGGAATGATTTATCGCTCAGTGCGATTGGCGTTACGGAAATATCCCCGGTATCAAAAAGGAATCTTCGCCTTGAAAGGCTAGAAGGAAATGGATACTCCACACATTGTTGTTGGTGTTACGGAATAGAACCCATAGGAAACTGGGACTTGTATGAAGAGTCATTTACGGTACTAGAAATCAGGAAAGCGGCATAGATGGTCATCAGGTATAGGCTGCCTTCACAGGCTCGACTAGAAATACTAGACATCTGCATTAAACATCCCCTCCTCCACTCTTGTGATCAAATGAACTAACACACTGTAACTGTGATCCATCGATCACGGGTATAACCAACTGGAACTTTTTCCCTCCAGGTCTTCCAGCACTTCCGACACTTTTATTCGCTTACCTTTCTCAGTAATTACGCATAGACAGGCCCCTCAGGCTTGGGCTGACCGGTCTCAGCATCATTTTGAGGTCTTGGCGAGAAGGAGGAGCCATGAGGATCAGCCAAGCAGGCTCGCACGAAGAAGACAGCGATGACAACGATGAGAACCCTATAAAGATACGTTAATATAGCCATACCTCGAGAGATACACGAACTTACCAAGTAACAGCACCCAGAGCAGCACCAGCAGCCAACGAAGCACCCCACCCATCAAAACCGTTCGCCCGACCAAGTCCATAGCTATCATAAACACGGTAGAAATCAGCAGCCCACGCCGCAGCCCAAGCCCAAGCAGAAAGCCAGAAAATAGCAGTGAGGACAAGAGCGCCGAAGAAGAGAAGACGCATGTAGAGTTGAGGAGCCCAGTACTCGGAGGCGAGCATGGAACCGAGAACAAGCCATGTGAAGATAGCCTGGGAGGATTAGTTATTGCTTAGGAGGAGAGGTGGTAGGGGAGGTTACATCGAAAATGAGGAAGCCGGCTGGGCCTGAACCGCCGTAGTATTGTGCCCAGCTTCCGAGGAGGGAGAGATGATAGGCTGAGGTAATGAGAACACCAAGGGCAAGGACGATAGCTACACCACGGAGGATGGTGAGCCAGAAGGGCATCTTTGGGACGCCAGTCTCTGTTAGGCCACGTGTTGACGTTGTAGTAGACATTTTAGTCAATAGAGAAGGTTAAGAGTGTAGATGATTAGATGTGTTGGTATCAGAATGCAATGTTACTCAAGAGCACATGGATAATATCACCAGTCTGTCACTTACACAAAGAGGGGAAACACAAGCTTCTTAAATAAAGTACCAAGCCCTCCACCCCTCTTCCAACCCTACCTATCTAAGAAGCAAACATAAAGCTGTGACAACCGTTGGGCAAAGGGAGCAGCCGCTTGATGGAGGCGTGACTCAGTCTCTGAATGGACGCCACGGGAGGCCTGCAGTCCGTTATTGGTGACTGAGTTTCAGCCATTACAGGGGAGGTTAGAGAGTAATTTACTGATTCTTGCTTCAATGATGCAACGGGTATGGCGGGTATATCGGTGAGAGTTAAACCATTCAGCTGAGGCAGACTTGACTTGGCAGCGCCAAGTGCGTGCATTCAGATATAATGGCATGAACTGCAGTATTAGGTAAAGATAAAAGTAAGATACAGAATGATGGTAAAAATGGAATTATTTTTAGTAAGTGTGTCCTCTCATGTGACGGTTTACATGGTCTTGTCATATATTCAGCGGTTATGCAACCAGTAAGACAGAACATCTTTAATCCATGCCCTTGCATTATCTCTCTCTCCACATCAAGTACAAGAAAAAGCCCAACGAGAAATACACCACAATGAGAGCGGCTTTTTACCGCACCCCCTTGTCAGTCTTGTTTCAGCCCCGCCGATCCTTTACAGGGAATAGAATCTGCCGTGTGCATTCTCCACAGAAAGTGTCGTTCCTCACGAGTATGAACGGATATTCGTATTGACTTGTACAGAATAATAAGGTTATGGCTCGGACCAAGTTAATTACGAAAGGCATGTATTGTCAGTGGTAAAGTGGAAAAATGATTAAGGGGGATAATCCAATCATGAACTCGTGGCGCACCCTCTTTGATAAGCCACCCATCTTGGCATACTAGGGCTGAAAGATCATCGAGATTGCGTGAAACAATTGACGTGGGTGGTCACAGGACACAGGACATTAGATCTAATGAGTATCGGTGTAAGTATTGTCGTGTCTATTACCAACATTGATAGCATCTACCGTATGCTTTGAGTCTATGTCCTCCTCGCATGAACCATCCTCCCCCTTACCCAAACCCTCTTCACATTCCTATCGTCCCCGTTAAACAACCACTTCGCAATCCTCTCCTCCCAATCTTCCCACCCAAAAACGTTCACATTCCCATCATCATCCGGCACGCCCTCCTCATCAACACCCCCAAGTCCAATCAACTGCGCATCCCACTCCATCCCCTCCTCAAACCCACCGATCCTATCACCCAGCCCAACAACCTCTGCACCGCCCCGAGTAGCAAGGTACAGCACCTCTTCGACTGTTAACTTGCACCGCTCTTTATCATCGTTATCCCCCATCGCGACGTGTCGGCTCACAAGAGCTGCTTGACGTGCTGCTTCGAGAATAGACGGGCTGTATCCACCGCTCATATCTGTCCCGAGTCCAACGGTGATGCCCTTGTCCCACAGCCAGCGCACACGTGCCGAGCCGCTTGTGAGAGAGCTGTTACTGCACGGACAATGCGAGATTTTACTTCCTCGCTGCGCAATCAACTTGGCCTCTTCTTCACTTAAGTGAATCGCATGTGCAAGAATCGTCCGGGTGGTCAAAAGACCACAATCGTCGTACAACTGCGTATACGATTCTGAATCCGGAAACAGTTTCGCAACAAGATCGATTTCTCCTTCGTTCTCAGAAACGTGTGTCTGAACAGGAAGATCCAACTCCTTTTGAATCTTCGCCAGACCTTTCATGGACTCGCTTGAGCAAGTGGGTGCAAATCGCGGGGTCAACACCGGCGATACAAGCTTGAACTCTGGATCGATCTTTTGAACGTGCTGAATCGTCTGTCTCGTCTTCTCAAGGCCTTCCTCGACGCTTTCATCACGGTAGTAGTCAGGACATATATCAGGGTTGTCCATACACACACGTCCGACAAGAGCTCGCTGTCCTATCTCTAGACATAGATCTGCGAGGAGATTCGTGGCTGCTACATCGATGGTAGCATAGTAAGCCGCAGTTGTAGTTCCGTGGGATAATGTCCGTCGTACACATGAGCCATATACTCGACGCGCCTTGCTCAAGTCTTTTAGACTCGACTCAAGGGGGAATGTGTACTTTTCTAGCCAGTCCAAAAGTGTCGTCTTTCCAAAGATGCCAACGTTGGGATATTGAGATGCATGAACATGTGAGTCTAGAGGTTATTAGTTTAGTTTCTTTAGGAATGGGGATATATCACTCACCGACAAAACCAGGGAAGAAGAACTGGCCAGGCTTAGCAACATGAACATCTACCTCGCTCAATTCCCAGCCCAGAGTTTCACGCAGTCTCTTTCCGATCTGCTCGGTGCTCCCACCCTCTGTATCAACCTTGACGATTCTTCCCTCTCCATCAACACCCACAAGCGTATCATGATAATAAGCAAGCTCTTTCGGATTCTTGCTGGATATAAACGTCCCCACAAAGACTTGTTTTTTTGAGCCCGTCATTGTAGACACCTTTGTATCTTAACCTCTCAAGCGGTATAAGATATCCGATACAAGAGTAAGATGTGAGATGCCAAGTGAGATGATGTAATAGCGAACAGGGCAGAAAGAAGAAGAAGAAACAAGAGCGAGAGTCGCAAATCTAAAGGCCTTCCTCTTTGGTCATTATATACAAATTCATGAACACGTAACTTATCTATGTTTGTGATATTGTTAGTGACCAAACCGGACTTGGTTCCCTTGATAGGCCACCTCCACCACTTGTCCGTGTCCGGCTGCCGGCGACAGCCGACCGCTACCGGAACCAGTGGGTCAAGAGCCTTGAGTTAAGATGGTACATTGCCGAGCCGAGGCATAGCAATCATTATCAGGTACCTCGTTATCCGTATCCGTAGCTCGTTAATTATTCCCATCATGAGCTTTTCCTGTGCGACAGTACACAACGAACCAACATCACCAAGGTTACACATTATCAAGCAATCACGGGACAATCAATATACGAGATACAACGTATGAGCCAAATGTCATCAAACATTCAAAATCGTCTAAACTTGCAGCCAAAAAACAAACAAACGCCCCTCTCTAGCTAAAGATAACACGATACATCGTAATATACTCAAGCCGATATAGCAATTCGGCCGGGAATCTGTAAACTCTCTTCATGATCATCCATCCATCTAGTCTTCCATCATATCATGTCTATGCATGGTTTCTTTCTTCCCTCTTTTTTTAACTTATATTTCCTTTCATTTCCTTTTCTTTCTTTATTTGCTTAAGCAGCACGGCCAGAGCCCTCATACTCGCCGCTGGAGCTTTCGCTACCCTCAACGCCATTGGTAGCGACCTCATCCTGGTTGTACTTGTCCCAGTTGGCCAACACGGCACCAATCTTGGGTGAGTTGGTCAGCTTGTAAACATCCTCAAAGTACTCCTTGGTCAGCGTGAAAGGCTTGGCCGTCACGTTGGGGATGTACTTTCCGACCAGCTTGGAGGGATCGATAGATGTCTTGTTGATCTTCTTGAGCAAGAAAGATCGGAAAGGCTTGACACCAGATCGAAGGAAGGTCGAGTGGAAGGGCACATCGATACCACGGAGAGGGATGGTAGCGAAGCCACGCTCCAGCTCAAGAGGAGTAGGCTTGGCAAGGGTCTTCTCAGCACAGCCGCGGATGATCTCGCGAAGGTGTCCCTTGACCTCCTCAATGTTGTCCTTGACCTCTTCAATGTCAATCTTCTGGATCTTGATGAAGTTGGTCACACCGGCAAGAGTGTCAAGCGCGCGGAGATCACCAGCGCACACGTACTGCATGTTGGCAATGTTGTAGTTGACAATCTCAAGGAGCCAGCCAGTCTCCTCGGCAATGTTGTCAACAACGAACTGAAGAGCAGCCTCGTTGAAGGTCTTGCTGATGCGGCTGGGGTTGACAGCGCACATGGAGTAGTTGGATCGGCCAGCGGCGTCACGCTCGACGGCGACCTGCATGGTGAGACCACGGTAGAACACAACGGACACCAAGCTCTCAATGGGCATGACCTCAGCGAGGGCAGCAAGGGCCGAGTATTCACCGAGAGAGTGACCAGCGAAGGTGCTGTTGTTGGGCACAAGTCCCTTGGCCTTCATGTCCTCGAAGCTGGCCTTCTCCATCAGAGTAAGGGCAGGCTGGGTGAACTGGGTAGCCGAGAGAAGGCCGGTAGGGGAGCGGTAGGTGTACGAGGTAGTGGTCTCGTCAATCTCCTTGAAGATCTTCTCGGACTTGATGCTACCATCCGCAGCGACGGTCTCGAAAGTCATCGCAATGTAGTTCTGGCGGATGGCCTTACCACGGGGACCACCGAAGTGAATGGTGAGCTCCTTGGGGTTGTTCTTGACAATGTTGGTGATGGAGAAACCTGAAAGATATTAGCAGATGCATACTGACTGTAGTTGTTGATGTGACTTACCATAGGCGTCGAGGAGGTACTTGTCGGCGCGGTCCCAGACCTCCTTGGCAACGGGGCTGCTGGCGTACAACTCCATACCCATACCCTGCTCCTGAGAGCCCTGTCCAGTGAAGACATAGGCAGTCACAGGTTGCTCAACTTCGGCCTCACCCTCGAGAACCTTGTCCTCAGTCTCCTTGTTGCGGACCTCAACCTTGATGATCTTGCGGCCAGAGACCATGCCAATGTGCTGAAGCTTGACCTCGAGCTCATCGTTGGGCAGAACCATGCCAACAAGCGAGGCGTGGAAGCTTCGGACGCGGCCAATGTTGTTCTCGGCGGCCCAAATCTCAATAAGGCTTCGCACGGATGCACTGGAGTACATACCGTGGGTGATGGTTCCAGGAAGGTTGGCATAGCTGGAGAAGACTCGGGAGACATGGATGGGGTTGTAGTCACCAGACACGCGAGCGTAGTTCTCGTTGGAAGCAGGAGCTCGAAGGGCGAGAGGAGACTTGCCACTGAGAGGGATGGGGTTCTCGAAGTTGATGGGCTGGTCGATAGGCTGACCGTTGCGCTCAAGGTAGTCAACGACGGGGTTGCCGTGAGACTCTCCGGTCTCATAATCGACGCTGCCGACCTGGATGATCTCCTTAGTGGGGAGCTCAAGGAGAACCTGGCCTCGGGTCTCGATGCTGCTGAAAACAGTCTTGTTCTTGTAGCGAACCAAGCTCTGGAGGCGGAAAGTCAAGGTCTGGCCGAGCAGCTCAATGTTCTGAGGAAGCTCGTCGACGGAGAACCACTGCTTAGAGCGGAGGATAGCAACATCCCGAGTGGTGGCAAGGTGAAGCTGGATGGGAGTCTCAACCTTTCGCTGGAAGGTGTTCTCGTAGTCGGTGTAGCTACCACGGTACAAGAACTGAGAGGTGACCTCCATGACAGGCTTACCCTCACGGACGAGGGTACCACAGACCTCGACCATCTTACCAGCCTCCTGGTTGATGACGGCGTTGATCTGGGCAGTAGTAGAGACCTCATCGCCCTTCTTGAGAGGTTCAGCTCCAGGGATCATGCGGAACTGGTTGGACAAGTGGACGAGCTTGAGAAGGTCACCATCAATGGTACGAGGGAAGATAGGCTTGGTAATAGCCTTCCAGCCAATGACGATGGCAAAGTCCATAGGGGCGTAGACGGTCTTTCCAGGTCGGTCAACGAAAGCCTCACCGTGGTTGCCAACAGCGTGCACGAAGTCGTTGATGGCCTCGCTAGTGATGGTGGTCTTGCCACCATCGAACTTGGCAGTGACATCGGCGTCAAGGTCAAGAGGCTCCTCGCCAAACCACGCCTTCCAGTAGAACTCCTTGATGCGGTCGTTACGGCCCTCCATGACCTCACGGATAGGAGAGTAGCCAGCCTCGGGGTGGTAGGTGAACTCAAGGGGAAGAGCAGCAGGCTTGCCGAGAGCAGTAGTCTCCTTGATCATGTTGACCTGGATCTTGTTCTCGCCAACAAGCTTGACCTCGATGACATCGATGTACTGGTTGTGGCGAGGCTGCTCGCGAACAACAATGGTAGTCTTGGAAGGATCATTAGGGTAAGAGATCTCAACAAACAGACCACGAGAAGGAGCAAAGATGCGTCGGATAGGGTTGGTCTGGAACTTCTGGCCCTGAGCAACAACGTCGGCCATGAGCAGAGCATGACGCCAGTTGCGGTTGGGGCCGGCAAGCAGAGACAGCCAAGAGTCAAGCTCGGGGAGAGTGGCAGCGGCAGATGACGACAGACGGTATGTGTTCTTGTAGGTGTCGTAGCTCACGGTCAAACCCTCAACGTCAAGAGGCATCTCGGGGTCAACAAGCTTACCACCGAAGTACTCGATGTAGGGGATGGTAGCCTTGTTGTTGCTGTACAGATCCCGAGTGAGATACTCAACGTGAGACTCGTGGATGCCATCGAGAATAGACTGGATGGGCTGGTCGATCTCGGTGGAGAACTTGGCAGCAGCGGGACCCTGGAGAATGCAGGTTCGGCCAACATCCTGTCCAACAACAGCATCGAGATCCTCAGACTGCCACAGGGAGTCCTTCTTGAAGTAGAACTCGAAGTTGTCGTCAAAGACAGGGATGAAAGTGACAGGCTTCTGGGTGGGTCGCATGCACATGATGAGGAAGTGCTGGACATCCTGGGCGTTGATGATCTGGGTCTCGGCCTGGGGGTAAGCAGCGAGGATACGGTCAATCACCTCGAAAGGCTCGCTGAGCTCGGAGTAGCTCTGGAGGAGAGAGGCCTTGCCAGGGGTGGTGGTCAGACGCTCCTCAAGACGGTGAATGTAGTCACCAACGAGGAAGGTGTAGGAGCGGTCGATCCAGCGAGACTGGTGCTTGACGTAGAGGAGCTCGATAAGACGTCGAAGAACATCGCCATAGGTCATGTCATCGAGATCACAGGCCTTGCCCTCCTTGTTCTGGCCGAACCAGACCTTCTGGCAATCATCATTGAGCTTCTTGATGATGTAGTCCTTGTTCTTGTTGAGCTCAGGAACTCGCTTCTCCTTGGGGAGGCTGAAGATCTTCTGATCCATCTCAGCCCAGAAGCGAACTCCACGAGTAGCGAGCTTGTGGATAGGCTCGCCCATCTCGGATCGAACAGTGAGAACACCACCGGCAGGTCCTTTGTAGGTCTGCTCCCACTCGTTGTCCTCAAGACCAGGAGCAGCAACAATAGCCTCCTTGGCAGCCTTGCTGGTGTGAGCCTCCTTGGCAACCATCATGCGGCTACCGAACAAGCAACCATCGAAGGGCATGGGAGGATAGCCGTATTTCTTGGCCCAGTCACCAGTGATGTAGGGGTAGGTGTCATCGGCACCACCGAATCCACTACCAGCAACAAGGATGATGTTCTCCTGTCGTCGGATACGGCCGTACATCTGGAGAATAGGCTGGTGGAAATCCTCGAAAGAATGATGACCACCACCACGACCACCAGTCCACTGAAGCATAACAGGGAAATGGGGGTTGGCCTTGGCGATGTTGATGACGGCCTGGATAGCATCGATGGAACCAGGCTTGAAGCTGATGTGCTTAAGGCCAAGAGTCTCAATGTACTCCTGAGCAACCTCGATGGAAGGAACACCAGCACCAATGGTAAGACCCTCAATGGGGACACCCTCAGATCGAAGCTTGCCGATCAAGGGAATCTGCCAGGCCATAGCACGGGGGTTGACGTAGATCAGGTTGACGGAAATACCACGACCAGCGGGAATAGCCTTCTCAATCTTGGTGATGGCATCAGTCATCATGGGACCTATGAAGTAACCACCGCCAGCAAGCTCGATGTGGTATCCAGCGTTCATGGTGGCAGCAACGAAGTCCCAAGGAACGGTAGCGGGTGTCATACCAGCGACCACGATCGGGGGAAGACCTAGGAGGCGACTCATCTTGGTATCGAGGTATGTGCGGCCGCTCTTGTTGGTGACAAGCTTGGGGCCGAACTCCTTAACCCAATCAATGGCATACTTGACGGCATTCTCCTCATCTCTATCGAAGAGCTCAGCCTTGAAACCAAGGTCGTTCATGCCACCATCGACAGAACCGGCCAAGATGACACGGACACCAGTACCCTCCTTGTTTCGGCTAGTCAGGACACCGAGACCAGAAACACCACCAGGGCCGAAGTCCAGAATGTGAGTGGCATCGGGGAAGACGGTGGCCTTCTCCCAGTTGACAGGGTCGCGAGTGATCAAGCGGACAAGGGCGGGGACAATGTTGCCCTTGACCTCCTCTCGGATATCCTTGCCAGTGTTGGTGTCGAACACAGCAATGCCGAGATCACTGGAATCAATTGAGATATCCTTAAGATCCTCATCGATCATGGCAGTAGCCTCAGCGAGATACTTGCTGTGGAAAGGTGCGGTGATGGGCAGGAATCGGTTGGCGAAGCGAACCTTTCGCTCGGTGTAGGGAATTCGGTTCTGGTCCAAACCAACAGGGGCCTTGACCTTGCGCAGCTGGGCGTTAAGACCGTAGAGAGAGGTGGGGGGTCCTGTCACAACCAGGTTTCGGGGGCTGTTGATGAGAGAGATGCTGATGTGACGATCCTCGGGGAGGTAGTGGTTGGTAGCATCAATGTGCTTCTGTACTTCGGCCTGAGGAAGATCTCGAATGCTAAGCATAGGAGTGGGAGCACCTTCGCCGTGCTCCTGGGACTCGCGAAGCATAGTAGGGGTCATGGAGGTGATGGGGAAAGCCTGCTGGCTTCGTGTTCCAATCCAGAAAAGCATGGTGAGGACAGAGCTGGCGATGTCTCTCCACGAATCCCAAGAGTCGGCAGCGGCAGTGGCAGCAGCCATGACAATACCCTGAGAGTGACCAGTGGAACCGGTGATTCTCTCGCGCAGCATACCAGGATGCACACCAAGGACCTTACATGTCACCTCGTAGTGGGCGAGTTGGACAAGGCCAATAAGAGGGAAACTAACAGGTGCCGAAATCAGATAATCGACATCGGGAGTAGAGTCCTGGTGGTGAAGCCAGTTCATGATATCAAGACCCTTGGGGAACATCTTCTCAGCCTTGGGGTCCTTGGAGAGAGTCTGGAGCAACTCGGCTGAGCGGGTGATGAGATCACCGCAAAAGCTCGAGTATGTCTTGAAAATCTCTCGCAACTCCTCAAAGTACTCCTCAATGTTACCCTGACCACCAAAGATTGTGTAGATTTCGGCATCGCCATCCTCAGCCGCTCTGAAAAGGGCTGAAGCATGGGGCTTGATCGGTCGGTTGCATACAGCACGAGCGGTGTAGTAGCTGCGGATGAAGTCGAGCTTCTTAGACTCAATGCCGGGGAGACTGGCGGCAATGGCGTGAGCCTCATTACCACGGAGGAAATTGCGCTCGAACTCGTTGAGAACGAGCTTCAGAACCTCTTCGTAAGAGCCTTGCTCATCATCCTCACCCTCGTCGACCTCGTGGGCGATGAGGCCAAGGTATCTGGCGACCAAGTCGGGAACGGATGATGGCTCGTCATCCTGGGCAAGCTCGTCGGTGGCTTCGGGTAGAGTAGCGACAAACTTGTCTTTCAACTGAGAGGCGTGGAAATGGAGGTTGGTAGGAATGAGAAAAGAAGTCTCGAGAGAACCGTGGGAGAGAGTCAACGGCCGAAGAGAAGCGCTAGATCTGGGGGTGGAAATGCCCGTCTGGGCTCCTTGACCGGCGCCGTACATGATGAGTGAAGGGTATCGAAGAAATCTGTAGTGGCGAGCAAAACTCAATGATTAGTTTCTGAAGTTGACGATTGAGGCCCTTCTCGAGGATCAACGGTCACAAACCTATCAATTGAAGTCGTAACACCAGAAATTAGATCTGATGTTTTCCCCAAGGACGCTGGTGAGAAGAAACCGGCGGTCCTGATGCGTGAAAGGCTGGCTGGTCCCCTGAAAGGTGGGAGGGGTTAGAAATTAGTAGAGAATAGCTTTAGAGTCGGTGGAGCGCGGTGTGGCACAAGACAAGACAACACCAGCCAGGCGCAAAGGGGATGTATGAGGGGAGGAAAGAAGGAAATGAGGATGGTGATGGAAGAGGAAGATGAAGATGGACAATCTCAAAGGAAGAGTCGGAAGAAGAGGTCTAAGAGGGATTGAGAAATGGTCCCAACCACGGTATAAGTCAAAACGAGAAAACTCGAGCTTGTACCGGTAGGCCGACTAGGGATTGGATTGAGTTGACTTGTCGAGGGTGTGGTTGAAGCAGCTGGAGTCTTGGAGGGGCCGCCTCAGCGAACTGGAGTAGCAGGCCAAAATTTCAGTTCTGTTGGGGATATGGAGGGGTACGTATCCTGGCATTGTTTTTTCTACGAGGTGCAGTGTACCAACACCAACGAGAGGGCAACTTTTTGCTCCCCCTCCACAATCCGGGCTATCTTAGTGCGTACCTCAATGTTCGACAAGAAGAAACACATCCACCTCCGGCCGTTGTGAGACTCTGAGAGCTTTGAGAGAGCCATTGGCATGCACCGCATTGGCGGCTCGCTTTGATCCGCTGGGACCCCACGGCATCAGACACACCCCTTGCTGCATGATACTCCTTTCCAAAAAGGGACAAGGGGACCATCATTGGCAGGGTTTGGGTTGAGAAGAAGGTCAACGAAGGAGAGAAGGGTCCAGTTCAAAGTACCGGTACTTGGATACCGTAGCTTTGACCCATCCATTTGCTTCTGCCTTCAGATGGCCGGGTGACTTCGGCTCCCAGCCACTGTTCTCCAAGGATTCTATCAAAGGGCTGGAACAGCATTTTGGAGCAGCCATGGGGCATCTGGCTCGGTTTGGGGCGCCTGTGAAACTGCTGTTGAGCCTGTTGCAGTAAGCGGGTGGATGGAAGGCTGATGATGGTTTTTGATGGGAGTCAATTCATCCGCTTCGGAACAACAGAATCCTCCCTACAGACCAATAGTCTGCTTGCATTCTCCTGGATCTGATCCTTAAAGTTGGTCGGTCTATCTTGTTGCCACGGTGTGGCCAAGCTAGGTTGCACTCAACTCAACTCAATTCCTTATGCGAGTGAGTTCCTATCTATCTCCGACGTACCCAACTTTAGCAAGCCATCGAATGTTGGAGTTGTCCCCATTATCCCTCAGCAATCCTGAAGTGATGATCCTCAGCAAGATATTTCGTCATACCTAGATCAATTGTCCTCGACTACTGTTTCGCCTGAACTTTCAGCATTTCGGTTAGGTACTTATGCTAAGCGATCACTCGTCTCATCACCGCATACCGCCTACCCGGGACTAGTGTATTGTGAGCTTCAACATGAAATTGTAATATCAAACGAAAAATTCAACTTCGGAGTGGCCATTGAGAATTGATAAACTTCTTCTTTAACTAGCAAAGAGTGGCAAGAAGGATCTTGCACTAATCGACTGGAAATAATCATCCGATCACTCATAATGGGAAAAGTTCATCATGAATCGGTGGCTATTTTTTACATCCCGCCTTTTCTAGCCCAGGCGTTGTCCATTAGTGAACTGGCTCAATGTACTGTACATCTGCTCAGCTCGGGAGTTTCGTGGGCCTCCCGTAGGTCCACTCCACTATGAAAGACAAGTATCAACGTCCACTTTCCAATCTCAGCAAACACCTTTCGAATGGAGATTGATTCAACATGAGCTACCAAGGGCTGCTAGAGGGTCTGAGAAGATACATTTCAGACCGTCTACATAGCAATTCTTGATACTTGACATTCGATTGATGCAGATGGCAACAGTTCACACCATCATGGGAACTCATGACTCCATTCTCTGTTCGCCGACTCATGAGAGAAAATTTGTGCCCCCCTCCACCGCCTAGTCAACGCCTCACATACATCCCCAACTTCCCCTACCAACAATGATTCGACCCCCCACATTCTCCGTCGAGCATCGACTTCCCGGCTCATGGTGGGGTCGAGCTATATTGATCGCTACAGTATCCAAACATCTTACGTGTAAAGTATCTAGATGCGCAGCCTCGAGTCGGCTCGCTTCGGTGAGTTACTGATGGCTTGCACTTTATGGGACAGTAACATCTCAAACACCCGCCATTCAACATCGAGAGAGTTCTCATGAGTTCTTTTTGATTGCCTCACCCTTATCCTGAGGTGGCATGGCGTCGTGTAGATCTCGTTTCGCTTTACATGCACCAACGGCTGTGGCTATCCGCAGCGGTTTCTGAGAGGTGCAGATAAGAGCCGCAAACCTATTGTACACAACGAATGTTCCAACAAGTCAACCTAACTCTATTATTCAACCATGGCTTAGACAGGTAGCAAACATGGAATGACAGCTCAACGTCTCTACAGTTAGTAGCAATCAAAAGATGCTCGGATTTGCGGAAACCGACGGACTAACGAGTAAACTCGACGATGAAATGTATCGGTACCTGGCCGAGTTGATTGTGCCGGATAGACAGGAAACCTAGGATGGCAGTTGAGCAAGACGCGAAATTGCACTGATCAAATGGAACCACTGCTCAGTCTCCCTGCTGCAATCCATCTCATCTGGACCACTCTACGCTCGTCCCTCTCTCGCTTATTCGTACGAGTTCTTACTGGCAGCAAGGACCATCTGCTTAGACCCTTGTGGTTGATATTGATAGTGGGATGTCTGTCGTCACCTTGCTTTTGGTATTCCGAGATGGCGCCTTTTTCTTATCGTTCCTGGGCCGAGAACTCAATTCTTAACCAGTAGATAACAAAGCCAAAATTCTAACACGACCAACCCGCTCGGCCGAGCTATCATCGGCTCATCAAGTGTGAATCCGCAAAGAATGATAACCAGCAAAACAACCATCTCATCTCAATTCATCGATGTTGAATGGTGCCCCAAAAGGTCGGTTTCTGGGGAAGATGCTCCCCTGGACGCCCCTGGCTGGTGCACGCCTACGCAGTTCAACCATACTAGGATAGGCATAGCGCTTGAATATGGTTGAGGAGCGGACTGCACGCCAAGGACCTGCAGCCATGTGTGGCTCGTGGACGTTCCACCCAAGAGAAAGTACCGGATACTCAACCGTGCTACAGCGGGAGCGAGCGTACAGGGCGCCCTGTAAGGTAAGGGTCTCGATGTACCGAGCCCGAGCTGCCCTTCAAACAGGTACTGTATGTAGGTACTCTACAAGGCGCCAATTGCCCGGTGGAGGGGGGGGCAAGGACGACAACAGGCCGGGGTGTGGCCTAGAGCTTCCCCCAATTTTTTTTTCACTCGACGACTTTTTGGTGGGCCAGTCGTTCAACAATCGGCTCCTCCTTCGTAAGTTGGTTACACTGGTGATTACCTATTCGTACGGGCCATCCGCATCCATTGAACGTTTGGCTTGATCCTTCAGCTCTGTCTCTTCTCTAATTCCTCCCATTGCTTCTCGCTGGTAGGCAGAACGGATTTCCAACCTTGGCCTTCATATTGATAGACTATCCGGCCACTTTCTTCTGCCTCCATCATCCTTCTCCTCATTCTCCTTTCTCCTCCTCCCCTTCTTTCCTACCTCCCCGCCAGCTGCCATCTTCAGCTTGGGAGTTTCTTACGACGGTTCCATCTTCTTTACGTTGGGGTTAAGCGGGCCCCTGGTATATTCACCGTCAATTCGACCATCCTCTTGCACCAATTCTAGGGTGCGATAGCCCGCCCTTTTCGAGATACCCCTTTCAAATCATCCCACGACCTAATACCGCCAAAATGCGTCCCGAAGTTGAGCAAGAGCTTGCTCACACGCTGCTCGTTGAGTTGCTCGCATACCAATTCGCGTCTCCTGTTAGATGGATTGAGACTCAGGATGTGTTCCTCGGTGAGAGGACCGCTGAGCGAGTCGTGGAAATTGGTCCTGCCGATACCCTCGGTGTCATGGCCAAACGAACCCTGAAGTCCAAGTACGAGGCCTACGATGCCGCCAAGTCCGTTCAGCGAAATATTCTCTGTTATAACAAGGACGCCAAGGAGATCTACTATGATGTTGATCCCGTGGAAGAGGAGCCTGAGCCTGCTGCAGCATCTTCTAGCGATGCTCCTGCTGCTCCTGCGGCCGGTGCCGCTGCTCCCGTCGCTGCTGCGGCTCCCGCTCCTAGTTCTGGCCCCGTCGCCCAAGTTGCCGATGAGCCTGTTCAGGCTGTCGACATCGTCCGCGCTCTCATTGCCCAGAAGCTCAAGAAGCCTCTTCTTGAGGTTCCCCTCAGCAAGGCCATCAAGGACCTTGTCGGTGGTAAGTTGGACCAAATCCTCCCCAATTGACAAGTTTCTAACAAAAGTCGTTTCTAGGCAAGTCCACCCTCCAGAACGAGATTCTCGGTGATCTTGGAAAGGAATTCGGTTCCACCCCTGAGAAGCCCGAAGACACACCCCTCGATGAGCTTGGTGCCTCCATGCAAGCCACTTTTGATGGCAATCTGGGCAAGCAATCCCTGTCATTGATTGCTCGACTTATCTCCTCCAAGATGCCTGGTGGCTTCAACATCACAGCGGCCCGAAAATACCTCGAGAGCCGATGGGGCCTGGGACCCGGCCGACAAGATGGTGCTCTGCTCCTCGCCCTCACAATGGAACCCGCCGCTCGATTGGGATCTGAGGGTGATGCAAAGGCCTTCTTCGACAGCGTTGCCAACAAGTATGCCACCAACGCCGGTATCAGCCTAACTACTACTGCTGCGGCTGGCCCCGCTGGCGGCTCTAGCGGCGGCATGATGATGGACCCTGCTGCCATTGATGCCCTCACCAAGGATCAGCGTGCTCTCTTCAAGCAACAACTCGAGCTCCTTGCTCGATACCTCAAGATCGACCTCCGCGAGGGTGAGAAGGCTCACCTCAACTCCCAGAAGTCTGAGAAGGTCTTGCAAGCTCAGCTTGATCTCTGGACTGCCGAGCACGGTGACTTCTATGCTTCTGGCATCGAGCCTGTTTTCACTCCCCTCAAGGCTCGAACTTACGACTCCTCCTGGAACTGGGCTCGCCAAGATGCTCTCAGCATGTACTTCGATATCATCTTTGGTCGCCTCCAGGCCGTCGACCGTGAGATTGTCAGCCAGTGCATTCGTCTCATGAACCGTTCCAACCCCAAGCTCCTCGACTTCATGCAGTACCACATCGACAACTGCCCCACTGAGCGAGGCGAGACCTACAAGCTTGCCCAGGAGCTTGGACAGCAGCTTATCGAGAACTGCAAGGAAGTTCTTGATGTCGCCCCTGTGTACAAGGACGTTTCTCTCCCCACTGGTCCCAGGACGACAGTTGATGCGCGAGGCAACCTCAACTACGAGGAAGTCCCCCGTGCCAGCTGCCGCAAGCTGGAGCACTATGTCCAGCAGATGGCTGAGGGTGGCAAGATCTCTGAGTACGGCAACCGCACCAAGGTTCAGAGCGATCTTTCTCGCATCTACAGACTTATCAAGCAGCAGCACAAGCTGTCCAAGACTTCTCAACTTGAGATCAAGAGCCTGTATGGTGAGGTCCTTCGCTCCCTCGCCATGAATGAGAGCCAGATTCTCCCCAAGGACAACAAGGGTAGAAAGGTTCTGAAGAACAGCCAGAGCAAGGGCAAGGTTGAGACTATTCCCTTCCTTCACCTTAAGAAGAAGGGTCTCCACGGCTGGGACTACAGCAAGAAGCTTACCGGCGTGTACCTCAACTGCTTGGAGGATGCTGCCAAGTCTGGTGTTACCTTCCAGGACAAGCACGTTCTCATGACTGGTGCTGGTGCTGGTTCTATCGGCGCTGAGGTCCTCCAGGGTCTCATCAGCGGTGGTGCCAAGGTCATTGTCACCACTAGCCGCTTCTCTCGCGAGGTCACCGAGTACTACCAGGCTATGTACACCCGCTACGGCTCTCGTGGCTCTCAGATTGTTGTTGTTCCCTTCAACCAGGGCAGCAAGCAAGATGTTGAGGCCCTTGTCGAGTACATCTATGATACCAAGGAGGGTCTGGGCTGGGATCTTGACTTCATCGTTCCTTTCGCCGCTATTCCCGAGAACGGTCGCGAGATCGACAGCATCGACTCCAAGTCTGAGCTTGCCCACCGCATCATGCTTACCAACCTTGTTCGTCTTCTCGGATGTGTCAAGGCTCAGAAGACCGAGCGTGGCTTCGAGACCCGACCCGCTCAGGTTGTTCTGCCCCTTTCTCCCAACCACGGTACCTTCGGTAACGATGGTCTCTACTCCGAGTCCAAGCTCGGTCTCGAGACTCTCTTCAACAGATGGCACTCTGAGAGCTGGGCCAACTACCTCACCATCTGTGGTGCTGTCATTGGCTGGACCCGAGGAACTGGTCTCATGTCCGGTAACAACATCGTTGCTGAGGGCGTTGAGGCTTTCGGTGTCCGCACCTTCTCCCAGCAGGAGATGGCTTTTAACCTTCTTGGTCTCATGTCTCCTACTCTGGTTGACCTGTGCCAGTCTGAGCCTGTCTTTGCTGACCTCAATGGTGGCCTGCAGTTCATTCCTAGCCTCAACGAGACAATGACCAAGCTCCGCAAGGATATCATGGAGACCAGTGAGGTTCGCCGCGCTGTTGCCAAGGAGAACGCCATTGAGAACACCATTGTCAATGGTGCCGCCTCTGAGGTTCTCTACAAGAAGAAGACCATCGATCCCCGTGCCAACATCAAGCTTGACTTCCCCAACCGACCCGACTGGAAGACCGAGATCGAGCCCCTCAACGAGAACCTCAAGGGAATGGTCGACCTTGAGAAGGTCGTTGTTGTCACTGGTTTCGCTGAAGTCGGTCCTTGGGGTAACTCCCGTACTCGATGGGAGATGGAGGCTTACGGCGAATTCTCTCTCGAGGGTTGCGTCGAAATGGCTTGGATCATGGGTCTCATCAAGAACCACAACGGTGTTATCAAGGGCAAGCCTTACTCCGGCTGGGTTGATGCCAAGACCGGCGAGCCCGTTGATGACAAGGACGTCAAGCCCAAGTACGAGAAGTATGTTCTTGAGCACTCTGGTATCCGTCTGATCGAGCCTGAGCTGTTCGAGGGCTATGACCCCAACCAGAAGCAGCTTCTTCACGAGGTTGTCATTGAGGAGGACCTTGAGCCCTTCGAGGCCTCCAAGGAGACCGCTGAGGAGTTCAAGCGTGAGCATGGTGACAAGGTTGAAACTTTCGAGATTCCCGACAGCGGCGAGTACATCATTCGTCTCAGGAAGGGTGCCTCTCTCTGGATCCCCAAGGCTCTACGCTTCGACCGCCTTGTCGCTGGTCAAATCCCCACTGGCTGGGACCCCAAGCGATATGGTGTTCCTGAGGACATCGTCTCCCAGGTTGACCCTGTCACCCTCTTCCTCCTCGTTTCCACTGCTGAGGCCCTCCTTTCTTCCGGTATCACCGATCCCTATGAGTTCTACAAGTATGTTCACGTCTCTGAAGTCGGTAACTGTGTCGGTTCCGGTATGGGTGGTGCCGCCGCCCTTCGCGACATGCACCGCACTCGCTTTCTCGACCAGCCTGTGCAGAACGACATTCTCCAGGAGTCTTTCATCAACACCATGGCTGCCTGGGTTAACATGTTGTTGATGTCCTCTTCCGGACCTATCAAGACTCCTGTCGGTGCTTGTGCTACCGCTGTCGAGTCCATTGACACTGGTTACGAGACTATCATGGAGGGCAAGGCTCGCGTCTGCTTCGTCGGTGGTTTCGATGATCTCGGTGAGGAAGGCTCTTACGAGTTCGCCAACATGAAGGCCACCAGCAACACTGTTGACGAGTTCGCTCACGGCCGTACTCCCAAGGAGATGTCTCGTCCTACCACCACTACCCGAAACGGATTCATGGAGTCTCAGGGTTGCGGTATCCAGGTCATCATGACTGCCAAGCTTGCCCTTGACATGGGTGTCCCCATTCACGGTATCGTTGCTCTTACTACCACTGCCTCTGATAAGATTGGTCGTTCCGTTCCTGCTCCTGGACAGGGTGTTCTCACCACCGCCCGTGAGAACCCTGGCAAGTTCCCTTCGCCTCTCCTGGACATCAACTACCGTCGCCGCCAGATCGAGCGCCGCAAGAAGACCATCAAGCAATGGCAAGAGTCCGAGCTTGAGTACGTTCATGACGAGATTGACGCCATGAAGTCTCAGGGCGCTACTTTCGACGAGAAGGAGTACGCCGCTGACCGCTTTGCTCACATCGAGAGGGAGGCTGCCCGCCAGGAGAAGGAACTTCTCCGCAGCATGGGCAACAACTTCTGGAAGAGTGATCCCAGCATCGCTCCTCTCCGTGGTGCCCTCGCCACTTGGGGTCTTACCGTTGACGATATTGGTGTCGCCTCTTTCCACGGAACCTCCACCAAGGCCAACGATAAGAACGAGTCCAGCGTCATTTGCCAACAGCTCCGCCATCTTGGCCGCAAGAAGGGTAACGCTGTCTTGGGTATCTTCCAGAAGTACCTCACTGGTCACCCCAAGGGTGCTGCCGGTGCTTGGATGATGAACGGATGTCTCCAGGTCCTCGACACTGGTCTTGTTCCTGGTAACCGCAACGCTGATAACGTTGATCCTGTCATGGAGCAGTACGACCTCATCGTCTACCCCAGCCGAAGCATCCAAACCGATGGTGTCAAGGCTTTCTCCGTTACCTCTTTCGGTTTCGGACAGAAGGGTGCTCAAGCCATTGGTGTCCACCCCAAGTACCTGTTCGCTACTCTCGATGAGAAGACCTACGCCGAGTACTGCGCCAAGGTCGATGCTCGTCAGAAGAAGGCCTACCGCTACTTCCACGATGGCTTCATTAACAACAAGCTGTTCGTCGCCAAGAACAACGCTCCTTACTCTGATGAGCAGCTCAGCAAGGTTCTGCTCAACCCTGACGCTCGTGTCTCTGAGGACAAGAAGTCATCTGATCTCAAGTATGCTTCTGACTTCATGAAGAAGTCCGAGAAGGTTGTCTCATCCGCCAAGGCCAAGGAGACTGAGCAGGTCATGGAGGCCCTTGCCCTAAAGGTCACCAACAAGAACAGCCAGGTTGGTGTTGATGTTGAGGACATTTCTGCCGTCAACATTGACAATGACACTTTCGTTGAGCGAAACTTCACTGCCAACGAGATCTCCTACTGCCGTCAAGCCCCTAGCCCCCAAAGCTCTTTCGCTGGTCGCTGGAGTGCCAAGGAGGCTGTCTTCAAGTCGTTGGGTGTCGCCAGCCAGGGTGCCGGTGCTGCCATGAAGGACATTGAGATTGTCAAGGGAGAGAACGGTGCTCCTACTGTTTCTGTAAGTCACTCTGATATCAAGCAAAACACACAAGATGCTAATGAATTTCTAGCTTCACGGTGAGGCTGCTGCCGCCGCTAAGAATGCAGGTGTGAAGGACATCACCCTGTCCATCTCACACTCTGATAGCCAGGCTATCGCCGTGGCTGTTGCCAACTTCTAAGTACATGCAATGAAGAGGAGGGTTTTGTACGGGTTTATTTTGGACTTTGTAATGGGCGTTTGATGAACGTATGTTTCGATATGATGCCTTACTCTTTTGATGATATATGTTGGCGGCTACAGTCGATAATACTGGGCCTATGGTGTTGATAGAACTCGGCTTTAAATTACGCTGGGTACAGCGTTTTACGCATGAAATAGACAATGTTAAAAATTTAACTCTTCCATAGCAGTCATGGACGTCCGTAGTGATATGATCAGCTTGTCAGATCACACGAAACAACTATCGTCAGCGGTGACCAAATTCTCACCAAATTGTAATGTAAAAAAGTGGTAGTGATGATTGGGCTGTTGTGGTGTTAATACAGAGAATGTATGTAAGGTCTGTCAACTAGGATAGCTTAAGCTTCATGGCCGATCATATTGCAGCCTGGTAGCCCAGCTAGTAAGCCAAGGTGCCGTTATCTCACACACAATACCAAAAGCAGATTTTCTCTTATGCCATGGCTGAAGGCGTATGTCATTGTTGTTCGTGGGCCTGATTCTTCTTCCCTGCTTATCTAGAGTTCATCCTGAACTTCTGCAGCCCGTTCATAGGGCCGCAACCTAGACTGGTAGCTGAGATGTAGATATGGTAATACCAGAGGACCAGCCTTCCTCCTCTTTCTGGTATCGCAGACTCCCTTGTGTCGTATTGTGAGGTGTTTTGAGGCTAGTGGCTCTAACCGCGCAAGATTTCGTCATCAACCAATTAACTATCTTATTGGCCTCGGCCTCGTCCACGGCCTCTACCACCACGACCACGTCCGCGATCGCCGCGTCCGCTGTGATCTCCTCTCGACTGTCCTCCTCGTCCGCCACGGAAACCGCCCTGCTGACCCTTCTGTGACTCGCTAACCTGGTCGATAATCTCGTCGGGCACTCTCAGATATTTAATCTGCTCCTCGTTAGCCTTGCATCCCGGATCCAGAGCTGTTTCGTAAGGCGCTTGAAACATACGTTGTTTCCTTTAACATAGACCTCTGGTAACCGCACAAATCGATCTCCTTCCTGTATTCCAGCCATTAGCATATTCCGTCTCGAGCTATTGCGGTCGTGACTGGGGCGCATACCGGGCTTGTCTGCACCACCTCCTTGAGTGTGAGGTTCATCCATGTATCGCATGAAACCAGGTGGCCGTTAAGAGTCTCGCCGTTCTTGAGCTCGACGAGCATTGGGTGGCCTTGGGCCGCGTTAAGTAGACCGAGGGGTAGCTTTTCGATGTTAGCTTCTGGTCAGTCGTTATCTTGCGCCGAGACGCTGAAGATGCGAGATATTCGCCGTTCGTCACAAGAGGAATGCAGACGTACCATGTTGTTGTCGTTGTTGCGCCGTAGCTATGTGTTGGATGATGCGCGCGCTGGAAGCAGAAGGTTGAGAATGGAACCAACAGCTCAGTGGAGCGGTTTCGGTGAGTCCAAGGTGAGAGCGGCTGCGAGCGGCTAACACCCCGTTAAATGCACAGCCCCGGTTGCGGCTGTCGCGGGAACACGGAAGACTTCCGCCATGCAAGGTACAGAATTAATTCGATAACTGGCTTTTCTACGGGATTCAACATCGCCATCGGCAACTTAATTGCAAAGCCAGGATGCCACGCCCGAATTTGGCGTACGATGGGCTAAGACGCTGTCTTTGCCGGGTAGCTCACAAGACGGGTTTACCAGGAGCCTTAAATGCGCAAAGTTCAAGTCCGAGGCCTCAGGATTCAAATATAAGCCAGTGTCGTCGATATGGAACCAACGTAACTAAAGACAAAGAAGACCCAGATTCTCACGATAATAAGGATTCCTTGAGTCCTTTTCCTGGGCAATTCAGCCGGCAGAATTTTATGGGCAGCATACCCAAGGAATCAGGAGCCTTGAGTTCATTCTTTAGGGAAAATGAGCGGCAAAAAATCGAGAAAGAGGTCCTCATGCAAGCCGACCAGCATGTCAATCAAGTCGTACACCAAGGCAAAAATCCAGTTCTGGCTCCAAACTTGCCAGACTTGAGCACTATATCACTGCCAGTACTGACTGACGCCCTCAGAAGGCTACGGATGCCAAAGCAAAAGGGAAACCAACATTTCCCGATAAGCAGATATCGGAGAATCCTCCATATAGTCAGGTATCTCCTCAAACATCGGAATTATGCTCCCGATGCGTTGATTTACGAGAGCTTGATGACTGCTATGGCGGACCCCCATGGCTCGAGCACGGGAGTTAACAAATTATTACACGACATGAGCTTTCAGGAGGTTCCGCTTACTGCGGAGGTATGCTACCTTGCTCTTGAAGCACTCAGCGTCCACCCCGATTATCTTCTGCGCCAAGAGGTTATTCAGTTGATGGAGCAGCACTGGTTTGAGTTCACCATGCCTGCCAAGCAAAGCATTGCTGTTGGCATGCTACGGGATGGTCAGTTTGAGATGGCCATGGATAAGTTCAACAAGCTTTTGGAAGGCCGCGGGCACGTTAATCTTTGGGTTTACGATATTTTTATCCTCGAGTTTGGAAAACAGGGCTTTTTTGACGAAATGCTTTACATCCTCAAGAAGAGAAAGCATGCTCAGGGCACAGATATTGGGTTTAGAAATATCCAGCTAATGGCTTTGGATATGTTCAGCCAAGCATTTCACCACGAAGGAACGACTTTTATCTGGAGAGATGTTATCAACACCTCGATTCATAATCCTTCTAACGGCATTCTCGAAAACGTTCTGGCAACTGGAGCAAGGCATGGCGACACTGATCTGGCTACTCAAGCTCTGGAGAGGCTGGCAAGCCGCAACAAGCTCGAACAGCACCACAATGATGCTATCGTCGAGGCATTCGCTAATTCAGGGGATGTAGCGGGTGCGCTCTCGATGTTGAGTGTGCAACAGAATACTGGATGGCGAATTGATCGGGAAGCCACGCCGCCTATTCTGCGAGCTTTGCTCAAGAATAGGGACCTCATTGACACAGCCGTGACTGCGGTACAAACCATGGATAAGGAAAGCCCAGTTCCCTTGGATGCACTTATGGTTACAGTCCAGGCCATGGCTCAAACTCGAACTTCAGAGGCTGCTATGCCCCTGTTCAACGACACCCACCTTTACACCGGCAAAAGTCCCCGATTAATTGACTTTGGACCTATGCTGCGTCATAGTTTCAAGACAGAGACGAAGTACGAGCTTGCAAAGGCTTACAATGTCGAACTTGCCAAGATTGACACCACACCCGCGCGAGCGACAAAGAAAAGGATGCCTGAAGACCCTGAGGCCAACGACAATATCGCAATCCCTAAGACGTGGATGGACCAAGTTGACGCAAAACCTGCGTTCGACGTGATAATTCCCGCGTGCGCAGAGATGGGCGATTTTGAACTGGCATTTAAGTTCATCGGCCATGCTCGGTCCGCAGTACCAGATATCCCTGTATGGAGGTCTGCGGAGTGGGTTGAGCCATTCATCAAGAAAGCTCTTGACGCAGAGCATCCTGCGGTGTGGGAGATTGTCGACATATTAGACCAGGGCAACGACGCGCCAGCTCTGATGATACGGAGGGAGCTTCAGCGACGGCGCATACAAAGGGCGTCGAGCAAGTGATAAGCTGCTAGACGTTGCATGAGTCAATAGACATAAGCTCAACTTTCAAGACGAATGAGATATCGGCCAAGAGTGAGAGCCACTACGTTACATTATCGTATCCAGTTTCAAGTTGCGCTTCATGGTCTGGTCAGGTCAGCACAGCACTGAGTGAGGCTGGGACCTATCAAATGGCTACTGTGTGCTTTTAGACCCTTCATCGCATGCCAGCTGTTGTGGATGAACGTCAATGGCGTACAATCATAATAGTGAGACCTCCATTATGCTTCATCTCTAGCCTTGGAATATCATACAGTAAGCAGGGTCCCGGGATATCCGGTATCTTAGGATATGTATTAGCTTGAGAAAAGTTCTTATCAGGTTGGGGAGCGGGCGTCGATCTGTAAAGTAGCTTGGGGTGTTTGGGCATCGGTCAGTGAGATATAAGATCCTATCAGCTACGGAGGGTGCTGTCGTGTTGTCCTCGGACATTGTTGGTGTATGAAAGAGAGAACGAGTTCGTCCGAACAAAGGATGAACGGATAAATGAATTGAGTCATGGAATTGACCGGAATATAATAAATCTCTATTTGAAAGCAACAAATATTGTTAATAATTCTAGAGTTGGTCCGTGTTGATAATGTTTCCGTCTGGGTCTCGGCACTCCGCACAATGAGGCTCCTCCAACCGGGCAGACGTCACACCGAGAGTGATTAATCTAGGGGCTCCTAAGCTTCTGATTGGATCATCTTAGCACCATATCCCTGGGACGATTGCTAAGCTTTTCACGGCAGATGGCGGAGGGTCTGACCCAATTTGGTTGCTAGTGCTGATCCTCGGGCTTCAAGATATGTTTTGGGGTTTTTATTTGTTGACGCAATGCAATGCTATGTATGAGCTGGCGGACTCTTCGAAGGAGCCGCTGAGGTGAGAGCCAGAGGTAAGAGACAGAGACAAAGAATTATAGGCTGAATGAATTTCGGCGAAGAAGAGAAAGTAAGCGGTCAAGAGGTGAATGTCGTCGTGTTAGTGCTCACAGATCTACAATAATCTTAGAGGTACAGTACTGTAAAACAGCCGAGCATCCCGATCTTGAATGACGACATATAGATTTTGTCTCTCTAATGGTCATCACTCTCAATGTAGTGAAGTCCAATAAAACACACTAAACTACGTGTAAACTCATCTCAGACGTCAGAATCTGACTCGTTTCGTGCAGCCAAACAGCTGTCTTGAAAAAGCTCCCACCCGGTCGGTGATAAATCTAATCACCCTACTTAAAATCTTGTGTCAGCCCTAAACTCCGCTTAGGTCCAGACTATTCCATACATGCAGCATATTGATCATAGCCAGGGGAATAATTGAGGCCGAGTACCGAGCAGGGATTGGTAATAATGTCTGGCATTAGTCCGAAAGTGGCTTACAGAGTTATGCTTGCTCGTAAGGACAGCACAGTATCATGGACTTGTGGAAGAGCTAAGAAAGATTATGCTAGATGAGTGACTAACTCCGGATTGCTAAGCTCCGAAGTGTAAGAGCTTGATTAGTATGGAGGTAGAGGAACTGGAGTGGGATGGGATATGATCATATGAATATAAGACGAGTCCACATCTTGGAAGATTCGAATAACCCCAGATCTCAGTTAACAATACGGATAAGCTTAAAGAGAACCCTTACCGCCCCTATCTTCTCATTTCCTGTTAAACAACTGTTATCTTGATAAGCTATATCAACATGGCAGACTACATTAGAGATGCTCCCTTGGGGCAACTCATCCGCTTCGTCACCCGCAACAAATATCTCCAATACCCTGAAGAGAAGCCCGACTTCAAGCTCCCCGAGTCATGGGTCGCAGTGATAAATAATCCCGACGCCATTATCGAAGAGTCTTCTCCAAACAACGACGCAGTCCTCACGGGCACCGCCCTCGCATCTTCAGCTTCATCCACCGTCGCAGCAGAAGAAGATCCCAAGCTCAAGGCCGAGAATGAAAAGAACAATGAAAGCGAAAAGAGGGATGATGATGATATAGAGCGTGCTGATCATCGACCCATGACCCTCCATCGCTCACGATCACCCCAAGAAACTCAAGCCTACACCTCCGATAGACTCGAGGCTGATGAAGAGCACGACGTCGAGAAAGTAAAGTCCATCCCCGTTGTTCCCAAGCGTACAAAGGACGGTTCCATCCTCGTGGATTGGTACTACAGCGATGATAATGAGAATCCTCACAACTGGACCAACAAGCGCCGTCTGGGTGTAGCTCTCATTATCTGTTTATACACCTTCGTCGTGTATACTTCCTCCGCTATCTACACTTCCTCCACTGAAGGCGTCATGCGCGCTTTTGGAGTTAGTCAACTCAAGGCTACGCTTGGTCTTGCACTATATGTCTTGGGATATGGTATCGGTCCTCTTATTTTCTCGCCCCTGAGTGAGATTCCTCGCATTGGACGAAACCCTGTGTATATCGTTACCATGTTCCTTTTCGTCATCATCTCCATCCCTACAGCCCTGGTTAACAACTACCCTGGTCTTATGGTCCTTCGATTCCTCCAGGGTTTCTTCGGTTCGCCTTGTTTGGCATCGGGTGGTGCTTCTCTTGGAGATATTTACAGTCTCATGGCTCTTCCATATGCTATGATGGCCTGGGTCTCAGCTGCTTACTGTGGTCGTAAGTCTCCCCCTTTCCCTTACACTTGAATATAATCAACTAACACCTTCAGCTGCTCTGGGTCCTCTGATCAGCGGTTTTGCTGTCCCCGCCAAGAGCTGGCGCTGGTCTCTGTACGAGAGTATCTGGGCCTCTGCCCCTATCTTCATCCTCATGTTTCTCCTTCTCCCCGAGACCAGCGGCGCCAACATTCTCCTCCGTCGCGCCGAGCGTCTGCGCAAGCTCACTGGTAACCAGCGCTTCATGTCACAGAGTGAGATCGATCAGCGTCACATGAAGGTCTCTGCCATTGCTGTCGATGCCCTCATCAAGCCCATGGAGATCACCATCAAGGATCCTGCTGTGTTGTTCGTGCAGATCTACACTGCTATCATCTACGGAATCTACTATTCCTGTAAGAAATTCCCTCCAAGTAACCAGTATCTCAGTAACTAATTATCTTCTAGTCTTCGAAGTTTTCCCCCGTGTTTACCCCGTCTACTACCACATGAACCTCGGCGAGATTGGTCTTGTCTTCCTCTGCGTTCTCGTCTCATGTATGATCGGTGTTGGCGTTTACCTCGCTTACCTCTACTACTACATGGACCCTCGCATCGCCAAGCGTGGTTGGCCCGTCCAAGAGAGTCGTCTCGTGCCAGCTCTCCCAGCCTCTCTTGGCCCTACCATTGGACTGTTCCTCTTCGCCTGGACAGCTCGATCCTCTATTCACTGGATTGTTCCCACCATCGGCATCACCATCTATGGAGCTACTGTTTTTGTGGTCATGCAGTGTATCTTTGTGTACATCCCTCTCAGCTACCCCATGTACGCTGCCAGTCTCTTCGCTGCAAATGACTTCTTCCGAAGTGCTCTTGCTTGTGGTAGTGTTCTCTTTGCCCAGCCTCTGTTTGACAACCTTGGAGTTGCCAAGGGCACGAGTCTGCTTGGTGGTCTGAGTGTTATCGGTATCATTGGTATCTGGCTGCTGTACTTTTATGGTGCCAGGCTTCGATCTCTCAGCAAGTTTGCTCTTTCAGACCATGTTGAGTAAATGCAGCACGATACCTTTAATTCAGGTTGAATAGCCCCATTTGGACGACCGTTACGGGATACTCTGTATGACATAATGAAAGATCGGGAAAATAATGTGGCGGAAATACCAGGGAATGCGGAGGAAATCGAAGGATAGATTCAAGTTAATGCTTAGTTGGATAGTAGCTAATAATCAAGTTGATGTTAATCAATGTGCTCCTTCACAAGTACTATCATATACATGAAGTGAAAAATGCTCTAATTTGCAATTCTCAAATGCCTGGCATTGCTGGGTATCTTCAGGTATGAGTGCATCAATTCAGAGTTCTGCCCATGCTGCTACCATTCCGCTAAAGAAACCTATTCGCCAAACGTCCAAAGAAATTTTAGCCTCAATCAGGAAGCCATAAATAGATGAAGCAATGCACTTGAATATACCGACCTAGACGCCTGGCCAGGACTCATAGTTGTAGCCAGATGACTGGCCTCCGGGATGAATAGAGGGATTGTGCGAGTTTTGGAAATACCAGCCTGGCTGCTGTTGCTGGTTGGGTGCTTGGCTCTGTTGATTATGTTGTGTAGATCCAGAGTACGATGAATAATTCTGCTGTTGTGGCTGGCTATACGAGCCGCTGCTACCACGAGTACGCTGCTGTGTGTTTTCATGCATATTAAAGTTCTGGCGAGATGCAGACGCTGGCTTAGAAGCTGTCGCCTGGCTATAGATATTAGGAGTTTGATACGACGGGTTGGTGGTGTACGAGCGGTCATCTCGGCTCGAAGAATTGGACCACTGGTTTGCAGTCGACGAAGTAGTCTGATAAGCTGTGCTCAAAGTGGTGGGTGTTGATGAAGCTGCTGACATAGCTGGCTGGTGGTCTGCCGTATTGTTGGTGCTGCCATAACGCCCATAGTCATTATAGCCAGAGCCACTGGGCATGTGTGATGCATCGTAGTGAGTGGTGGTTCGTGTGTTTTGCTGCTGACTCATGTCAGGAGGAGGAGGTTGGTAACCTCGTGTCTGATCAGTGACAGGTGTTCGAGACTGGTTTCGCTGGCTTGTTCTAGAAGTCGTGCGAGGAACCGCAACTTGTTGGTAAGGGGACTTGCGGGCTTGAGCCATCATGGCTGCGGCAGCGACTGGTGATTGACGTGCTTGTGCTTGTGCCTGCTGTATGGCTGTGTTGGCCACCGCTGTCGCCTGTCGAGAGGTATCATTCGTCAGGCTCTGGTTCTTCTGTCGAGTCCTCCCGCCGGACCGCGTGTCGTATGTCATTTGTGGCGAAACAGATGCCACTGTTGTTGCGGGCATAGTCGTGTTAGAACTTTGAGCCCAATCTGATGGTTGCGGGTTTGTGGTAGGCAGGTTCTGTGTAGTCGGATGGGAAGGCTCAGAGGGAAGACTTCTTCGTGTCTTACTGCTGCCACTGTCACTGACACCACCACTGCCAAATGCCGTCCATCGTCTCGTCTCAGAAGGGGCAATCGTTCCAGCTGGGGCTGGGATAGGAGGTGGTGGGTGGCGCATTGGTTGTGTCACTTCTGGCAAAGCATGAGAGTAGTTATCTCTCTGCGAAACTGTCGTGCCCATGGGTTGCGAGTTGGTCGAGTATGGGGCTGGCTGCGGTAGAACCAGACCCGAAGCAGGCTGGTAGTAGTTGTTTTGTGTGGCATGGGTATCTTGGGTTGTTGTTGTGTCGGTGTTGGTAACCATGTTTCCAATATTCATCTGAGGATACGAGTAGTCCTGGGACGTATCTTGCTGTTCGTCGTCTTCCTGGTCGGTACCTTCTCCTTCAGCATCTTCCTGCTGCTCTTCCGCTTCCTCTTCTTCGTCCTCCTCATCGTCATCAACAACGATAGTTTCAGACTTCTTGGCCTTATTTCCCCTGTTTCTAGGTTTTTGGGGAGCATATTCACATGCAGTCCCATGGTTTGCACATTCAGTGCAGGTAGGTCTCTCCTTTGGGCACTGTTTCATGTTAGCTAATGGCAGTCAATGAGTTTCATCAAAATCCTTACCTTGGTCTTTCGTGCCTTGCAAGGGAAGCAAGCTGTCCGCGACTTGCCCATCTTCTTCCTCTTACGCTTAGGAGTGGAGGTGTCATCGGCAGTCTGAGATGCAGCTGCTGCCTCGGTATCTGTGTTCACATTGCTCTGAGCACTAGACTGGGGCACAAGTTCTTTGGTCGTTCTGGGTCCAGTTAACGTTGTTTGGCTACTTTGCGTAGAAGAAGCATTTGCCTGAGCAGAGCCCTCCCTGTTACCGGGGTGAACAATACGGAGTCGTTCTGCGCCATACTTCACAAGCATGTTCAACGACTCTCGTTGTAATTCGGGCGCTTGGTTGGAGAAGATACCGAACTGGTCTGGCGATAGAGTGGTGGGGTCTACACCAGCGTTGCTGAGCATCGTTGTGGCTGCCTCTCGTCGGCGTGCTGCTTCGGCTGCAGAGACATTAACTGGGATATTAACTGAAGCAGTTTGGCCGCCCGTTTGCTGAGATGAAGTTCCGTTTGCCGTTGCTGGCGCGTCTCCCATGGGTTCCTGTGGATAATCGTTGAATCCTTGCCCAGAGCTGCCCGATGCTTGTCCATTCGTATATGACGGGCCTGCTTGGTTTTGCCCATCAACTGCTGATGCTCCGGGATAATCCGGCGGGATCATTGGTCCATCCGCTGAATCTCTCGGTTGAGATGCAGCATTATTCTTCTTCTTTCGCTTTCGGGGATTTCCATTCTCATCTTGCGCCTTGATCGAATCCCGCTTCTTTCTCTCCTTCTTCTCACCTCTAGGCTTCCTTGGTGTCTTCTCCTTGGCCTTCTGTTGCTGTTCTTGAAGTTTCTGGGCGCCCGGTCCTAGTTGACGAGGAGGAGGCTTGAAGTGAGTGGCAAGCTCGGCAACTGTCTTGTGTAGAGGAGTATGGTCATATTTCACTGTGATGGAGCGTCTGCCACGGTTAAAGGCAATAATGATAGATCCTCGACAGTCGAAAGCAGGTCGAGCTGGGCCAAAGTCAGCTATTGAAACAAATTCGGCTGATGATCTGAACTTACCATGCAGAATCGGGTCTGGCTCTCTCTGACTGAACTCGCCAACTATTGTCTTTGTTGGATTCTTCGCATTCTGTCGACTCCATTGCTGATAAGAATCCTTGCACAAATAAGTGAAGGTCCAACCTTGTGTCCCTCGCGACACCTCTCGAACGGTCCAGGTACTTCCATCTGTTGAGCTGATTATCGAAATGATATGTTTAGCGACGGATCGTTGAAGTGCTGGATCATCTTGTGGTTGGTTCATGAGCGTGTCATTGGCAAAAACTACACGCGATAGCTGTCCCCCATCCTGGTTCCCATTCGTGCCTAAAGATTGCGCCCCTCCCAATGACGGATCAATGCTGTTAAGGCTCTCGAGGGCCCCATTCTCCGACTCTGACACAGCCAACTGAAACCGCACCGTAGCTCTCAATTCGATGGTAATCGCAACATGTTCGGCTCGAGTTGGTGTCGCCTTGGCATCTAGAATACCCCGTAGTTGGAGCTGGAGCTTCTCGACCGAATCGCATTGCGGATTACTGGACGCGGCTGGCGTCTGCGCGCTGCCGAGACCCAAGCTCGATAGAAAATCGGCCATGGCAGCACTGGAGCTCGGGCTGGTATAGGTCGGCCGATGTCGCGCCAGACGCAATAACCTTGAGAGGTATTCGTCTGTGCCAGGCCCCTTCTGGGGCGATGGGAGACTCTGGCGATGCTGGCTTGGTGTTTCCGGGCTGCGGCTCGCGAACGCGAGTGCGGGTGGTGGAGTGGCTGTTGATTTGATGGGGGTAAGGGTGTCAAGCTCTAATTCTACGTGGGTATGTGGTGTGAGTTGAGCATTCCGCCACTGAGAGCCATTAACGGGCCCTGAACGAGGTGTGAGGATAGCGGATGGAGATGTGCTTCTGCCTGCAGCCGCCATAGCGATACATATGAACATTGAGAAGGGATAAAAAAAAGCATACGTTGCAAGTTTAGATATGATACTGGTAGGAATATTCTTTTTTTTCAGTTAAAAAGATGTTATAGTTGTGGATTTGCTGCGAGGTTGAAGAAGCTTTGGCTTGAGTGTGATGAAGATGAAATGGTTATGAAAGGCTCAGACACCTTCGTTGAAAAACAGTCAATCACAATCACTTCAAAGGTCAAGAATAATGCGGGGTTTTTCTCAAGATTTTGGTTCAATAATATCAAGGTTTCGCCGATTAATAAATTCTGCTCATGAAACAGCACAGACGCCCGGTTTGACCAGCCACTTAGACAACTCAACACATAGCATAAAGTAACCCCAATACTCTGTACTAACTGTCCTTATGAGTTTTCCTCAACCCATTGCTCAACTCTCTCGATCAACTCAACCTTTCTTCCTGCCGTACTAATTCCCTTGTTGCCAGCACGTCTTTGAGCTGTACTACTGTCATTTTTTGGATACCGCCACCTTCAATTGCCGCTTTCAGTTGAGCCATACTGAAGGAAGAGCCAGATGGCTTCTCCGATGAGCCTCTCGACTTTTTCGCTGGCCTGTCTATATCCTCATCGTCTGTTTCACGTTTGGTAGACTTGCTATTTGCAAGTTTGCCGGACTCATCTCCTAGAGACTCTGACCATTCTTCCAGGTAGCCGCCTGCACGCTTGCTGATGGCTTTATACTTGGGCTCCGTTGCATCGTCCGCCTTCTCAGGTACTTCTTCCTCTAGCGCAAGAGCTTGGAGTATTTTGTAATGCCACTGCAACGCTGGGTTGGGATACTTTGATGGGTTATACATAGCCTTTGGCAGTTGCAGTTGCTGAACAATGGTTCTCATTTGTGTTGTGAGCTCGTCAGAGCTTCGTAGCACTTCGTTTGGTGGATTGATGTTTCGTAGGTCATCCTGGAATGGCAGAGGATAGATCCAAAGACCAGCAGGCAGATAAGGCGTTCCCGAGTCATCATCAGACCGCTCTCTAGACGGTATGATGGCAGCCAGCATTGGTTGCGCATTGGCACGAGTGATGCACCAGGCTAAACCCATCTTATCATCCTTCAGCAACTTCTGCCAAAGTGCAGTAAAGACTCTGGTCGAGCCAACGTAATCTTCTTCGCTGGGGAAGATGAACGTGGACTTTTTGGTACTGGCCCATATGGGGAGCAAGCTGCGCGGCTTGAAGCCGATGATGCGAATGATAGGCGATCCAAAATCCTTCAGCGACTTCTGCTCGTCAAGTGTGAAGTAGACGTATTCGCCGCCAAACTTGTACGCCTTCTTGATCTCTGCCTTTTCGACAGTCCTTGCGCTATCCTCTGCGATTCGTGTTGTTTCGCCTGCAGCAATCTGCGGCTTCTCGCCATCCAGCCAGATGTAGCAAGTGCGCGCTGGGGTTTGACGGTGGACAATATTGTACCCCTTAACAGAAATTCGTAGCCCAGGGGCGATCTCGAATGGCAAGTTTGAGAACAGTGCTCGCTTTGCGGTCTGTTTCGAGTTGACGTTCGAGATAAGGGAGTTGAGCAATGTCAACCCGTCTCCAGATTTTGATGTTCGAACTTCAGACATGTTTGCCTCTCCGACAGGGTCACGATAGATGATGTCCTTTGCATGTTAGTCGATTCCACAGCATTCTCAGAGCATTCCGTACATCGTAAAACTTGTTAAGGTCAAATTTTCCATCTCCGCGTGCAATAGGAAACAGATCTATCAGGATCCCAAGATCGTAGAGATCCTTGGCTCGAACTGCGGCGGCTGACTTGGCCTGCTTCTCAGATGCATGAGGGTCGTCGTTGTCTGTTACTATGAACAAGCGACGACTACCAAAGTTCGCAGCCTTGGTTGTGAATATTTGGTTTGCGCAGAATAGCACATTCGACATGCTAACGGGTTCATCCGAAGGTGTCAACACCTCGTCTTCGTCTTCACCATCTTCGACCAGTGCCTTGAGAGCCTTGACATCTTCCGCTGCGGGGATGTCGAGGTCAGTAAACAGGTAGCAATGTGGGTAGCCTAAACCATTTCGACCGTCCCCAGCGCCCTGAAACTTGGACTTCTCAGTTCCGAAGAGGAGGATACCCATCATATCCTTGGGATTAGAGATAATGCGCTGCTCCATTAGATGGTAGGCACATTTTAGAGCCGCCTGAACAGGGCTGTCTCGATCCGCCTTTTTGGAATCGGAATGAGGAGGCGGCTCTAACATAGACTTGCTCACGTCTATGGCGAGCAAGACGGCGTCCTTCTGCGCCTTATAGCTCTATGAGTGGATCAATATGGAGTTGAGATGGATATTGAGATTCAACAAACTCACATTCTCGTCAGCTTCTTGCTCTTCCTCATCTTCGCCCTCCTTTCGCCAATCCTGCTTATCGGCCATGATTGATGTGATGTGATGTCTGACTGTTGTTTATGAGAAACTGATCGATCTCATTGCGCGGGTCAGCTTAAGCTTAAGAGCTGATGAGTGATCTCATGCAAGCGGGCCATAGCTCTAGGCAAACGCGAGCTATTGACAGGGGCCAACGCGCTGCCTGTCGCGAGCTCACGTGAACTAATCTAACCAATTACCAATTGCGTGATTGGTCGGCGATGCTTTGGTTAGTGGTACCTCATGTTTCACGGAAACTCCGCGGCCTTGGCATGTCACTTCTAACACCAAAGGGCCTCAGCCAAATTTCGATATGATGCGTTGTAGGCGATCCCGGAGCCCATGGAGAAGCATGCATCATCGCAGTCGACGCTAGTTGCATGTGCTCCGTACGTAACATAAGATTTCTTTACACCCCTCAGCTGTTTTATGATTCCAAACCCTCGCGCCACTTCCAATTGATCAATAAATTGGTCTTTGTTTCCCTCCTGCGCCTTGTCTCTTGAAGTCAGCAATAACTCAACGACAATGGCTCTACTAAGATCTGGAGGCCAGCTCTGCAGGGGCATTTCACAGGCCAGTTCGCATCGTCTTGCGCTACCCCAGATCGCTACCCAGAGGCGGTATCTGGCCACTCCAGTTCATCCCGTCACCCAAGATGCTACTGGATCGAAGGGTCCTACGGCTATGGTCTTCCTCAATATGGGAGGACCTTCGACTACCGATGAAGTTGGCGACTTTTTGAGTCGTCTCTTTGTAAGTTGTCACCAACGAACCGAGTCCTCCGGATCATGTATATTAACCACCATTGCAGGCCGATGGTGACCTGATTCCTCTGGGCCCTCTACAAAATTATCTCGGTCCTCTGATCTCGAAGCGACGAACACCCAAGATCATCAAGCAATATTCTGCAATTGGCGGAGGATCTCCAATTCGAAAGTGGTCCGAATACCAAAACGCCGAGATGTGCAAGATCTTGGACAAAATCTCCCCCGAGACTGCGCCCCATAAACCCTACGTCGCTTTCCGATACGCGGACCCATTAACCGAGGAGATGTATCAGCAGCTGCTAAAGGATGGCTTTGGTAACGGAAAAGGTGGTCGTGCTGTCGCATTCACACAATATCCTCAGTACTCTTGCTCAACAACCGGTAGCAGCTTGAACGAGCTATGGAAGTGGAGGCACCGACTTGAGGGCAAGACCACCAAGGAGTCTGGTGACGGTACTATTACTTGGAGTGTAATTGACCGTTGGCCTAATCACAGTGGGTTGATTGAGGCTTTTGCTCAAAACATTGAGGCTAAGCTTGCGGAATACCCCGAGGAGCGAAGAAAGGACGTTGTGCTGCTCTTCTCTGCGCACAGTCTGCCCATGTCCGTCGTGAACAGAGGTTTGTCTGCTCCAAAAGGCCTCTCTATAACAAATGCTAACATAATATAGGTGATCCTTACCCTGCTGAGGTTGCGGCGACTGTATACGCTGTGATGCAGCGCCTCGGCTTCTCCAACCCCTACCGATTGTGTTGGCAGTCTCAGGTGGGCCCATCCGCCTGGTTGGGACCTCAAACCTCAGACAGCGTTGAGCACTACATCGCAAAGGGCCAGAAGGACCTTGTCCTTATCCCCATCGCTTTCACATCCGACCATATCGAGACTTTGTACGAGCTAGACCAAGAAGTCATCGGCGACAGCGGTCATCCCGAGACCGTCAAGCGAGTTGAGTCTCTTAATGGTAGTCCCGTGTTCATCCAGGGTCTCGCCGACATCGCAAAGGCGCATCTTGCTGGGGGTCAGGCTTGTTCCAAACAGATGGGTCTTCGATGCCCTGGATGCAAGAGCGAGAAGTGTGCTGAGTCGAAGCGATTCTTTGCAAGCCAGCAGGCTGGCCTCGCTTAGGATGCCTGATATGATGTGAATGTGTGGTTAGGTTACGCCGTTGCCGTTTGGGCAGCTCGTAACGACAGTGTACAATACCTTTATTAGAAGCGAAAATGTGGCATGTAATTAAAAGAAGTGCTGGTCCAATCCAAGATCTATGTTAGAACGGTGTGGGTTTTTTAGATACCATATTCTACTCAGCAAACGACTTCTGTACATTCTGTCTTCTGTCTTGCTTGCGGATTGCAGTTTCATCAGGCCGTATGTGTTATGCGAAACCCAGCATGTTCATATTATTCTTGTTGGTGATATGGAGAGGTTCTACGTGCTCCAGGTGATCATGAAGCGGACATGGTCAAATCCGAGGAAAGAAATCTACCCTACACCAGCAATTTAATAATTTACCATAACATTGTTTCTGGCGTCGACTGGGTTTCAACCTCATCCCGTTTCCATTTTAAACAGCTTTTATATGCCCTAGCTCCCTTTAAGCATTTGTACTTCGCGTCACATGTCGAATGGCCATGGGTTTTGGGATCTACAAACTTACATGGAATCACCAAGCCTCCGAGGTATGATTCTCTACCTATATACAGTCTACAAATACTACCTACCCACCTAGATACCTTAGGTATTGTCCAATAACCCCATCAGTTTAGCTGCCAAATAAGAAGAAGCACTGTTCCGATTGCATCCAGTCCACACCGGCTTATATGCTATATCAATGGATCATCCTGATGGTATATTTTGGGGTGCGGTAACTGAAAAAGCAACATCCGGACTGCATCATATGAGGTCGACAATGCTTCACCCCGTTTTCCCTGTTCATCCCCAAGGTGGAATGATTGGGGCGCAGAAAAGAAAATTTTATCAAGCTGGTCAGACTGGAATGCAGCCGCACGTCGCGTGCCTCCTTTTGCCATCCCTTTCTATGCAAACTGTGAGCCGCAAGAGTATGGGCGCTCGTGCCGTACATGCGACTGGGAGGCGGGTGCGCATATAACATGCAGGATAGTTTAGAAGAAAATTACAAAAGATCTGAATTATTATTAGGGCAGACGCAGTGAATGCATGCAAGCTCGTATACAGTCCTACACGAGTTGGAGTTGGTATATCTATGTGTATGCAGAAGCTTATTGGATAGATTGACACATCTGCACATTACAGCCTTGCAGAATTGGTTGTTAGATCGATTCATTGTTTGGACGATAAGTTGATGTGACAAGCACTGTAGATGAGACGAGGTTGGTTCATGTTTGGGTGACGTGGATAGAGCTAGGTAATGCCATCATGAAGTAAATGAATAAGTGGTTGAGTTTGGACACAGATACAGTACGGATAGAAAATAGTTGATCCCAGACCCACAGAGTAAACACTGAATGGACCGGATGTTTTGTGTTTTGTGTTTTGACGGAGCCAGGGACGGGGAAGGGAAACTAATAAACGAGGGACACAGACGTGGGAGCGGTTGAGGCGCAACCGGACTTGACGGCGAGTGGGCGATGTTACCGTGTTTAAATGACTACGGTAGGACGAGTAGCAACTAAATAGCCTACAACATGGTTATCCCGTCATTCAACATCGGACGAGAGTCATGGTCATGAGAAATAAGGGAGATAAAACCCTGGCCCCTCTAACACTATTGATCTACGTGTGTCTTGTATTTGTCTCTGATTATGGATGCTTTGAGCTATGTCATCAGATAGGAGACTACGAGTTGATGAGTATCAATTGGAAACGAATACTGCAGATCAAAGACCATCATGGCACATGAGAGAGATTAACGATGCAATGCAGTCGAACAGTAGGAATAGGAGACAATAACCCCTATCAATAACGTGCAGCATGAAAAAGATTATCGATACTTGAAGCACAAGCGAGCCTAGGAACGGGTACTTAGAGTAGCATTCCCCTTTTAGAAACAACCTGGGTCCCTCAGGTGAGCTCCAAGCTTGCCTGGGGAATGGATCTAAGTAAGGAGGAGGTCCAGCCACGATGAGACATTTGTAGCTGTCTATGGATATGAAGAAACCCAAATGCTACTGTGTAGCAAGCTCCAGATAGAGACTGAGTATCAGAAAGTAAATTCTATGGCCTCCTCAAAATATGATACAAACAGATGCCGGCAGCCAAGATAGAGTAATTTGCTTGAGGTGAAGCTAGAGCTCTCCCTCCCCAATCTCCCATCCTACCATTCAATGACCCCTGTCCCGCGCCGTTAATTGGACCCGTGACATTTTGGCCAATAACGACCTTGCATGGAGCACCCTTCGAGGCTCGACAGCAGCCCTTTAGCGACCCTACCCGCTAACTCTCCAGAGCATGCCCCTGGATCATGTAAGTTGAGGACCCATACTAACCCATAATAGGATTAGCTCATCTAAACCCCTTTTGCTGCAGTACGGCTCTCTGCCTTTGGGCTGCTTTGCTAGGAGAACAGCACAGCACATCAGAATTTCGTCTCCTTGTTTGGTCCGCCTGTCGCCTCCAAAATTTCCCATTCTTCTCCTTCACTTTACTTTCTCTCTTTTTTCCCCTACCCCCCGTTTCTAGCATCATCATTGCTACTCTTTTTTCGATCGCCTTTTATCGTGCGTGAGAGTAGGTCCCGCGTTGATAACTCGAGGCCTCCCTCTATTCTTCGTATTCTCTCGTTGCGACGCCTATTGACACGCGTCTCCTGGTATTTCCGTGAGTTGCTGTCCTCGTTCCACTCCCTACCTACTTTAACTGCCCCGACCACGACTTCGAGAAAGAGCGTCCTCGATCGACTCGACATCTCCTCGACTTTACATTCCACGTTGCGCTTGTTGTCTGGAGATTCACTGTCGTCTTCTGGTCCTTCTCGTTGTCTCCCTCGGAACCACTCCACCAAGCTCGTATAGCTAGCTGGCCTTTCTTTCCCCTGACGTAGCTAACCATCGACTTGACCTTAGAAACACGCACTTTCCTACAAGTCTTTCTACCTCGACCGTTCTTGATACTTCAATATGGGTAAGATGACTGTTTCTTTTTATGCACGCGCGTGTCATGCCACAACCACATGGCATGTAAGGTAGAGCACGGAAGGAGCCTCCAATCTCGACCACGAGGATAATCTGGCTCTCTGGGAGCTCGACATAACCACAGCATTCATCTCGTGCAAACCATCGATTTCCGATAAGCTCGACGACATTCGTTTCTCAATCATCTACAATTTCTTGGGTCTACCTTATTAGCCCCCTTTTTGGTCCCATCAGCATTCCTTGAGAATCAGCACTTCCTCAAGCCCCTGAAATCCGATCATGACATTCAACCTGGTACAGCATGTCAAGGCTCGGACTCGCAGTGTGCACTTTGACAGAGGTCTCCTCTTCATGGAAACTGCAGGTCTCATCGAATCATCGCCAAAGGCATCGCGGGATTCCAAGAGAACTACCAGTCTACCGTTGAGCCAAGAAGATGGGATCTCACCTACTCCTTCCTCGCCTCGACCCTCGACGGTCCGCCACTATCGCAGCATGCTCGACGTTGAGATTCAAGATCCACCGACATTAAGCCCCATGAAACCAATGTCATTCGATGAATTATATATCGATTCCGTATGCAATGAGCCACCTACAGCCGAGCCAATGGAGCCCAGGAGATCCGACCCGAGAAACCCGATTAGCGAGGTTGCTTCTAGGAGTGATCATCGGAATACCAGTTCGGAATATTCACCGAGTCAGGATTCTCCTCGTGCCTCTACCTTACGCAGCATCATATTTCAGCCATCTGCCGTTACGTTCTTTGCTAACATTTCTGTCAATAGCTTCTCCCGGCAGCGAATCTCCGGCGTTGGCCCCCTCCGCCTCGCCCCCTAATGGTGAGTTCATATCCAACCTCGATACAACGATCAATCGCTGACTGTATCATGTAGTTCCTTCTCAGCCCCCTCCCGCGGCGGCTGACAACAGAAACATTGTCCGAAGAAAGCTTACTGGCTATGTCGGTTTTGCCAACCTCCCCAACCAATGGCACCGGAAGAGTGTGCGCAAGGGATTCAACTTCAACGTGATGGTTGTTGGTATGTACAGACAGATATGGTCAAAATGAAAGGGCTGAACTAACGAAGACTCAGGTGAATCTGGCTTGGGTAAGTCTACTCTGGTCAACACCCTCTTCAACACCTCCCTGTACCCCCCCAAGGAGCGCAAGGGACCTAGCCTCGACATTATTCCCAAGACCGTTACCATCCAGTCCATCAGCGCCGATATTGAGGAGGCTGGTGTTCGTCTCCGCCTCACTGTTGTTGATACACCTGGATTCGGTGACTTTGTCAACAACGATGAGTCTTGGCGCCCTATTGTCGACAACATCGAGCAGCGATTCGACTCCTACTTGGATGCCGAGAACAAGGTCAACCGTATGAACATTGTTGACAACCGCATTCATGCTTGTGTTTTCTTCATCCAGCCCACTGGCCACTCCCTCAAGCCTCTCGACATTGAGGTCATGCGTCGACTTCACACCAAGGTCAACCTGATTCCCGTCATCGCCAAGGCCGATACCCTTACCGACGAGGAAATTGCTGCCTTCAAGTCCCGAGTAAGTTGTTCTCATCATTGAACTGTGTAGCAATAGCTAACCAAACTAGATTCTCGCCGATATCAAGCACCATGGTATCCAGATCTTCGAGGGCCCTCGATACGAGCTCGACGATGAGGAGACGATCGCCGAGAACAACGAGATCATGTCCAAGGTTCCCTTCGCCGTTGTTGGTGCCAACAACGAGATTACCAGTGCCGATGGCCGCAAGATCCGTGGTCGTGCCTACCCTTGGGGTATCATTGAGGTTGATAACGAGGAGCACTGCGACTTCGTCAAGCTCCGACAAATGCTCATCCGAACACACATGGAGGAGCTCAAGGAGCACACCAACAACCAGCTCTACGAGAACTACCGTACCGACAAGCTGCTCGCCATGGGCGTGTCACAAGACCCCAGTGTTTTCAAGGAGGTCAACCCTGCCGTCAAGCAGGAAGAGGAGCGTGCTCTGCACGAGCAGAAGCTCGCCAAGATGGAGGCCGAGATGAAGATGGTCTTCCAACAGAAGGTTGCGGAGAAGGAGAGCAAGCTCAAGCAATCCGAAGAAGAACTGTACGCCCGACACAAGGAGATGAAGGAACAACTCGACCGCCAACGACTGGAGCTCGAGGACAAGAAGCAGCGCGTCGAGAGCGGACGGCCACTAGAGAAGGAAGGCAAGCGAAAGGGTTTCTCCCTTCGCTAAGCTTCCAGCTTCTTGACGACTTGCGGATTCCTTTTCTCCTTCATTATCCATGTCTGAGTACCCATGATGCCCACAATACCAGCTCGACGCCCCTCATTGTATTCGATTCTCGTTTCTTTGTCACCTCTTTCTCTCACCTTTTTTAATTAAGAAACAAAACACATTGTCTCCTAATCACACCACATCACATACGCCACATGGAATGATTGTCGTACGGAGACAGAAGAAAAAGTCATTTATGAAGAATAGTCATGCAAGACGGGAGGTGCAGACTATATGGCTTTGCAGGAGTCTCGGTATGGCTACAAGTTACAGGCAAGCGTTTTTCACCGGCCATGCTTAAGGTCAAACCAAGCCTGAGGACCTGTTGGTCTCACCTCTAATCTTTTACATGAGAATACCTTTTGGAGAGAAGAACAGCAGGGTAACTGGCGAAAGGTGTTTCAATCTGAGCGCTTCTCGCTGGGAGAGACGTTGAAGATGCAAGCATTTTATATGCATCTGTCGCCATATTCTTTTTGGGAGACATGCTCCCTCCTCAAGCCTTGCCTACACGACCATGTTGCCCTGCTCACATGCTGTGCCTTCGGATACCCTTTCCTTTTCCCTTGGGCTCAATGGTGCCTCGGCGGTAGATGATATCAGACAGGATCAGAAGGGTCATGTTATAAAAGAGGTTGTTGAGCAGCAGCTTGTTGTATTTTAGTAGTACGTTTGTTGAGACCAGGTGGTTATTTATGTCTCGGCAGATGATACTCCCTAGATGGTGATGCGTCGTCTCTTTGGTTTGTTTCTTAGCTGGCTTGATCTTGGTTTCCTTAACATTGTTTTATTTGTCTAGACCAGACTGTCCGCGTTTTGTGATTTGATGTGTGAGGTTGATAAGCGAATACATGGTGTAGTGAGACATTTCTTAACTAGAATGGTATCGATGTTGCACATAGTCACCGTTGAACAACGGACATTCGTGTCACCTAATGACTATACTGGAATACTAGTAGTTGAACAATGGTTAACTTATATATCATAAGATTCGCTTCATTTTATGTAGTACAAACATATCTCATAATGTCAAGACTCCAATAGGGCCCAGTCCATAGGTTATAGCGAAGAGTGAGTATAGTGTGTTCCCGAAACCGCCCATGCAATAATAATGTCTTTCCTGCACGTTCCCCTTCAGACCCCCTCAGACCCCCTCTTTACCTCTTCTTAGCATTCCTCAGAAGAAACGCTCCCACAACACCAGCCGCAACACCGACACCACTCAGAATAGCAACGCCCATCAGACCTTCGCGGGCAACCTTGTCATCAATCAGTGATCGCAAATTGGACGCCTGGAGGTTGGCGGGCTCCTTGTCGAGAAGGAGATCGTTGTATCGACGTGCTTCGCCGTAGTTGCCGAGCTTGTAGTTGCCGAGGGCGAGGTAGTAGAGGCATTCGCGGCGACGCTCGGGTGAGATGCGGAAGATGTCCGACAGAAGACGCACACCGAGCTGCTGGTCGTTTCGCTGGTTGGACTTAACGAGGCCCTATGGACAGTGTTAGTAATGTATAAGCGCAGGCGAAGAGGGGAGGTTACCCAGGCGTAGTTGAACTTGGTCTGAACGCCAACCATTTCACCCTCGCGCTCATATTGCGCTTTTAGCACATTGAGTTCAGAGGCATTTAGCGGTCTATCGCCGTCAGTCAGGATATAGAACTCGTCGCAGGTTGATAACAGAGGACTAACGTCTCGGCATCGAGCGCATCTAGCGAGATATCAGTACAACCTGCAGTATCGTCATGCAGTTCAGAACTCACATGGTAGTTCGGTAACCATCTTGACAGGATACAGTCGGAAGTGCGCAAAAGCTGCAGTTTCTTAGAGATGTGAATATGGCGCCAGAATCAGTTGTATACGTCAAAGCTTTCGTGGAGGAATGGGCAAACGTAAGGCAACGTAGGTAGAGGTTGCACGTGTTATTCAGAGGTAGCTCTTTTCGGCTTCACTTTGCCTGGCTGTGGCGGGCCCGATGACGATGTGCGACGCCGCCGGAAGAATATCGGATAAATAAGGTGGGGGTGATAGCTGATAAGTTCTGATTGTCGTCGTGACGACGGAAAGATGTTTAGCCCGAAAGGGACATGCGTTGGCAAAACACCAATTCACATTCTCACTTTAACAACTGCAAAGGAATTAATTGCCTTTCACACCTGCGATAACATAGAGAGAAAAAAAACTTTATCTTTTGACTTAAAACAAAGAATCGAGATCATTCGTCAAGATGTTGCTCTCCGAGGAACCCGCAACTGTATGTCGTTATCTCTCCAACCCCTTTTACCATAACTAACAAACCAAGCTCATCCACCATACCATTGAAAACTTCAACATCGCGCCAGACAAGCTCGCCGTTTCGCGCGTAACCGAATCACTCTCAACACTCCAGCAAGCCCGCGATCTACGCGTTCGTGAAGCCGAATCATCGCTCAAGAAGCTCTCTCGCCAGCTAGCAACACACACATCGCGCCACGACGATCTCGTCGACTCGCACTCATCCGCTGACCATGCATCCAACATCGCACGTCTCGACACTCTTAAATTCCGCACCGCCAAAGCCGCGGCCGATGCTGAAACAGACGCTGAACGACTCGCCCTGACCGCCGCCGATCTCAAGGCCCGTCTGCGTGAGCTAGAGCTTCAGGGTGTTGAGGGTGACGCGGCTGCTAATGCGCGGCGCCGAGATCCAGTTGATGATGAGGTGCTGCTGAGGCTCAAGGTGTATCGCAGCCTGGGTATCGATATCGAGAGGGATGAGAGAGATGGGGAGTGGTCTAAGGCGGTGATTCGGAATGATCGCAAGGGAGATGTGCATGTTGTTAACATGGACAAGAAGTTTTCGCGATTCTTTTATGCAAACTACTTCTGGCAGACTCTTTAAGGAGAGGTGGCCTGAGTATTGGTAAGGTTATGCTATCATGATAATGGATTTACGCTGGGTTGGCGTTCGTGGCGTTGCAGATACCAGGGACAGGATATTGCAACAATTACATCAGTTTAGTATACAAGCAATGAGAGACTGAAATACGACTTAGTCTTTTCTTTCGAAACAACATGACTATTTTTATCTCGCATATCCTTTGGATAACCAAAATAATTAACAAATTCTCGCTCAAACTCCGTTGGAACACAGATTACCATTTATTTGTGACACTTTTAGTCCATTTCATTTGTTCCTTTGACCCATACCCATACGCATACCCTGTCATCAGATCATTAGAATAGTTTACACGATAGCAATAGAGTCTTGGATGGACCTATGCATCGACGACACCTTGCGTTGGGAATTTTTTGAGCCCTTTTGGTGAAATTTTGAGACTTGGGAAGTAGCTGTCAACGAATGACTTGTTGGTGAAAGCAATTCGAGGGCCTGAAGGTGTTCTCGTGCGGGAACTATTAGGAGATGCTAACGTCCGTTTTGCTCCTGGGCTTCGAGTGCGGCCCTTCATCATGAGATATCCGCCCTCGCCAGGTGTCGTAGGACCACCAGATGGGGAACGATGATGATTACGTCCACCATGGTGTTGCTTGTCAGGTAATTCAAGTCGTGAATTTATAGTTGTCCATGTCTCATCATCACCACCAAGACGCCAGCCGCCCACACCTTCAAAGTCTCGCTCTGGACCAATGCTTGGAAGTAAGCCAAGTCCCTTTTCGCTGATGGGAGTGGTGTTGCCGGCCGTGGATAAGGCACTAGAGCTTCTACGATGTCGGCGACGTCGCAAAGAAGACTCAAAAGCCGCGGAGCCAGCAGAAGTAGGTGTTGGATTGGTATAGAGCGCGGCAGGGGCCGATGATTCGATCAGTTGATGGTGAGGATGATAATTATTAGGATGGTAAGGTCGAATCTTACGTCCGCCCAAGTAATGAGGAACGAAGGACAGAGCCACGTCGAGATACACGGCCAGCACTCGGAGAATGAGAACAGAGAAGGCGATAGTAGTTGTGATACCAGCGAAGACAGCGAGAGGAACGGTGACGACAAACAGGAAGGGCACGAAGAAAGCGTAGACAGGGTTGAGAAGCGCCATATTGATGGTGTCACAGAGACGAGACTAGGAGCACATGACCACGGGGAGATTCGAAGGAGGGCTGTTTGAAGGCGTGGAGGTTGTCGATGGTGGAATTAGTGGTTACAGATGGAGCCAAGTTGAGGCACGGGATATGGAGAGAAAGAAGATGTAAAAGACAGGAAGATAAAGGAAGAAGAAGGAGGTTCAAGAGGTGGGCGACTAAGATAGTTGATGGACAGTACCGAATGTACATAGAATGGATGGTGCCGCTCTAGGACGAGATATACATCGACATCTCCCCAAGCCGTGATAGGATAGATTGTTTCCGGGGAGCTAAAGGAAGGCGCCGCGGAGGGGTTAGATGCTGGGACCGGGCGAGAATGCACGGATAGCGTCGGTGTGCTATGAATGCGACTCTACGGGGTTGCAATCGACCTGTAGTAGATGCAAAGCAGAAGTCGTAATTATGTATCTCGGGACATGGGAAGAAAAGAGGAGATGTCAAAGGCAAGGAAAAAAGAGGAATGCCGAGTAAAGTGAGGAGGATTACACACTGCAAGAGGAGGCAATCACATGTGAAAGGTGGCTTGCCTTGACCTGGCTTGGCTTAGGTCGGTTTGGGATGACTGTCGTACGGCAACGCGACAAGCCACGGGGAAGGAGCGTGCGGGGAACATGCACTAGAAGATGCAAGTGATAATAAGAGGTAAAAGGACACCTCATATTAGCGGAAGGAGGGTGAATGGTACCTGGTATACTTTGCTGAAAGGCAACGAACGTCAGTGGTCGAATACGACATGATAAGCATGATTGCGCATTATGATGAGCAGATAAATGCACCAGCAGTACCAAATGCCTTATCTCTATCCTGATACTGTATATCAAAGAGATACGGAGTACATACATAATAAACTTCCGAGTATCTACTACGTATATAGATGCCCAGCGATGATCGACTGCAACACAAAAGGACCCTGGAATCGGCTGTTGCACTACAGTACTAACCTAAACAGTTCAGCCATCTTACTGCCTTACAGCCACTCAAGTCCATTGATATGTAACCAACATCAACTACACACGTCACATGAGCGACTTCAAGCCGAGGCAGTTACAGTAACATCACCGACTTGAAACTCAGCCTCCTAAATTCACTACTACGTAGTAGAGTTGAACTAAATTTACCCCAGATTAAGAGGTAACTTGAATGTTCATATTCGTACTGTACCGACCATCATGAGCTACTGTTAACCCAACCCCACTTGGAGCCTCTCAATAACGCTCCGTCATGATCCACATCAGCTTTCCCCGCTGACATCACTCAATCGTTCCTTCCAAGAGCCTCAATAAACATCAACGATGATGGGCCTTCTAACACATGCCGATTTAAACATCTACAGTGTAAATTAAACTCACTTATCTGAATCTCACATTGACTCTATCAATATCCAACCACCAACACGAACCAACATGTGTCAACCCACCCACAACAATGATGAGCCTGAGCAGCCAAACCCAGAGCCTGCAGGCGACCAACCGCCGTTCCCCTGGCATCTGCCAATATGCGATGCCCACTGCCATCCAACAGACACAATGGCTTCGATAAGCGATATCCCCTCTATGCGCGCAGCTGCCTTGGCCATCATGGCAACACGTCCCCAGGACCAAGACCTTGTTACAGACGTTGCCAGCAAGTATTCTAGCAACGACCTCAGGTCACTTTTACAAGAAAACAATGAGGCACAGAACACTTGTGTTGTTCCCTCCTTCGGCTGGCATCCCTGGTTCTCCCATTTTCTCTACGACGACTCGGCCGACACCCCGACATACCGGCCCACCTCCGGCTCCGAGACTGACCACGCCGCCAAGCAAGCTCACTACACTGCCGTCCTGCAGCCGGAGCCCTCATCGGACTTTGTTGCCTCTCTTCCCACCCCTGTTTCTGTGAGCTCGTTTCTAAAATCGACAGAACCTCGACTATCTGCCAACCCCCACGCTCTTGTTGGTGAAATTGGCCTCGATAAGGCCTTCCGTCTGCCGGAGCCATGGAATCCATCTGAACATACTGAGAGAAACTCGACACTCACCCCTGGTGGTCGCGAAGGTCGACATCTTAGTCCTTATCGGGTGAGGATAGAGCATCAGCGTGACATTCTCGCCGCACAGCTCCGTCTTGCCGCCAAAACTCGCAGAGCCGTCAGTGTGCATGGCGTACAAGCTCACGGTGCCTTGCACGAGACTCTGGCAGCAACTTGGAAGGGGCATGAGCGTGAAGTCATGACACGCCGAAAGCGTCGCCTTGTAGCAATAGGTGCTGAGGATTTTTCAGACGATGAAGACGATGACGACAGCGAGAAGCCATATCCTCCACGGATATGCCTGCATTCATTCAGTGCTAGTGTTGAGGTTTTGAAGCAGTACCTCAACCGAACCATTCCGGCTCGTATCTTTGTCTCCCTATCGACGGCTGTCAATCTTAGCACAGATGCTAGCCGAACCAAGACTGATGAGGTGATAAGCGCTCTGCCGGATGACAGCATACTTGTGGAGAGTGATCTTCACATAGCGGGCAAACACATGGACAGTGCATTGGAAGACATGTACCGGTATGTTTGTCAAGTCAAGGGCTGGGACCTTGAGGAAGGCGTAAAGAAAATTGCAAAAAATTACGAGGAATTCATCTTTGGGCGATAGACAAAAGACGAGCATAGATAGAGTATTGGTGACAGCATAGTTATAGCGAGATATGCGTAATTCAAGTTGTGGTATTAGATTGCTATCTAGCTTCTATTGTGTGACAGCAATTGGTATTTGAAATTCAATCCTTAATATCCCACGTCTCATGCGTATAAAATTCAAATAAGGAAATATGGTGTATCATAGTAGTTATATGCAAAGGAAATTATTCATGCCCAAAATCATTGAGTTTTGTTTAGTTCTTGGTATCCCCCAGAACATCGCTGGCGTTGGATCCGGAGGTGGAAGGGGTATAATCGGAGCTACCAGGAGTGTATCGGCATCCATCTGCCACGACCGACGAATCACGCTCATCGTCATCGTAGGCGGGAAGGCTCTCATCGGTCTCGATGAAACCGGGGTATGCTGTGGCAGCAGTGTGGTGTGATGGGCGAGGGGGAACGGGAGGGCCAGCAGCGTAGCTATAAGAGTGAGCATGGCTATGATGACCCTCCTCAGCGGCAACGATGCCCTCAACCATGTGAGCAGCCTCGCGGAATGAAGCAAGCTCCTCTTCCATGGTCACGCTGCTGCAAGAAGATGATCGTCGGCGTCGGTCACCGCGGAGCATGGCCTCCTTCTCCTCCTCCTCGTCGTTCTCGATCCATCGAGAGACGAAGGCGCGGTAGGCAGCCTTGAGAGCAGAGTTCTTACGGCGCTCATCACGGGATTGGCGGAATGCGCGGCGGATAGCGCGGCGAGCCTCGGGGCTGAGACGAGCTACGCGGCGGTGAATGTAGGCGATAGCGATAGCACAGAAGAGGGCTAGAACGATAGCAGCGATACCAAGGACCATAATGATGGGGTGGTGAGGAGGCTGGAGAATGGTTAGTAAAGTGAGATCATCTGGTTCAAGTATTGGACTTACAGGTGGGGGATGGTGGCCCTCATGTTCCTCAGCACGGAAACCACCGTGATGACCGTCCTCAGGCTTGCCGTGGTGAGGCTTGTGATGCTTGTCTCCATGGTGAGGAGGAGGAGGGTTGCCGTGGTGAGGATCACAGGCGCAAGGCGCGCACTTGGGAGGGGG